>CM076578.1:20924071-21248833 GCA_034641835.2 Pinus albicaulis | reverse complement strand
TATGGGAGGAAGTGGCCTGCTCGACATACCATTTAGAAGCTTCGCCGGTAAGCGTGCGTTGGAACAAACGAAGATGGATGGAGTCATCGGTAATGGAATTGGAGGAACACCACATGTGGAAAGATCGGACTTTGACATTGATCTTCTCCACAGGCCCCGGAATCTCGGGACACCCGAGGGCGCCTCGTGGGCATAACGGCTGTAGGCATTGTGGTGAATGGGGTCATTAATCAATCGATGGAAATCCTGGGGGAGGCCGAGTGGCTCGTAATGTACTTTAAACACAGGTGGCTTGAGTAGTGGTTGTGACTTGCGAACTAGGCGAGGCCTACATTGGGGCCGGAGAACCCACGGGCGGGCAGGTCCCTGATCCAGACAGAAGGTGGTCAGGGGGAGAACCGGAAGGAGAAGGGGGACCCGATGAATCAGGAGAGGAGTCGGAGTGCGGACTCGAAGGTGGAATGGCTCGACGACGGCGGTGCGGAGCAGGTCGATCAACCGGAAACTGAGGGTGAAGGCCAAGAAGTCTCCGGGAACGGCGCCTTAGGGGCGCAATGATGACAGGAAGAAGGAAACCGACAAGGGCAGAAAGGGACAGAATCAAGAAGGTCAAGAGTAGATAAGGTGCAGTGACAATTGATTTTAGAGTCTTTGCCAGGCGGTGTAAACCAGGCGCTTCTTCACTTAGGGTCAGTGTGTGGCGTGCGTTAATTTTAATTTTTAAACCCTTTCCATTGTTGAGAGCAAGAAAAAGTGTGCTGCGTAGCTGAAAATAAACCTACAGAGAACAGAATAAAATGCTAAAATAACAGAGAAATAACAGCTACGTATGCATCTATCTAACCCAAGAAGGTGGGTCTCTCACAACTATGCTGAAAAGAAAGGGAAAACTATGATGGGTGGGAAAGAGATCCAACAATACCGTCGGCGGAATGAGATGCCCCCGGGGCGTTAGCGCCACCGGGCCTGGGGATGTCAGGAAGAACGGTATAAACATAACCAGATTGAGCGTAGATCAGGTCATATTTTAAAGCTATTTGGAGGGCGTCTTCTTCAGATTGAGGAAAGTGAGAGGCGACATCTTTGCCGATGGGAGACGGGAGGGTGCGAAGGAACCAGTCCATGTAAACCCGATCTTCAAAGGGAGGGGCCCGACATAAGCTCCGTCTTCGTCGCCATTCCTGAACATGGGCAGAAAGGCGTGTGGAAGAGGATTGCTTAAATGAAGTCAAGAGCTCCGTACCAGTGTCGTATCGGAGAGGGAGCTGGAAGTACGACAAGAAGGCTTGGGCAAGAGTCTCGAACGTGGTATGAGAGGAAGTGGCCTGTTCGACATACCATTTAGAAGCTTCGCCGGTAAGTGTGCGTTGGAACAAACGAAGACGGATGGAGTCATCGGTAATGGAGTTGGAGGAACACCACATGTGGAAAGACCGGACGTGATTGGTTGGATCTTCTTCCATTAAGGCCCTCGAACTAGGGATACCGTAGGCGTCTTGGTGGGCATAACGGCCGAGCATTGTGGTGAATGGGGTCATTAATCAACCGATGGAAATCGGGAGGCCGAGGCTCAGAACGCCCGCAGCACAGGTGGCCGTGAGTAGTGGCTGTGACGGCTCCACTAGAAGTAGGGCTTTCGCATTGGGGCCGGGAGAACCGCTAGTGTTAGGTCCCCGACTCGGCGATGGTGAAGGTACTGGTGGGAGAACCTAAGGAGAAGGGGGACCCGATGGATCGAGGAGGAGTCGCGAGGCGATCGAAGGTGAAATGGCTCGACGACGCGGCGTGCTGGCAGTCGATCAACCTAGAACCGAGGGGTGGGGTCAAGAAGTCTCTCGTGAAATCCGGCGCCCTTAGGGGCGCAACGTCGGATGACGGTGAAGAAGGAACCTATTGGCGTTAAAGGGACAGAATCAAGAAGGTCAAGGGCAGATAAGGTGCAGTGACGATTGATTTTAGAGTCTTTTCCAGGCGGTGTAAACCAGGCGCTTCTTCACTTAGGTTCAGTGTGTGGTGTGCGTTAATTTTAATTTTTAAACCCTTTCCGTTGTTTGAGAGCAAGAAAAAGTGTGCGACGTAGCTGAAAATAAACCTACAGAGAACAGAATAAAATGCTGAAATAACAGAAAAATAACAGCTACGTATGCATCTATCTAAACCAAGAAGGTGGGTATCTCACAACTATGCTGAAAAGAAAGGGAAAACTATGGAAACACACACAAAGGAAGCTCGACAGATCTAGGGTCAAAGGGGACAGAGATCTGGAGGATAAAGCTGCAGACAAGGGGTGCAGATCACAGCCAAGAGACAGAGGCAAGGTGGCTGGAAAAAGGGAAATCAGCAAAAACCGGGGGGGGCAAGGCGGAGGCCTTCAAAGGAGGTCCAAACAAAACGACAGGAGGTGATTTGAAAGGAAAAGAGGCTGATTTCAATGGATCTGGAAGTGAGGTCACAGATCTGGAAAAAGAGGGGGCTGAAGCTCTGAAACCGACGGTTGAAACAGCTGAAACTCTTCCACAAAAAGTGGAGGGTACTAAAGCCCTAAGGGGCTGGGTTCCCACTTAGATGAGTAAAAATGGTTCCAAGGTCTCAAGGCGTCGAGACAGACAGAAGACTTCGTTAAGTCATAAAGAAACTCGGTGGAAAAAGTGTAAAAAATGCCGGAAAGGCGGTGTCGCGCTTCGACTCGACCGAGGTAGGCTTCAAATGTCAGGTGTGCGTACCGGAGGTCCAAATGCAGTGTTTAGGCTGCAAGTGCGACCGTCGCCTGTCCCGCGCAGACAGAAGTTTCCGTCTTGGGCCATAATGTGTCGTTTTCATCTCACAATAGGGCTATAAACACACTAAGTTAGAAATTTTAAGTTTTTAGGGTTTTATGTGAGAAAATGACATGAAAAGAGAAAAACTAAGCAGCTGAAAAGAAGCCCTAGGGCCTGAAGTAGCTGGATATGCAGGAATATGAAAAACGACAGCGGTCGTAATTTAAAACCCGTGTGGAGTCGCCATTTGTTAGTATGAATTCTTCGTCGAAGTGTACGAAAAGAACCACTTTAGCTACGCATAACTAATAGCCCTAACAACAATAATGGCTGCAAAACATCTTCAGATCTGCAATTAGTAGTTAAAGTGCTGCAACAAACAGATCTATAAATGGAAAGACATTAAGCAGTAAAGTAAAGAGTTTGCTCCATGCATCCAACATACAAGACAAGAACACAATTTTTGAATGAATTTTTATATTACAGGGCACCTGGGAGGAAACAAGAAGGTGTATCCAGATCTCCTCAATGGGATGGGTTCTTTGTAGTCCTCAGCACTTCGGATCTAAGCTTTCTCTCTCTTGTAGATGTAGAAAACCCAATGCAGAAAATAGAGCTCAATGGGAGCAAATGGTGAAAATGAGACCAAGTGTATAGATCCGGAGTGATCTAGTAGGCAACAAAAGGTGAAGAATGATGGGGAAAACCCTCCTATTTATAACAAAATATTGGGTCATTCTAGATCCTGGTGCATGATTAAAATAATGTTAATCAAATCTAGATCCACCTCTATGGAATATTTTATTATTATTTGTTGGAGGGAAAGGGTGTTTGACTTGGGTCAAATCCCTTGATTAGTGAAGAATAAATAAATAAATGATTTATTTATCTTTTTAAGGAAGTCGTTGGGATATAATCAAATAAATAATGATTTATTTAATTAATGGTGGTTGATTTGGTCATATTTAATGTCAACATATTTAAATAATTATTCTAGAAAATAATAAGATAACTATGGGTTTATCTCATTAATTTCTTTGTTTTTGGGTTAAACATGATCGTAAATAATAATTAAATTGTTATTTAATTAATTATCTTTTGGGGCTTCAATCAACAGGCTCAAAGCATTACTTGGGGTAAAACCTGGTCTACATGGTGTGTATCAGGGTCCATCTAATGATGAAAATAGATATCTGTACTATGTGGCCTAATTCATCGAGCAATCTCCACCGTTGATTATTCTAATCTAACAGTCCAAAAACTCGTGTCACACCCAAACTCCCATCAGACCTATTTTCACCTTCCGACATGATTTTAAGCCCATTTTCCACTGAATCCAATTTTTCCCCTCACTTCTCCTCCATCCCCACGAGCCTCTGAAGCAACCTTCCCACTCCCGCTGGTTTTTTTAATGAGTTTTAATTTTTTGCAGGTTTCAAAGGTGGTGAATTCACACTGTTTCCATAGTCACGACCATGGTGAAATACCATCGCATAGCCGAATATCATTGAAGAAGAAATCATAGAGAGGGTTTAATAGCATGTTTCATTGAAGAATCAGGTTATTGACCCTAACATGAACCCTCCAGCGCCTCTGTAACCTGTATATTCACACAAACAGGTCAGCAGAAGTTCAAAGTGTATTAGAAAGAGATTAAAGGGTTAAATACCTAATATTGAAGATTAAGAAGCTAATCCACAATTAGCACAAATTAAATACAAATCATTGATTGCAACAGTGCAAAGGATATATCAGCAGGACATTCCCTTTACTTAATAAAGGACCAAATCACTACTACCCATTCTCTATTCTTCATCGAGCTCTAGAGTAGTTACTATTCTGACAAGAAGTCCTAAAAACTGTCAGTGCATTAGTTACAAAGCATGGAAGACTTGAAATGGAAATCTTCACCCTTTCTTATCACAAAGGATAAAACAGAGTACTACAGCCAAAAAGCACTTCAAGAACATACCCTTGGAGTTATTATCAATCTGTCGAAGACCTCTAATTCAGTGAAACGGTACACACAATTAACGTCAAAACATTAAGTAGAATGGGCTTCGAAGACATTTCTCCCTCTGTTTTAATGAATCATTTAATTTCTATCTACCACTACTATCACTCTTCCACCTATAAGAACCCATGAGAAATACATTGTAAATGTTGGTTGGTTGTTGGAAAATCACTGATTGTAAGCAGTTTTACTGAGTTAAGAGTTCTATGAGTAGTATTTGTAAATAGGCTGGGAGATGATTTTTGGATGATATCAAGCTATTGTACAAGAATGTATGTGACTGGTTTTTCTCTTCTAATATGAAAAGCATGCTCATCGGTTCCTGATCCAAATCAGTGGTGATGTGTCCCTTCTTTATTATTGTTTTCCCTCTGTTTTACATCACGTTACATTTTCTCTGATAGGAAACATTAATTTTAGCTTAGGATATACTGTTGCAAGTACCCTAATGTTTCCTGCACTTTCTTATCTCTATGTTTTCTGCTATTCGTGTATCTAAGAACAAATTCAATATAATTTAACCAGTCAAAGAGTTGGTTTTCCCATACTTACTGATGTATGAATTTAGAGTTTGTTTCTTAGATGTTCTTCTTTGGTTCATCTGAAGGAATTAGGAAACAGGGAGATTTAGAGTTAGCCCTGTCCCCTAGGTTCCTTTTCCAATAGTTAGCCTTTCTAACATCCCTTTGAGTCGAATGCCAAAAGTAGAGAAGGCTAAAAGTCTCTCTATGATCTTAGGTTTCACTCTATGTTAAACTTGAATGTATTCTATTGTCTGAAAGTAGTCAGGAGGATGGCTAGATTGTTGTCTTCGGAGTTAACCTCATTAGGAGTTTTGATCATAGAGGTATAAGGCATGCCTTGTCCCTAGAATTACTCTGAAGTGGTCACCTTGGAAGGTTTCGTTGTCATTCCCATTCATTTCCTTATTGTTTCATCCCACACTATCATCTTAATAAATCCTCTGATATAGATGACTAGCCCTTTGAAAGCCTTGGATATTTGAATTTCAAGTAAACCCTTTTATGACCCCATTTCCCAATGTACTTGTGTTCTCTTTCAATTATCTCCCCATTTGCCAAAAATCCTTCACTACTTATTCCTTTACCTTACATTGAACCCTTCTTTCATGTTTCCCAACCAAACAAACAAATCAAAAAACCCTTGTGCCTTATAGCTAGCCTAATACCTTAAATTGAACTTGAAAGACATATTATTCTTTGATTTTATAGAGAGATCCCTCTCTGGATCCAGGAGGGCTAGATCTTGAGATCCCAAAGTGGTTTTATGTTTTCTTGTCATTTGGTATTGCCAAATCTGTCAAATCACAAGAACCACAACACAGTGCAGAGCAGAGTTGCAGCAACATAGATGGACATGGTACAAAGTAGAAGCAACTTAGTGCTTCCGAGGGACATCATGGGTCTATTAGTAGTCATAGTTTCAGCATCGAGGTGCATCCTAAACACTTGTTCAAATCCATGGATGTTTTTCAGTTTCTTCTCTGATTATCTGAGTTGCAGTGTAGAGATAGCAGTGGCAGTTCTAGAAGAAGATACATCATTTAAGAAGGAGTTGTAGTACGTGTGCAATGTTGATCATGGCAGGTTTAGTAGCATTATAGTGCATCAACAACGCATGGATTTATGGGTGCCATGTCAGACATCATCAGCGAAGAGGAGATGCTTCAGAGTTAGAGTAGTGTGCAGCAGGGCATATTTGTTAGAGCACATTCCTCGCTAAGAGGGAGTTTTTATTTGTAGTAGGATCGGATGTGCTCTAAGTATAAAAATTTGTGGAGTGGCTTAGACACATGCATTACTGTAAATTTCTGTAGATTTTCTATGCTTGATGCAACTTTAATTTTTATCCCACTATCATTCAGCAATCACATAAACAAGAAATTAAAATGTTGATAGAACATACCAGCAAATCAACAGAAGACAAGCCAAAATATATAAGTGTGTTGGTGTGTTACGACAGTTAGCAGGATGCTTCAACTAGAAAAGTCTCAATATGGTCAGCCAAGTAGAAGTTACACAAAGCCCTCTAGGAAAACCCGATTATTTAACTCGAAAAATCAACGAAAGTCAACACTGTCAGTCAAGGGTCAATGTAAACAATAGCAGTAGCAAGGTCAATGCAGCCAAGTCAAAGTCAACGTCCATCCTCAGGAATTGTGCTGAAAAATGCAGATTGAGGAAATCAAAAGTTTGGGAGATTTTCAGGTTGATTTGGCCATGCGTTGACCAAATTCAACACTATTCAATGCTGTAGTAGAAACCCTTTGCCAAAAACAGAATTTTCTCCTTGCTAAAATTTCCCACGTGTGAAGAGAAGGGCCTCCAAGGTGATCGAACCAATCAGATGATGAGAGAGAAATGTATGAGGATGTGATGAGTGAAAATTTCCTCCAATGTTGACCAATTTACATCCATCAATGAGGGTGTGTGTGACACAACTGCTGGGGCTCCAAACCTTCAGGGCGACCTGCACATATTTTGAATAAATTAAAAATAATTGTTCTGCTCATTGGATCAAGATGATCTTCAGATCAATCTTACACCTCTCTGAAATAGGAGTCCAATAAAAATATTGGCATCTTCATCTGAGCATGAGAACATGGATTTTGGACCTAGTTGTCCAAAATTAACACTCCCTTTCAACTAGGGAGAACTCCATCCACCTGTGCAATCTAAATATCATGCGTCATCCCGCCATAACTTGCTTTGTTGGCTTCTTTATTTTAGAACAAAGGTGTGTCAGTCACAAATACATCATCCCTAGCTAAAAAATTCAACCCAAAGGTCTAGAACCTCTGTACGACTCAAAAGAGTCACATACCAACCTGAAGTTGGTTTATCTGACCCGAAGTTAGTAGGAGGTCTGAAACCTCACTATTCTTGATCCTAGATCAAGTGGTTGGACCGTGCCATCCTAGATAGAGAGTAAAAAAATATCTGATACATTCATCAGAATTTAGTCTTTGTTACTAGTCTCTGGATTTTCCAACCTCATTGGCCAAATGAGAGGTACTTCCCATGAGTCTAATACTCGAATGGGTAGGATGCATACGAGGCAAAAATAATGAGAGGTGAACCAAATCAATCATCATAACGGTGGGGAAGAAGCACACCAACAAGGTTCAACAAGCCTAGCCCTATGGTTGCTTATAGCTCCGAGAAGCTATCCCCAAAGCCCCCAAGAGCTCCAAGAGCTCATCATCCAATAGGACCCTTAGCATAGGGTCATTCCATGATACCAATATTCTCATGGAAGATTAGGAACTTGACCTTCCCCAAGAGCTTTGTGAGAATATCCGTGACCTTCTCATCAGTTCCTATATGATTGAGCCTTACGGCACCTCATTGTACCATATCTCGGATAAAGTGGTACCTGATATCAATATGCTTGGATCGATCGTGGAACATGATATTCTCAGACAACCGAATCCCACTCTGGTTATCACAGAGTATCACGATGGTATCTAGTACATGTCTGAACAGCTCGCTGAAGAGATTTCACAACCAAATTGCTTCACAATAGGCCATACTCGCTACAATGTATTCAGCCTCCGTAATGCTCAAAGCCACTGAATTCTGCTTCCTTCTCATCCATGATATCTAAGTAGACCCAAGTGTGAAGCAACATCTCGATGTGTTCTTATGATCCACCACACTGCCAGCTCAATCGACATCAGTATATCCATGGAGTTTCACACTCCCGAAAATGTATCTTAGCCCATGTTTTATCGTGCCCTGAAGATATCTCAACAAATTCTTGGTACCAACCCAGTGAAAGTGATGAGTGTCAACCATATGTTGACTCAAAGTGTTCACTACAAAACATAAGTTCAGATGGGTGTTCGTTAAGAACATCAGGCCCCTATTAGTTGAAGATACTCATTAAGATTTGCTATCATAGGCCCAACAGCGCTGCCACTCAACTTCTTAAAGGTGAGCTCCACTGGGGTCGACACAAACTTACTGTCCACCATTCCAAATCTTTCCAGAAGCTTCAAAATATATTTTCCTTAAGAAATGAACATCTCGTCAGGACTCTTCCAGACCTCCAGGCCTAGGAAGTAGTGCATCAGTCCTATGTCCTTCATCTCGAACTCAGCAATGAGCTCCATCTTTCACTGATGAATGATGAGGGTCAACGCTTGTCAGGAATAGGTAGTCCATATACAACACTAGAATGAGAGGCGTTTCTCTATCAACCTTGAAGTAAATGTTTGGATCAACATTACTACGAGTGAAGCCAAGATTCATTAGGTAGATATCTATCCTCTTGTACCAAGCTCTGGGTGTTTTCTTCAATGGATAGAGGGCTTTCTTCAACATACAAACATGGGTGTCCCGATCCTATACTTCGAACCCCATAGGTTGCTCCACATACACCTCTTCCTTTATCGCACCATGCAAAAATGCAGTCTTCACACCCATCTGATGAAGACACCATCCTTGTGTAGTAGCAAGAGCTATGATAGATTGGATGGTGGTATATCAGGCTACAGGTGAAAATATGTCATGTAGTCTATGCCTTCCTTTTGGGAGAAGCCATGATCAAAAAATCTTGCCTTGAAATTTTCAGCACTTCCATCAGATCCATGCTTGATCTTGTAGAGCCATTTCTAGGTAACAACTTCTTTGTCCTCCGATCTTGGAACCACATCCCAGTCATCCTTCTTCATTATGGACTTATATTCTTCACCCATAGCATCCTTCCAGACTTGATGCTTTACGGCTTCCTCAAAATATTGAGGCTCAGATTTTGCCATAGTACTCATGGCTGCTAGATACCCTTGGTATCTATTCGGCTTCTTGCTTTCACGAAATGTCCCCCTTGGGGCCATATGTCCTTTGGCATCCTTGAGAGTGTCCCTGAGCCATGATGGTCTCTTCCTCATTGAAGGAGGTGAATCACTAGGGTCCATTGGCCCTTCAAGGTCGGGCATCATCTCATCCTTCGGCTCTTCTTGGTTTCCATGCCTTGCTTCATGATCTTCCTTAGATCTCAGAAGATTGACTACTTTCCTCAAGGAAGCATCTTCGTCAAAGGTAAAATCATGGCATATATCCACTTCCCTTTGAACAGGAACATAGAATTTATAGGCATTCGAAGTTTCACTGTGGCCCACAAAAATTCCCTTCTTCCTAGAAGCATCCACCTTGCTCCTCTTCTCCTTCGGTACATGAAAATAAACAGGACATCCAAAAACTCTAAAATGTGAGATGCCAGGTTTCTTACTAGAGAAAACCTCTTCGGAAGTTTTGGAGTCCAGAGTGTAATACGGATATCAGTTTTGTATGTACACAACAATGTTTGCATCTTCTCCCCACAGAAACTTCGGTAGACCTTGGTCACATAGCATGGCACGAGAAGCTTCCACAATGGTCCTACGTAATATTCCAAAAGGGAAGATTCAACAATACCTGCTAGAATAACGCATTTTTTAGAAGTATGTGAAATGAAATGAATTTTCAGCTCATGGATCACTTAGCCCTAGAGATCTAGCATCTAAATCCAGGAGGAGAGAAAAAAAAAAATCAAACTAGGTGAGGTAAACAGACCTCCCACACCTAGTATGGTTGGAAAACACCCAAGAATGGGGCTACAACAATATGCAACAATACTACAGGAAAATAACATAGTTTTACTAGGAAACAGTAGTAGGCCAATAAGAAGGCTCAACATTCATATATACATCACTAAATCAGATCCATAATGAGGCCCATACAATGTATAACAAGAAACAAAAGACAAGAATGGAAGAAATTCCTCAAAAAGAGGTTCTACAACACATGTATTGACTGCAAAAAGAGGTTTTGCAACACATGTATTACACTCCAGATCTAGAGCAGATCTGTGTACAAAATATTAGATCTATATCAGATCTGTACACTAGATGATCTCCTCTACAAATTCCCCTTGGTGGTTTGAGCAAAAAATGAAATACAGAGAGTAGATCTGAGATCTAAAGTTGCAGATATGCAGTAATATTTAGACATTTCTGAAGTAAATTCAATAAAGATTAGATTAGATCTGAACAAAACATGGATTATATTTGTAATCCATGGATCACCACAGTGAAGGGCAGAACCCCAACACTAGAGATATCTCCTCCGAAAGTGTGTCAAAACACCCTGCAACTGTACACTTGCAAATAACGTAGTCCTAGAAGGGAAACTGCGGTGTAGGCTCCAGTACTAGTTTGGCCTGATGCCAAGATCTGAAAATTCATCTCCAAGGATATAATACTCTCTTTTCAAGGGAATATAAGGCTTTCCCATTGAAAAGAGGCACTAGATTGGCCTAGATCTGAGTAGATCTAGCCTCCACTCGTTGCAGCTGACAAGGACAACCAAACACTCATCAAGATCTATGTTGTAGTTGGAAGATGAGCTTGGCCAGATGCCTGATAGTGGACAAGATCAACAAGACTCCTCCAAGATCTCCTCAATTGAAGAGGTGGGATTCCCGATTAGGAACACCCTAGTGCTAAACAACACTATTCTCTGCTAAATAGCAAGAGAATGATATATGTCTAAACAGACAATATATTCAGAATATACATAATCAACAACCTTATTTTGATGTCCTCTTCTTCCTTTTATAAGATGAAGGTCCTGCCAAGCCCTAAACCATCTCAATGATTTAGCTTCTTTCACATGTGTAGCCTCCAACTAAAATTGGTTTGTGCATGAAGGAGATTCACTGTATCTCGATAGCACTATTGATTTGGTCCTGGTTGACTTGGTCAAATGATTCGGCCTCTTTCACACCTAAGTGTGCTTATTTAAATAGCCCATATTTAGCTTTGTTCACATGTGGCATTGATTTATTTTTTTGTTTAGCAGTTTTATTGATCCTCCTTTACAATTTTATTCATGAAACAAAAAAAGGAAACAAAATTGTATATTCCCATTAGCTTGGGTAATTGGGAATATTACAGTCCTCCCCTCCAAAATGTTTCTTTTCCCCAAGCAATTGATAGGGTGAGTGCTGCAACACTTCTCCTCCTCCATTGGTGACACCATCAAGGATCAAGCTTTATTCACAAGCTAAGTGTTCACCAATCCAACCCTCCATGAATTGTTCCTCCAAAGTCATTATGAGATGTACATAATCCATCCCATAAGGAGTCAAGAACTCAAATGAAACAAACATGGCTGAACCAATACTCTCTCTAAAACATGTAGCATAAGAAACATAGAGAGATTCCATCCCATGTGGTACATACAAGCTTCCCATCCTCCTTCCATACAATCCCATAAAAAGTACAGCTATATCATCAAGGTATGGAAGAAAAATTACATATATACAAATAGAAATTGGAGCATAAGGAGGTGGGTCATAGTCCCACATATGGTACCAATGTCATGCATCTCCTACCTGCATTAGATCAAGGTATGGTAAGTGGTCTCCCAACCACTTAATTGCTGGACATGTCATCTTACCATGGATGAAAATGTGAGATATGTTTGGTGCCTTTGGGAAGCACCGATCATGAAAGAAAATCTCCCTTTTCACAACAGGGTAGTGGCCAAATTCAGAAATTTTAGTGGCCCAATGTGTGCCATGAGATTCATATGATACATCACTCCTCCTTGGAGTCATGGCCTGCATAAACATGGTGAAAGAATATGCAACATCAGAAAATGAAACTTGCTTTACATGATCAGATTCTTCACCAAGAATGTCTCTCCTACACATGGAGTTGTGCATGGATCTTTCTACTCTTTCAAAAGAAGGAATAAATGGCTGAAATGACTCTTGCATAGAGTCCCTTGGCTACCCCAACTCCAAATAGCTCATGCATTCTAGAAAATTCTGATGTAGCTCTCCTCCAAAGCCTTCCCATTCAACGCATATCATAATAGTGTTGTAGATCTTCATAGAATAGGTAGGGCTAGAACAAAACTCTTTGTAGGCCGTTTGTAGCATCCTCTCCTTGAGCTTGGAGGCTCTAGGTGAGAACATCCTACCATGATGATAAATGACTCGCTCGTGGACTAGATGACCCTCTTCATGTAGCTGGTCATCAAGCATCATACAAGTGTGAAGATCTTTGGAATAATCCACCAATAGCTGGGATTTCCAGTATAGATCTACAATCCCCAACAATGACAGCACTGATGATGCATCAAAAAGAATGTTTATCATGTTTCTGATCTCCTCCTTGACATCTCCTATGCCAAAGGTATATGTAGAAAGGACATACATTCCCTTCTTCTCCTCCAATAGCGCAGAATCAGAAATGAAGCTGGGTGATGATGATGAGAGAATAAAATATCCCTCATTCTTGTGCTTTTCCAAGCCTTCCAGTGCTGTAGCTGTGTCTTCTAATGCTCCCATCCCTCCTGGATGTGATCTGGGAGAATTATGTAGTGAGAGATCTCTCACCAAAAATGAATCAGGTGGCCTAGTAGGTGGTTTTCCACTAGATAAAAGTGTCCCTTGCAAAAATCTCATGAACGTGATAGATGGGACAATGAGGTCCTTGCTTCCACTATGAAAATCCATCTCTATTTTCTATGTGGAAGTGTTATGTGAGGGGTAAGTATGCATGCCCTTGATCATTTGAGGTGCGCCACTCTTCATGTCCACCCATTCCATTTATAAAGCCTCCCAATCAGTGGTGACTTTCCCCAATGTAATCAACCATTGAAGACCCAAAATAACATCTGTGTTTGGTATGTCAACTACAAATAAGTGATCCACCAAAGTGTAGGATCCCATGGTGATTGAAAGTGATCAGACATAATGCATGCATTGCATTGTTCTATCTCCTGGGACCAAAACAGAGAATCCCTCAAAATTATCAATGGGTATTACCCTCCTTTGCACAAGCTGGGCATCAATGAAATTGTGCGTAGCCCCACTATAAATCAATACAAAAACCCTATGATTCATGATTTAACCTTGAACTCTTAAGGTCAAGTACCTAGATACTCCTCTCAAAGAGGCAAGAGTTCCTCCAATAGGAGGAAATTCTCCATTCCCGTCTCCTGATGGTGTTGGATCTCCTTCAACATTGCCAGCGCTATGACCCCTTCTTGGTTCATCATTTTCATCTTCTTCAAGATCTTAGAAGACCTCTATATAATGTGCTTTACTAGCAACACATCTATGTCCAGGTACCCATGGTTCTTTGCAAGTGAAGCATAGCTTCCTCCTTCTTAGATCTCTCTGGACTTCATCATGAAGAGGCTTCTTGTATGATCTCTCTTTTCAAGGAGAAAATTTCTCTTCCTTTCCTTTAGAAGGAAAAGAGGGCTTTTTATGAAAGTTTACCTTTGCTTTTGTAAATGCATCTTGAAGGTCTCTACCCTTCTCAATGGCATCATGCAAGGTAGTGGGCTTGGTATATTTAACCAACCCATGAAGAGGGTCATCTAAGCCATCAAAGAACATGTACACCCTTCTTGCTGCAGAAAAGTCAGGAACCATAACAGAAAATCTCAAAAATTTAGAAATATAAGACTTTTTATTACCTGACTGCTTCAACTTTTCAAGGTTCATGAAAAGTGCTTCTGGATCCTTTCTGTCAAACCTCTCAACTAGTCTTCTAGTGAACTCATAATAAGTAGTCACATTGGCATGACCCAATATAGACAAGCCATGGAACCACCAGATGTGCGCTTCACCTTCAAATTGCAGCGCTGCAATCTTGATAGCTTCCATCTCAAGGACCTTGTTCAATTGAAAGTAGATATCTAGTTTTTCTACCCATGCTTTGCGAGAACAAGTGGATGACCCATCAAACTTGGGTAAAAGTTGTTAGGTCCCTATATTACTAGTATAGTCCCTTATTGTTATTAGTGTAACCCCTTTATTGTTATTATTGTACCCTTGTAACCCCCATTTTGTTATTATTGTGCCCCTAAATTATTATTGTTAGGTCGCCTAGGATTACATTGTGGCCCACTAGGATTACATTATGGCCACCTGGACTCCTATATATAGAAAGGAGGTTTTGTAAATTGTATCATCCAAGAATTGTTCAATTGTGTAATATATTGGAGGTTGCCCCCTCGAAGTGGCTTATTTCTAAGGCATTGATATCTCTTTTCTTCTATTTTTGGAGCTGGTTACTCAACATTTGGTATCAGAGCTTTGGATTCTAGGGTTTCGCTGCTCCAAACAGGTCATTGTGGAATTTTAGCTACATTTTTTTTTATAAGAAGTTTAAAAAGCTGAAATTTTTAGGGTACGAAGCTGAAATCCTAAGGAAGATTTCCTAAAAATTTCAGAGATTGGTTCGTAATATTTTTGGAGATATCATCTGTGCAAGTTAGGTCTTTTTTCAGGCTCCTAAATAGGTCATCATGGAATTTCTGCTATAACTTTTTTTCTATGAAGGTTAAGAATCTGAAATTCATATGGTGCGAAGCTAAAATTCTGAGGAAATTCTTAAAAAAATTTCAGAGCTTGGTTCGTAATATTTTTGGAGATATGATCTGTGGAAGGTAGTGCGTTTTCAGGCTCCTGAATTTCATCTCAAAGAGGTGATCGTGGGAAAATTTCAATAACTCTCTCTCTGGGCATCAGATTGGAGTGTCATAAAAATTGGTCACAATTACACGGACTTTAGTTTCTTGGCTATAAATTTCAGAGAAAAAGGATGAAACAGTGACACGTGGAAAGTCGTACAAGTTCGCTCTACTGAACCAGTCCAGAATTAGGTCATTGTGGGAGATTGGACACAACTTTGTCTTGGAGAATCAAAATTAGGTCATACCTGTGCCATTCGAAAGATAATTTAGAGGGCTATGTTGATACTGAAATTCAAATATTGAAGTGCTGCAATCATAGAGATTATCCAATTTCAATATCGAGCTCCTCAAAGGCAAGAAAAAGGTGTGTATATGTTTTTTTCTTTCCAAATTGCATAAGTCTTCTTTGAAGAATCAATTTGAATTGATTCCAAGGGCATATTGTAGAATATATAGCAGTATTGGGTTCTAAAATATGCCTTGTAAAAATAATTCAACACCCATTAAGCCTTTAGAAGGCTCTACTATGACTCATGAAGATGAAGAATTGCAACATGATCTATCAAAAGTACAAGAGAAAGTGCAACAAATTTCACTCTCGTAAAGAGCAACAAAAAATGAAATGGAAGTTTTGAAGAAAGGCGTGGAAGTGAAGATGGACGATTTGAAGAAAGGCATGGAAGATAAGATGGATGGCGTGGAAGCTAAGATGCATGACATGAAAGACAACATGGAAAACATGAAGAATGATCTCAAAGCAGACATCGAAGGTTTGACAAAGTTGATACAAGAAATGTTTCCTAATGGTGAAAAGATAGTAGAAGAACCTCATGATGAGAACAAAATAAATGTTAATCGTGATTTCATAAAATCTAATGTTGGTGGGAAGAATCACCATATTCCAAAAATGGATATGAGGAAGTTTGATGGAAAGGATCGTGTAACATGGATACTACAGATGGAGCAATATTTTGATCTCCATAACGTGCAAAACACACAAAAGGTACGCATTGCAACTTTACATTTAGAACAAAATACATTTGTATGGTATCGATGGCTTTGCTCCCGTAAAAAAATTGTCACTTGGTCAACTTTTACGGAGGAAATGATAGCACATTATGAGGATACAAAGAGCAACACCTTCTTTAGCCAATTGATAAATCTCAAACAAAAGGGTTTAATGGGGGAGCACATTGAGGACTTCTAAAAATTGAATATAAGGGTAACTGATATTCCAGAGGAACACAGGATTTATCTCTTCATAGGTACTTTAAAGGATAACATCCAACATGAAGTTCGTGTTTTTGAACCTGATTCATTGGAGAAGGCATTCAGGTTGGCAAGAAAAATTGAATGTAAAATTATGGCGACAAGGAAGCCTACCACTCACTTCTATAAAGAGGGAAGTGTTGCTACTCCTAGATTTCAACAACCTACAAGGTTGACACCACAACAATTGGAAGAAAAAAGAGCAAAAGGTCTTTGCTATAGTTGTGATAGAAAATACACTAAAGGTCATAAGTGTGCTGAGAAGAAATTATTTTACATAGATTGTGAAGAGGAAGAAGAAAATGAACAAGAAGAGGATATACACCAGGAACCAGCTCTAGAAGAGGAAGAAATGAATCCGACCATATTGTGTAATGCACTGGCAGGAATTACCACTCCTCAAACTCTCGAGATAGAAGGACATATCAAGAAGAAAAAGGTAATAGTGTTGATTGATTCAGGTAGCACCCATAATTTTATTCATTGTAAGGTAGCCAAGGAATTAAATTGTTTCCTATACCCAGCACCAGAACGTCAAGTGATGGTTGCAAATGGAGGAACTATAAATTGCTCTGGAAAATGCCATAATATTAAGCTAACCATGGGGGAATATGTATTGACTAGTCCAATGCTTTCCATTCCTATGGGAGGTGCCGATGTTGTACTAGGAGTACAATGGTTACAATCTTTGGGGACGGTAGCTTTTAATTTTCAAGAACTTTTCTTGAATTTTTTTTCAGAAGGAAAGGAAGTCGAATTATGGGGTATTGCGGGTAAGACAGGAAGGATAATAAGCTCTAATGTCATGACAAAGCTTCTAAAGAAAGAACAACGAGGTGCAATTGCACAATTATGCTCACTAGAAGTTCCAACATCAAAATCATCTATTTCTGCAGATCTCCAACAAGTCTTGGACAATCATTCCAAGGTGTTTGAAACTCCCAAAGGACTCCCACCTATTTGCGATCATGATCATGCTATTCATCTGATTCCAGGAAGTGTTCCTCCAAACATCAGGCCTTATAGATATCCTTACATCCAAAAGAGCGAAATTGAATGTATGATTGCAGAAATGTTAGAGGCGAGTATAATTCAACCTAGTCAAAGTTATTTCTCCGCTCCTGTAGTATTGGTACACAAGAGAGATGGATCATGGTGATTGTGTCCAGATTATATGGAGCTCAATAAGCTCACCATTAAAGATAAATTTCCCATTCCTGTGATTGATGAATTACATGGAGCAATTTATTTTACCAAGTTGGATCTTCGTTCAGGATATCATCAAATTAGAATGAAGACTGAAGATATTCCAAAAACAACATTTTGAACTCATGAGGGTCATTATGAATTTTTCGTCATGCCTTTTGGCCTTACCAATGCACCTTCTACATTTCAAGGGTTGATGAATTCAATTTTCAAACCCTTCCTTAGAAAATTTTTGCTCGTATTTTTTGATGATATAATAATCTATAGTAGGTCTTGGAAGGATCATGTTGAACATGTTGACAGGGTGCTCAAACTATTGCAGGAGAAACAATTATATGCAAAAACATCCAAATGTTTCTTTGGACTACAAGAGGTGAAATATTTGGGTCATATTGTATCTCACGAGGGTGTTAAAGTAGACCCTAAAAAAATTAAAGCCATTAAGGAATGGAAAGTCCCGACAACCATAAAGCAGTTGCGAGGATTTCTCAGGTTAACAGGGTATTATCGCAAGTTTGTTAAAAATTATGGGAGAATAGTAGCACCTCTTTAACATTATTGAAGAAATATGCATTTTCATGCACTCCTAAACCACCTAAGGCCTTTGAACATCTTAAAGAGGCAATGTGCCTAGCACCGGTCTTAGCTATGCCAGACTTTACAAAAAACTTTATTGTGGAATGTGATGCCTCAGGAAATGGAATTGGTGTTGTTTTAATGCAGGAAGGAAGACCCATTGCTTTTGAAAGTCATCCAATCAAAGGAAAGTATTTACAGAAACCTATTTATGAGAAGGAAATGTTAGCAATACTGCATGCACTAAAGAAATGGCGAACTTACCTACTGGGAAGACACTTCAAGGTAAAAACTGATCATGATAGTCTTAAACACTTTTTGGAACAAAGACTATCTTCAGAAGAGCAGCAAAAATGGGTCACAAAGATGTTGGGTTATGACTTTGAAATAATCTACAAAAAAGGAAAGCTTAATGTTGTTCCAGATGCACTCTCAAGAAAGAATGAAGAGGTGGAAGCATTGCTTTGTGCCATTTCTATTATCCAACCAGATTGGATAACCGAAGCAAGAGATGAATGAAGAAGGACAAAGATGTATGGACACTCATTCAAAAGTTGCAGCAAGATCCTAGTACATCTGATACATTTAGTTGGAAAAATGATTCCTTATGGTACAAATATCGCCTATATCTTTGTAAGAATTCCCAACTAAAACAAAATATTCTTCTGGAATTGCACACTTCTCCTTTAGGAGGACACTCAGGATTTTAAAAACTTACCACAGGGTGAAGAAAGAATTTTTTTGGGATGGCCTTAAATCTGATATTCAAAAGTTTGTGGCGGAATGTTTGGTTTGCCAGCAGAATAAAGTGGAAACAATTAAGACCCCCGGACTTCTACAACCTTTATCCATTCCAAGTCAACGTTGGGAGGAGATTTCAATGGATTTTATCACAGGTTTACCTAAGTCCGAAGGAAAGAGTGTCATCATGGTGGCAGTTGATAGACTTACCAAGTATGCACACTTTTGTGCATTATCTCATCCATTTAAAGAAAGTACAGTTGCTACTACATTTATGGACAGAATTCAAAAGCTACATGGAAGCCCAAGGGTTATTGTGAGCGACAGAGATCCCATTTTTACTGGAAATTTTTGGACGGACTTATTTTCTTGTTTGGGTACTCAATTAGCTCATAGCTCATCTTATCATCCTCAATCTGATGGTCAAACTGAGATAGTAAATAAATTTTTGGAAGGATATCTTCGTTTCTTTCTATCTGATAAAAAAACACAATGGGTCAAGTGGTTACCTCTTGCTGAATGGTGGTATAACACTTCCTTCAACAATTCAACAATACCTACTAGAGTAACACATTTTCCAGAAGTATGTGCAATGAAATGACTTTGCAGCTCATGGATCCCTTAGATCTAGAGATCGAGCATCTAAATCAAAGAGGAGAGAAAAAACAAATCAAACTAGGTGAGGTAAACAAACCTCCCACACCTAGTATGGCTGGAAAACACCTAAGAATAGGGCTACAGCAATATGCAACAATACTGCAGGAAAATAACACAGTTTTATTGAGCAACAACAATATGCCAATAAGAAGGCTCAAAATTCATATATACATCAGTAAATCAGATCCATAATGAGGCCCATACAATGTATAACAGGAAATAGAAGACAAGAATGGAAGAAATTCCTCAAAAAGGGGTGTTGCAACACATGTATTGACTGCAAAAAGGCTTGACAATGTTATTTTAAAGAGTTGAAGGCAATATATTACACTCCAGATCTAGAGCAGATCTGTGTACAAAATATTATATCTATATCAGATCTCTACACTAGATGAGCTCCTCTACAAATTCCCCTTGGGGTTTTCAGCAAAACATGACATACAAAGAGTAGATCTGAGATCTAAAGTTCCAGATCTGCAGTAATATTCAGAAATTTCTGAGGTAAATTCAATAAAGAGCAGATCATATCTAAGCAAAACATGGATTAGATCTGTAATCCATGGATCACCACACTGAAGGGAAAAACCCCAACACTAGAGATCTCTCCTCCGAAAGTGTGTCAAAGCACCCTGCAACTATACACTTGCAAATAACGTAGTCCTAGAAGGGAAACTATGTTGTAGGCTCCCGTACTAGTTTGGTCTGATGCCGAGATCTAGAAATGAAACTCCAAAGACTAATACTATCTTGTCAAGGGGATAGAAGGCTTTCCCACTGGAAAGAGGCACTATATTGGCCTAGATCTAAGTAGATGTAGCCTCCACTTGTTGTAGCTTACAAGGACAACCAAACCCTCAACAGGATCTACATTGTAGTTGGAAGATGTGCTTGGCAAAATTCCTGATAGTGTACAAGATTAGCAAGACTCCTCGAAGAGCTCCTCATTGGAAGAGGTGGGATTCCTGATCAAGAACACCTTAGTGCTAAACAACACTATTCTCAGCTAAAAAACAAGAGAATGAAATATGACTAAACAGACAAAATATTCAAAAATATACATAATCAACAACCTTCTTCTGCTATCCTCCTCTTCATTTTATAAGATGAAGGTCCTGCCAAACCCTAAACCATCTCAATGATTTAGCTTCTTTCACATGAGTAGCCTCCAACTAAAACTATATTATGCATCTAGGAGATTCATTGTATCTAGACAGCATTGTTGATTTGGTCCTGGTTGACTTGGTTAAATGATCCAGCCTCTTTCACACCTAAGTGTGCTTATGTAAATAACCTGGATTTAGCTTTGTTCACATGTCGCATTGATTTATAGTTTTATTAATCCTCCTTTACAATTTTATTCGTGAAATAGAAAAATGAAACAAAATTGTATATTCCCATTAGTTTGGGCTAATTGGGAATATTACATCCTATTTTTACATTCAGCAATGCCATTCTACTCAAGAGTATAGACAATTGTGGTATCCCTCTTGATGCTAGCCTCTCTCCAAAAGTTCTTGAACTCATTCATCTCATATTCAGTGCCATTATAAGTCCTCAATATCTTGATCTTCTTCCCTATTGAATTTTCCACCAAGTCTGTTGGCTTGAGGGGTCCTGACCCAGGTTTGGATTTAAGATTTTCCAACAAACCACTATACTACTGGCCCTTTCGGTAATGACTTGCTTGTGCAGATCAACGTCTCACCCGAAGTAGTATGGGAGGGTGTCGGTACCAGGTTTCTGCACCTTGAGAGAAAGAGAATTAATTGAGGCAGCCCTGTTAAGATCTATCAGATTTACACAGAAGAAGTCGTATCGCAGGACCTTTAATAGTATATTTGTAGAACATGAAGCTCATAGACCCATAGATAGCATCTAAACATAAATAAAGAAATTATTATTAATCAGATCTCAGTAATACCTCTGCATCCATGTGCACATCAATATGCATCAACAAACAGAATCATCGCAATACCACAAACACAAAAATATGTCCAAATAGATTTCTCATTCATTAGCTTTCAAAATCCACTTACAGACCCAATTCCCAACCTGCACACACAGCCAGTGGGGTCTGCACACACCAGGACTGAGGATCTCTGCGCACACAGCTAGCAGATTTCCTTACCCAAATACAACCCAAAACAGATCTCAATAGTTCACAACTAGCATCAATCACGCTTAACCTCCTTCTAGACTCGACCTATCCATCTACTTATAGTATCTTAGCCTGCGCTATCCTATGCTCAGCAAACCATGGTTTGTGGACTCTTTGTCTACCCTTTGGCCTATTACAATACATAGGGGACTTTGACCCGCCCCAAAGCCCCTACGTTAGACTAATTAGTACAAAATTTGTATCAAAATGCAGCTGGGGGACCTTGTTCCAACAATCCCCCAACACAATCTTGTGACTCGTCCCGAATCACAGTGGCCATGGGGTCTGCATCTTCTCTTGGAGTTGCTTGATGGAGACGACCAAAGGGGGAAACACCTTCACTTTGCATGATATCAATCTATGAAATGTCAACCAAATTTTTCAAATTTGGGCCTTTTGTGGCGGCGGTAACACTCTCCAAGGTCTGATTCAGCTGCTTGATAGCGACGTCTAAATCCTGCGACAACTTGAGGGCTTCATATGCCCAGGGCTTAAGGTGGTCACTGAGGAGCTGCTTGTTTTTGCATAGCCCCTCGAGTTCATCCCTGAGCGCATGGTTGGCTCATAGATGTTCCAGGTATTGGGCTGGAATAAGTGTGGGCGTCATAGCCTCCATTTGCTCAAATTATTCTTCCTTCTGGCCCAGCTCTTGGGTAAATTTGCGTAGAAGAGTAACGCATTGCACTGTGTACTAGAGCTTCCTAGCTGTCTCAAACAATTTAGTGCCTTGGGAAATCTACGTAGTAATGGTATTTTTAACTTTGGTGACTAACACATCTTGTTACCCACCTATAAAATTTGTCATATCAAATGGTGGCTAAATCATTTTTTGAAGCCTTCAAGAAACAATTTTATTGCCAAATTGTTAGTTCTTGAAGTCTTATGAAGATAACTTGTCCTTGAGTTAATCTTCACTTCTGTTTCCTTCTCAATTCTGAAAATCTGTTGTTTTCCTGAAGAAAAAGATTGCTAAAAAACCATTTTTCCCTCATTTTTACCCCTCCTTTCACTCTAAATTAACCTCTTTTTTATTCCCTTTTCCTCATAAAATCCTCCTTTTTTACTCATTTTTCTCCATTTCCCTTCACAAATCCCCTTTAATCAGGATTAAAACTCCTTTTTTAAACCTTATCGAAACCCCCAAAATCCTTTGAAAAACCTTGAAAAATCATAAAAAACAATTTTTTTTAACTAAGGCCTTTAGCCTCCTTTGGCTAAGCCCCTAGCCACTTCCCCACCATGCGACCTGACGCCAGAACCAAAAGATAAGGCCTTACCCGCTTATTGCAATCGAGGCATTCATCTGGGCACATTTTCTTTGTTAAAACTACATTTCCCCAATGCAATGAATCTTTGGTCTATGGACTCTCACCACATTTTCTACCGTTGATCCTTTAAACAAATCAACGGTCAGCGCACTTTCCTATTCCCCGCCCATCATATCAAAAACTTCTGCAAGGGTTATTCCAATTTCACCCCTTTGAAACCTTTGATTGCGATGGCCCAATCATACCATCGCATCGGCAAAAAATACAAACGGTTAAACCCCGCGCCTGGTAAACTCTGATCACTGATTCCCAATTTATACCCATTCGTTGATCTCCTCGTGAGATCCAACGACTCATGTCCAATCGCCCTCCACCACAGCCTCTGACATTTGAACCCACAGACTCATTTTCAACCATAGATCTCTCCAAACTCATCGCATCGCAACTTTTCTTTGCACCTTTCCTCTCTCCTACGCCGACTGGAAATCCCACGATTGGATCTGGGCTATTCATTTCACTCATCTAACGGTCCAGATTGAAACTTGAAACCCTTTTTTAGATCCATAAAACCTCGTTGTATAATTTTTTTGATTAATACCCACCGTTGATCTCTGCAGATCAACAACTCGCCTTAACCCAAACTCCGCCCGACCCTCGCCTCATATTTTATTCCATTAACCCCAAGATTAAATCTAAGCTATTGATCTGTTTCATCCAATGATCCATATTTAACATCATAGGCCCAACTCATTTGGGACCTACTGCCCCCATTGATCAATCCTAGCCATTCATTCCCTCATCTGACAGTCAAGATTAAAACCGCCTTGACCCCACCCTACCTTTTATCGCCCGTGCATCTCATCACTGTCGCACTCTCCTCCTGACCGTCCGATCTGACACCCCAGATCTGATGGCCAGCATGTTGTTTCGCGTAATTTTGAGTCTGATGGTTAATGTTTTAAAATGAAGCGATATGGGTGGTTTTAAAAGGCCACGTGTCAATCGCTAAGGCATATCGTGTTCTTTATGAAGATTTTGGAAACCGCTTAAGAGTAGCATGACACTAGTGGTCTTTATCACCGAAACCACTTTTCCTCGTTTCCCACTGCATTGTATCCCATGTGCAATCTCCGCCAGTGATCTCAGTGGACTAATCCATCCAACGACCAAGGATCATTTGGAAACCCCAAATTTCATTTTAACCCTTTTTCCTTCTTTGCCGGTTTTTCAGAAACCATTTTTCTTTATAATTTCTTCCATTTCATTAGAAAGTGGCTCCTCCGCATTATATATTCACGATTGATCTCAACCAGCTAGATCTTTGCGGATCAACGATTCTAATTTAATCTCCCCACCGTTTATTCAATCGTCGCACTCGATACCCATAGCTGAGCAATCCTCACTCACTGGATGCTTTCATCCAACGGCCTCAATCTAACCAAAACCTCTCAAAGCGCCTCCGAACCCTTCGAAATGAGATTTTTTTCTAATTTTTTCTTTGTCAGTGCAAGTTTTAATGGTTTTTACTCGAAATGTTTTAAAAGAGAAAATTGAAGGTCGCCATGACAATCAGGGCCTTTATGTGTGTGAAGGAGATCATTCTATATAGGGTTTCCACATCAGAAGTTTACCGATGCACACCATGAACAGGTGGTGACATTATAAGAGCCCTCTCGTATGCCTCGCACATCAACAAGACACGTAAAAACTTAATCAAGCAAAGAGTATCAAGAAAGCAAAGGATCTAGTCACAAGAGAGATGAAGAATTGAAGATCATGATGTAGCTTCTTTGAAGGATTCAAAGCTCACTTTCAACAAATCAAAAGTGTAATCCTCTCAATTAAACACAGCTTTGAAGAACAGTAAGACATAAATTATGCCTAATTAAGCCTAACATACAAAATTAAAACAAAATTAACAAAGGTTTAAAGAAGGACTTGCATCGATTCTTATCATTCCAAAAAATCCTCCACCACCAAATCAGAGGCTAATTGAATCCTCACTCAGCTACCAAAAGCCACCCTAGCCTCAAAGAATTTAAAAGAGGCATAATATTAATTTAATAGAAGATATTCACCTCAAAACAACTAGACAATTATTTCGAATCAAGAAAATAATTTAAACTCGTGAGCTAGGTTATTACAAATAAGGAGAAAGAGTTCTAAAGTCAAATAAACTCTCACAGATACATCAAACACTGAATACGTAATTCCATTAACAAGCGTAGGAAATATCCGAAAAGTTCCATTGAGCCCTCAAAGGTCGAAGCATTAATCTCTATTAATTGAGCTTATAGATCTTTTGTCTCATTCCCACCTCCTCATTTTCCTATAAAATATTATTGAGGAGCACATTGTAAAGGGTTGGTTGCAAAACTTTTATGTAATACTTGTGCTCGAAACTTTCTACATGTAAATAGTTTTCAAAGGCTCTTGAAGCTCTGTTTGCGATCAAACACGTTAGGCTGAGAAGAGAAGATGATTGCTGAACTGAAACATTGGACTTGAAGAATGTAACTGGATTGACATCAACATACAAGTTGATTCTTGGGATCCTAGTCTATATCACTGGTGAAGTGCTTCTTTCTGTGTTATTGTTTTCTTTTCATGTATGCCATTTTGTCGATTTATTCTCTGATAAATAACAACAAGCATAGAGTTAGGATTTACTGTTTACAGTACCCTTCTCTGACTGATAAACTTTATCTCAATGTTTTCCTCCAAATTGTGTGTTTAAGAATGACTTAAGTTAAGTGTAAACATTATCAAGGAATGTTGGTTTTCCCTTGTCTTGATGTGCGAAGCTTGAAAAGAAATTCTTGAATGTTATTTTCATTATATTCTTAGTAAAGTTAGACTAGAAAAGTTTATGGTTTTCCCTGTCTTCTAGTTTCTTTCTCCAAAGGTAATTCTGAGAGTTTCCCTAAGAGTATGCTGAAAGCAGTTTAGATTTAAAAGTATGTTATCTGATCTTATGCTGCACTTCATTTTTCTTATCTGTTTTCATCATTTCTGAAAGTAACTATGTGGATTACTGGATTATTTTTCTATTGAATTAGCTTTAATACAAACTTCTCCAAAGAAGTCTATGGTTAGCCCTGTCCTTTGGTTGGTTTTAAACAATTACTTAAAAGGCTTTTCTTGTTTGGAAAGACTGATAAATCCTAGTTGAAATTATTGTCTTTTTCCACCCCTTCAATACTTTTATTGTTCCATTCCATCATTTTATCTAAAATATCTTGTGATATAGATGACTTGCCCCTTGGACCACTCTTGAAATTGTTGCACAATTAAACCCTTTTATGACTCCATAGCCCAATGGACTAAAAACCAACGTTATATCTATCCTATTGGACAAAGCTTGTTCTGATTTCTTGCAACTTCACACCTTTGAAACTCTTTCATTTTAGGACTTTCCACTCAACTAGAAATCATGCTCAACCATCCAAAACCAAACAAAAACCCTTGTTCTTAATAACTAGTCTAATATCACACATAGAAACCTTAAAGATAAATCAATCTTTGCACTTATAGAGAGATCCCTCTCTAGATTCAGGAGGGCTAGATCCTAGAATCCCAAAGTGGTTGAAATGTTCTCCTTGTAGCTTCAGTCTCACCAATCTACTGAAATTACAGGGAGCTAACATTTCTGGCAACTCTGCTAGGGATTTTGAGTATTTTTCATCTTAGATATACCTTTAAATATCTTAGATTACCCTTTGAACAAGAACATTTGGTGTGTTAGCTAGTTGAGCCACCAGAGATAACATTTCTGGCGACTCCACTGGGGATTTGAGTATTTTTTATCCTAGACACCTTTAAGATCTCAGATTACCCCTTGACTCAAGAACATTTGATATATTAACTAGTTGAGCCACCAGGCATAACATTTCTGGCGACTCCACTAGGGACTTTTGAGTTGAAATCCTTAAAACAAGACACTAAGTGTTCAGTGAGTACAAGTAGCCCTCTTCAAGCACTACCAAGCAACATGGTAATCATGATAAAACATATTTGAATCAGTGAAAAACTAAGGAAACCTTAGGATTCTCATAAGAACTTATCAAACCTTGAAGGATCAGCTAGCTTAGCCATAATAGTAGACTTTCTTTGTCTCATCACCATAGCTAATTGTTGAAACAGATTTAGGACACTCTTAGAACCCATAGGACTGAAAAAACTCAGAAAACCCAAAAATATTTCAGATTGGTATTTAAATAAACATGGTGGTGGACCATAAAACCTTTTACCTCCAAAAGAGCTAAAAATTTCCACTTGGTGACTCCACAATCCTAAACAGACCTTAAGGCTCCAATGGGAAGACCTATTTCATCATAACATCATTCAAACTCAGTTAGAGGACCTTAGGATTAAAGTTTTCTTGTTTAAAGATCAGTTAGCCTCTTAAAGATTGTCATATTTGGTTAAACTTTTCTTGTTTAGTTGGGTCTCAAAAACACATCATATTGGCTCCTAGAAAGATTCGTACTAGAGCCTACCCTGACCCAAACCCTCTTGAGATAGTTAATAACCCTGAAAAAATCCTTAGGAAGTCTCCTGAGGTTAAATATTCAACTGTTTTCAGATCACCCCTTAGAGTTAATTTTGTTCCTGAAAACCTTGCAGCTCTACAAGAATCACAAGTTGACTTAAGAAATCCATTTAGAACTAGGTCGCTTGATGATTTAGATGAGCTAGATTCAGAGTCTTCACTTTCATCCCCAGAAAGAAGTGAACATCCTGGTAGTAGAGAAACCACACCACCAGATTTACATTTCCTTTACAATTTAGGTGTCTCTCATCCAAGATCAGCTCAAAAATCTATTACTGGTCCATCCACATCTGTTCTTCATACATCCACTGTTCAAACCAGTCCACTCCAGCCCTCTTTCCCTCTTATCAACCCCCCACTTGTAAACCCCCCACTGTTTCCACAACCTCGTATCATGGCAACATGGTATGCTCCCCTAGTCCTTCCTTTGCCCTTAGTCAATCTTCCACAAGACTATCAGTCCAAGATACCATTGTATGATGCCAGTAATGCTACTACTGATTCACAACATGTGGACAAGATGAATGACTACTTTGACAGAAATGAAATCGATGATGAAACTGTCAAACTTAGACTATTTGCTCAGAGTTTAGGGGGAGAAGTAAGAAAATGGTTCAAAGGCTTAACCCCTCACAATATTAATGATCTCCAAGCCTTCCATTAGATATTTTTGAACAAATGGGAAGTGAGAAAAAACCCTCTCCAAATACTTTCTGACTACAATAATCTCCACAGAAACACTGGGGAAAGTGTACAAGCTTATTGCACTAGGTTTAACAGTGTTTATAATGCCCTTCCCCTAGACTTAAAACCTCTACAAGGCTCAGCTTTAAACAAATTTCCTGAAGGTTTTGATCCTGAAATGGCCTATTAGCTGAGAGAGAGAGATCCTTTAACCCTTGAAGATATGCAAAAAGGATCTCTTGTTGTGGAAGTCAATTTAATGGAGAAAAGAGCAAGAATGAGGAATGAGAAGAAAGTGTCCTTTAGAGAGGAATCCACACCTTCCACATCCAACTCAAATATGGAGAGAATGATGGAGGAGATGATGAAAAATATGAGCATACTTGAGAGATCACAAGCAAGTCAAAACCAAACAGCTCCTCAAAATAGAAACCAAAACCAAAATCAGAATTTTAGGAGAAACCAGCCTCAAAACAAACCGAGGGAGGATGATCAACAGATCACTCCTCCTTTTCATCAAAATTATGTAAGTGAGGTTGAAGAAACATTAGAAAAAACAGAGGAGGATGATATAAACATGTTGGGAGTAGATAATGATGACTTTGAAGTTCATTACAATAGAAAACAAGGTCTATATACACCCTATGATGACAAGAGAGCAGAAGATGAATATTATTATCAGGAAATGGAAAATGTCATCATAGAAACCACAAAGGAATATGAAATTAGGAGTAAAAGCAATCAAGAAACTCCCAAAACTAAAACCTCTAAAAAATTTGCACAAAATAGCACTGTAAATAAACCCAAAGTTACAAAACAGAAGGACAAAACAGTAGCTGGAAATTCTGATAAAGGTAAAGAGAAAATCACTCAAAGTACTGAAAAATAGAGTGCAGACCTTAGTAGCATTAGCACCTCAGCTAGTGCTCCTGTTAAAACAATTTTGACAAATGTAAATAGAGAAAATTAGCAAGTTGATCTTGCTAATAAAATGGTGGTTAACAAAGTTGAAACAAACCTTGTAAGAAGTCAGCTACCTTTCAGTTTGGAGAAAAAAATTTCCAGAATCAAGATCTCTGTTCCCCTTACTGAATTAGCCACCCTAAATGTGTACAGATCCCAAATTTTGAAGGCTTGTAACATAGAAGAGAATAATGACACTGTCAATCTTAATGATGACCAACCAGAGCTCATATTCAGTCCTAAGATTGAGGGTAGATATCAAGAAGGACCAGTTCCTCCTTTTTATGTTAGTTTAAATGTTCATGACAAAATTTTGCACAATGCCATGCATGATTCAGGGGCCTCTCATAATTTAATGCCCAAAGCTGTAATGGAGATACTAGGCCTTGAAATCACTAGACCTTACAAAGATCTTTACTCCTTTGACTCAAGCAGAGTGAAATGTTTAGGTTTAATCAAAGACCTCTGTGTAAACTTAGCACAAATTCCAGCCAAATGTTTAGTAATGGATATTGTTGTGGCTGATGTACCCCCAAAATATGGTATGCTGTTATCAAGATCTTGGGGAGCTAAGTTACAAGGAACTATGCAAATGGATATGACCTATGCGACCATCCCTGTTTTTAATCAAACTAGAAGACTTTACAGGGAGTCTCATAGGCAATACATGGTTACGAACCAAGAGAGACCGCAAAACTCTCCCCTTTATTCTGTAAATACAGGCCTTGACTCATTTATCCTTTTCAATGATGAAACATTCAGTGAACAAGTGACTTTAACTGAATTAATGGCCGATAGAGAGGAGGAGGAAGACAACACATAAGTGTCAAAACAGTTGGCTAAACCCGAAAACTATAGCAAACCAAACACAGGTCTAGAGCTACAAATCATCCATCCTTTGCTTTTAAACCTTGAGAGTCAAGAAAGCAATCCTCAACACAATGAAAAACCTAAGGAATTAAAACAAATTCAATGAAGTGTTGATCTTCAAGAACAATCCGAAAGCATGCTAGTTGAAGAGGATAGTAACCAAACTGCTAAACCTGAAACTAGTCCTCTTTGGAGTATGAAATTCGATGGGTCTTGCACTAAGACCAATGCAGGTGCAGGCGTCTGGATACATAACATTAAGAACAACCACACGGAAGGCCATTCCTACAGATTAAATTTTCAGTGTTTGAATAACATAGCAGAATACGAATCCCTTCTTTTAGGCTTACACTTGTTGAAGAAATTAGGAGCTAAAAGAATAAATGTTCATGGGGATTCAGAGTTAATCATTAGGAAAGTAAATGGGGAATACAACGCTAAACACCCCAGACTTAGAGCCTACAGAAATGACATCATGGATTTATTAAAAACTTTTGAGGAATCACAACTGATTTTTGTCCCAAGAGAAAAGAATATATGTGCCCACAGTTTAGCTTTTGCTTCTAGAACATGTTTAACACCATTTGAAACCAAAAAATGTACCTCCCAGATTAAATTCAGACCAGCTATTCCTGATAACGAGAAATATTGGCATGTGTTTGATGGAGACAAACAAATAGAAGACTTCCTGCAGTCTAGAAATGAATTTGAACTACCAAGTTCAGATTCAGATTATGAAACAGACTTTTCTAATGAAGAAAATCTACTTGATGATGAAGAAAACTCTCCAAATATTGCTGATATAAATCTGTTGTCTAACAAACTTGAAAACACAACAAAAATTAGTTCAGAGTTAGAAAAAGAATATTTAGAAACTCTAAAATCTAACAATCAAAGTCTGCCAAGGGGACTGGTCCCTTTAGAAGAGTTGTTTGATTTCAACGATGTGGCCAAGAAACCTAAGCTAGAGCCTGTGGAAACTGAAGTTGAAGAGTGTAATATAGGCAGTTAACTAAAACCGAAAATGATTAAACTGTCTAAAACTTTACCAGCTCACATCAAACTCAAATAAATTGAGTTGTTTAAAGAATTTTCTGATGTTTTTGCTTGGAGTTATGAGGATCTGAAATCCTATGACATTGAAATAATTCAGCACAAGATACCTCTCAAGGAAAACCAAAATCCATTTAAACAAAAACTGCGCAGAATAAACCCTGTTCAGTTACCTTTGGTTGAGAAGGAAATCAAGAAAATGTATGAAGCTGGTATTATTGTCCCTATTAGATATTTAGAGTGGGTGTCTAATCTGGTTTCAGTTAGGAAGAAAATAGGAGAGATTAGGCTTTGTATAAACTTTAGAGACTGAAACAAAGCCTCATTGAAAGACAACTACCCTTTACCCAAGGTGGACCATATTTTACAAAGGGTAGTAGGGTCTAAAAGAATTTCTTTGCTAGATGGCTACTCAGGATACAATTAGATTGTAGTTCATCCTAATGATCAACTAAAGACAACTTTTACTACACCTTGGGGCATTTTCATGTATGTGAAAATGCCCTTTGGTTTAATGAATGCTGGTGCTATGTTCCAGAGAGCCATGGACATTGCATTCTTGGAAGAATTGGGCTATTTCATCATTATTTACCTTGATGATGTCACTGTTTTTTCCAAGACAAATGAAGAGCAATTAGAACACTTGAGAAAAGTATTCGAGAAATGCAGGAAGTTTGGAATATCTTTAAATCCAAAGAAAACACTATTTGGTCTCCAAGAAGGTAAAATTCTTGGGCACATTATTTTAGAAGAGGGGATAAAGATAGACCCAAAAAGGATTGAGGCTATATTGCAAATCACTCATCCTAGAAACATCAAGGAACTTCAATATTTCATTGGAAAGATTAATTTCTTGAGAAGGTTCATACCCAACTTAGCTGAGCTCCTTAGAAACATTACAAACATGCTAAAAAAGGAACAAGGAGTTAAATGGACCTTGGAATCAAATAAGTCTTTCGAGCTAGTAAAACAAGCATTAACCAAAACACCAGTTCTAATAAGTCCTGATTTTTCAAAAAAAAATTACATTTTTCATTTGCATCAGAACATACAATAGTTGTTGTCCTATTGCAGAAAAATCCACAAGGACAAGAGCAGCCCATTGCATTCTTTAGCAAGGCATTGAGATATGCTCCTCTGAAGTACAACATTATGGAAAAACAAGCCTTTGCCTTAGTCAAAGCTTTAAAAGACTTCAAAGTGTATATTTTGCACCCCCACATCATTTCCTTTGTCCCAAATTCAGTTGTGAAAGACATTCTAACACGGGACCCAGATGGTAAGAGAGGTAAGTGGATAGCTATGATACTTGAATATGATTTAGAAATTAAGCCCACTAAACTCATCAAAGGCCAAGGTCTAGCTAGATTAATGGCTGAATCAAATTTTGAATTTCTTGATATAAATGTGATAAATGCTTTAGATGAACAAGAGGAATTGTCAACTCCCATTGTTGAAGACCATTTTATGAATTCCTCTTGGTATGCTGATATTCTATATGTTTTGCTAAATTTGAATACACCTCCTGGCTTGTCAAAAACTAAGGCAAGTTTTTTAAAGTTAAAAGCTATAAACTATTGCATTATAGATAAATGTCTTTATTGGAAAAATGCATGTGGAATATTGCTTAAATGTTTGCTTGAGAATGATGCAGAGAAGGTTAAGCACGAGTTCTATGAAGGAGAATGTGGAGGCCACCTCTACTGGAAGACTACAGCCAACAAAATACTTAGAGATGGTTACTATTGGCCCACACTCTTTCTAGATGTCCACAAGATGATAATTTCCTGTCATAAATGTCAACTCTTTGAAGGGAAAAGAAAGTTACTGCCCTTACCTCTGCATCCAATCACTATTGAAGCTCCTTTTCAACACTGGGGACTTGAATTCATAGGAGAAATCCATCCACCCTCATCTGCCCAACATAGATGGATTCTCACTGCAACAGACTACTTTACCAAATGGATAGAAGCCATCCCTTGTAGACAAGCCAATGACTCTGTCATCATTAAATTTATTGAGACTCATATCCTCTCTAGATTTGGCTGTCCTATGAAGATCATCATTGATAATGTAGCTGCATTTGGATCTAAGAAGATGGTTGAATTCTGTCACAAATGTCAGATTACATTGGGCCATTCTACTGCTTATTACCCTCAAGGTAATGGGTTAGCATAATCCTCAAACAAGAGTTTGGTGAACGTAATCAAGAAGTTGTTGGAGGACAACAAGAAGTCTTGGCATACAAAGCTAGTACATGCACTATGGGATGACAGATTAACACTTAAGAAATCTATTGGAATGTCACCCTACCAGCTTGTGTATGGTACAGATGCAATTTTTCCAACCAGCCTTGGTGTGCCAGTTATGAAGTTGATTCAAGAAGTGCAGTTTGAAGACAATGACATGATCAGAAGAATAAATCAGACTATACATCTTCAACAAACCAGAGAGGAGGTTTACAACAAAGCATTACAAAAGCAAGAGAGAATCAAGAAGATTTTTGATAGAAGAACAAAGGCCAGCAATTTCAACATTGGGGACAAAGTGTTAAAGTGGGACTCAAGGAGAGAAGACAAGGGAAAACATGGGAAATTTGATAACTTATGGCTTGGCCCTTATCTCATCCATTCTACCACTGGTAACAATGCTTATTTCTTGCAGGAATTGAATGGAGTTGAAATGTTTGGGGGTCCTGTCAATGGCAAGATGCTCAAACATTATTTCGCTTGACCATATCATGTTTGAAAGCCTTTTTATATTTTTTCTCATCATAAATATTTCATCCATCATTGCATTCAAAGTTATAAAAATAAAAAATACAAAAAAAACAATAGAAAGAGAAAAGAGGGCAGATTGTAAAAACAAGAAAGGTACAGCCCCATACCAAAAAAGAGAAACAAAATCTGAAAGTGTGCAAGTTCAAATGCCACTCCTAAGAAACACACTTCTAGTTAGTCATACAACCTAATCATGACTAATTAGTTTTAAATTTACTACTGATAGGTTAGTGAATTAGATTTTCCAAACAACTTAATCTTGGCTTATCAGTTAGGTAGATTCAGATAGAAGAAAAAGGTTCAAACAAGCTCAAAATCTGAACCAAATATTCCAAAATAATAATGACTCTAATCTTTTTAAATCATGAGTCAAAAATAGAATTAAACTGGTTCTAATAAGCCTAAAACTTGAACCAGAAAGGAATGTAAGATAGCTCAAACAAACTCAAAAACAGAGTTGAAGAAAAGAGAAGGATGTGCTTAAAACTTTCAAATCTTAAGCCTTCACCATTTTGATTTAATTCTCTACAAATAATAATCTATGTGCAGCTTGTTTTTATGCCATAGATCAGCAACAAGTTAGACTGTTCAATCCTGACTTGTATGCTTTTAAATTTCTGTTTTAGAAATTAGTGAATAAAAATATGTTAGACAGTCTAATCCTAACAGATAGTAGTTTAGGTAGAGAAGCTTATGAATTCAATTGTTTAATCTGAGTTCATGGAGAAATAAGAAGTAAAATTAGATTAGTTTTTTTCTTTCAAAAGAATAAAAGTGTTTGTAAAAGAGTTGCCAATCCAAATGCACTTTGAAAGAAGAAAAAATGTTAGATCAGTAGGATTGGGTAGGTAGAAAGCTTGTTTGATAGAGTTCCATCATTTTTCATGGCTGCTAACATTATCAGAACAAAAGAAGGTCATCCAAGTGAAGAAAGTTGTAGTCCAATTAATGAGGCATTGATCAGCCCCCAGAGAATACAAGTCTGAAGTTCTTGATGCCTTCAAGAAGGCACCATCCCCATGTGGAGCCACTGTTAGCCACCTATAAAATTTGTCATATCAAATGGTGGCTAAATAATTTTTTGAAGCCCTCAAGAAACAATTCTATTACCAAATTGTTAGTTCTTGAAGTCTTAAGAAGATGGCTTATCCTTGAGTTAATCTGCACTGTTGTTTCCCTCTCAATTCTGAAAATCTGTTGTTTTCATGAAGAAAAGACTGCTGCAAAAACTCCATTTTTTCCCTTCATTTTTTTTACCCCTTCTTCCACTCATTATTAACCTTCGTTTTTATCCCCTTTTTCCCCATGGAATTCCTCTTTTTTCCCTTATTTCCCTTCTTCCCTTCATTAAAACCCCTTTGATAAGGTTAAAACTCCTTTTTTACCTTATTGGAAGCTTTCAAAATGCTTTAAAATCCTTGAAAAATCATAAAAATGAGCCTTTTTGTGCTAAGGCTTTAGCCTCCTTCGGCTAAGCCCCAAAACCACTTCCCCACCATATACCCATGCCTAGGACCAAGAGTTAAAGTCCTAAAGCACTTATCGCAAATCAGAACTTTCGACGAGTGCATTTCTTTTGTTATTCAAAAAATCCCCCAATGCGATTGGCCCCTTTGTTATAAACCCCCGATCCCTTGCTCCCTTTGTAAAACCATGAGCCCCGCAATCGGGTGCTAAAAATATAAATAAACCCTCCCCGAAGCCAATTTCCCTTTGTATTTTATTAAAAGCCCCATTTTCTCATATTATAAAGAGCCCCGACGGTTCATTGTTTGGGCGAACCTCCACTGTTGATCTTAAGCCAATCAACGATCGACAAAATCTCGCATCAGAGATTTCATTAGTCGCATTTTAATATTTTATTTCCCCCTTTTGATTGGCAACCTCCTGATGGATTCTCAGCCGTCGATTTGTTCCACCATACCCAGATCTGACGGCCCACATTGTTCTTCCCCAAAGCCCGTTTTTCCGCCTTTGGACCTCCGCAGACAAATCTCCGCCGTCGATCTGATCCTTAGATCCACGGCCCTCGTCCAATCGTATCAGAGATTTTCATTTCCCCTTTCCTCTCTCCTCCGATCGCAAATCTTATGATTGCATCTGGTCCGTCCATGCATCAAGATCCAATGGTCCAAATCAATCCTCGCAACCTTTGTTAAATTCATGAAACCCGCTGTATAAAGTTTCAAAATGAATCTCCGCCATTGATCTCTGTAGATCAACGGCCCTCATTAACCCTTTCTTTGCCTGGTCCCTACCTCATATTTTATTTTATTAACCCCGATATTAAATCTCCATCATCCATCCCTGATCTAACGGTCCAGATCAAAACCGCTTAGACTATTCCCCACATCTTATCGCCCGCGCATCTATTCTCCATCGCACTCTCTCCACGACCGTCCGATCTAAGACCCCAGATTTGACGGCTGACGTGCAGTTTCGCGTAAATTTATGCTCGAAGGCTAATGATTTAAATTTACACGATGAGGGTGGTTTTGAAAGGCCACGTGTCAGCCAATAACACATATCCCATTCAAAAAGTTAAAACCACCTCCCTTCCTTTTCGTCACACAAAAACAGTGGTTTCTATAGCCAAAACCACTTTACCCCATTTATATTGCATTCCATCGCGTTTATTCTCCGCCGTTGATCTCTGCAGATCAACGGTCCCAGTTTAATCTCACTCTCAGTTCAACGCCCTCCGCCATCCTCCAAGGGATTTCATATTCATTCTCAGTCGTTGATCTTTGTGGCCGATCTAATCCGACGGCCTAGAATTCTTCAGAAACCCCAATTTTCACTTTAGCCCTTTGTTAAATCCGCCAAAGGTTTTCACTCATTTTTCTTCGCATTTTCCTTTTTCCGCTATAATGTGGCCCCTTCTACATAATATTTTCCTGATTGATCTCAACCGTTGATCTCTGCAGATCAACGGATTTGACTTAATCTCTCCACCATTTTTTAAAACCGCCTCCCATCTGACCCCTGCAAAGAAATCCTCGCCGTTGGATGCTTTCATCCAACGGCTGCGATCTAACCCCAACCTCCAAAGCAGTTAAACCCAAATACGCAGGATTTTCTTAACTTTTTCTTGTTTGTGCAGGTTTTAATCGTTGTTTCCATTATGTTAAAAGAAAATCAAAGTCCAGGGATGACGATCCCCCACGCCTTTGTTCATAAAAGAAATCATTCTACGGGGTTCAACACCATGTTTCATCAGTCCCCCATGAGCACTGATGCCATTTTAAAACCCTATGCACGCCTACACATCAACAAGACACAACAAAGCTAAATCAAACAGAGAGTATCAGTGTTAAAAGATCTAGTCATGGCAAAGATGAAGAATTGAAGATTGTTTACACAGTTTTGAGGGATTATGGCCTAAATCAACTATCCAAAGCCTAATCCACTCAATTAAAACATAGTTTGAAGAACAGAAGACAAAATTTAGGCCTAATTAATCCTAACACAAAGAATCAAATCAAATTAACAGTGTTTAAAGAAAAATAATAATATCTATCAGTCCGAGAAAGACTCCACTGCCACATTAGAGGCTAATTGAATCCTCTCAGCTACCAAAAGCCACTTGCAGCCTCAAAGCATTCAAAAATGGGCATAGTTATTGTAGGATAGAAGATATTTTCCTTAAAGCAACCGAATAGTTATTTCAGATCAAAGAAACTAATTTAGACTGTCAGAGAAGTTATTACAAGGATAAGAATAGCCTTGCAATCAAATCTTTTAATCCACTAAGCCTTGAAAGCAAAACAGAGTTATGACCCAGAGATATAGATCGAATGGATTCCTGCCTTATGCCTTGCATGGTTTTCAAGGCAGAGAATTGCATTAACTGTAGAATTTATGATACTCAAACCCTAGAAATATTCCCACCTCCTCATTTTCCTATAAAATCTTATTGAGGAGCACATTGTAAAGGGTTGGTTGCAGAACTTTGATGTAATACTTGTGCTCGAAACTTTCTACATGTAAATAGTTTTCAAAGGCTCTTGAAGCTCTGTTTGTGATCAAATAAGTTAGGCTGAGAAGAGAAGATGATTGCTGAACTGAAACATTAGACTTGAAGAATGTAACTGGATTGACATCAATATACAAGCTGATTCTTGGGATCTTGGTCTATATCACTGGTGAAGTGCTTCTTTCTGTGTTATTGTTTTCCTTTCATGTATGCCATTTTTTCCATTTATTCTCTGATAAATAACAACAAGCATATAGTTAGGATTTACTGTTTACAGTACCCTTCTCTGACTGATAATCTTTATCTCAATGTTTTCCTCCAAATTGTGTGTTTAAGAATGACTTAAGTTAAGTGTAAACATTATCAAGGAATGTTGGTTTGCCCTTGTCTTGATGTGCGAAGCTTGAAAAGAAATTCTTGAATGTTATTTTCATTATATGCTTAGTAAAGTTAGACTAGAAAAGTTTATGGTTTGCCCTGTCTTCTAGTTTCTTTCTCCAAAGGTAATTCTGAGAGTTTCCCTAAGAGTATGCTGAAAGCAGTTTAGATTTAAAAGTATCTTATATGATCTTAGGCTGCACTTTTTTTTTATTATTTTTTTCATCCCTTCTGAAAGGAATTATGTGGATTACTGGATTGTTTGTCTGTTGAGTTAGCTTTAATACAAACTTGTCCAAATAATTCTATGGTTAGCCCTGTCCTTTGGTTGGTTTTAAACAGTTACTTAAAAGGATTTTCTTGTTTGGAAAGACTGATAAATCCTAGTTGAAATTATTGTCTTTTTCCACCCCTTCAACACTTTTATTGTTCCATTCCATCATTTTATCTAAAAGATCTTGTGATATAGATCACTTGCCCCTTGGACCACTCTTGAAATTGTTGCACAATTAAACCTTTTTATGACTCCATAGCCCAATGGACTAAAAACCAACGTTATATTTATCCTATTGGCCAAAGCTTGTTCTGATTTCTTGCAACTTCACACCTTTGAAACTCTTTCATTTTAGGACTTTCCACTCAACTAGAAATCATGCTCAACCATCCAAAACCAAACAAAAACCCTTGTTCTTAATAACTAGCCTAATATCACACATAGAAGCCTTAAATATAAATCAATATTTGCACTTATAGAGAGATCCCTCTCTGGATTCAGGAGGGCTAGATCCTAGAATCCCAAAGTGGTTCAAGTGTTCTCCATGCAGCTTCGGTCTCACCAATCTATTGAAATTACAGGGAGCTAACAGTTATAAATTATAGTCAACAGAAAAACATCTTTGCTTAAGAAATGACATCAACATATAAACTACACACTTAGATGGTAGATGTTTATAGTTTAAAAAATGCGAAAAATTAATGTTTACTGCCATGAATGAGGAAGTGTGAGATATCTCCAAAATGAGCATGGAGAGCCTGAATTGGATATTTAAATTAAATTAGAATTCCACTCCATTTGAAACCTACTTATTATTAAATTGAGAAAACTTAAAATAAACATGATAAATCATAAAATCCTATGAACAAATAACCAACTAAGGCTTGCCTCAATTCTTTCAGCAAATTCAGAAATTTACCCTTTTACGGGATCCATAAAACTTGACCCAAGCCCAACTATGAGGATCATAAACAACATTGAACTTTTTTATAACTACTGAGTAGTACTTGTATTACCGTTACAGAGAGGAATTAAAACTTTAAATCATAAATATTTTAGTTTTCTTGTTTAAAGTTGAAAAATATACAAATTCATATATATTATATTTTATAAATTTATAATTTATAAAATATAATATTATTATATTTATATATTATATATATATAATATAAATTAAAATATACCCCCGACAAACCGACGCACCCTCTTTCAAAAAATGATGTTCCCATCCCCGTCCCTGTCCCCATCCCTAAACTCGTGTTTCCTGGCAACATAGGTATTTTTCCTTCATGATATTTTGCAAGAGGCCTTGTTCTCCAAATATGAGCCATAAATTTGTTGTCACAAGTGTTAGGTTGAAAATTCTGAAATTCAATAGGCCAAAACCACCTTTCTTTATTGGTCGAGAAATAAGACTAAGTCCAGCAAGGGGGATTTTTTGTTAGGGCTAGACCCAGACCATAGAAAATTTGACGCATTAATAGATTCAATTTTTTTTATTATTGTTAGAGGAATGTGAAATGTGTGCATCCACTAAACTGGAATGCCTTGGAAAACTACTCGAATCACTATGACCCTGCCCCCCATTGTGAGCCATCTATGATCCCATCTCAGTAACATCTTTTCAAATTTGATTATGAGCCAATCCCAGACTGATATCTTATAGTTGCTCAGCTTTAGGAAACATCCCAGATATTTGAAACCATGGGACAATGCTCAGATCTTGACAACGAACATAGTTGCAATGTTATTTGACTCCATAGTGATTCCCTACTCTGAAATGAGCTTTGTTTTATCTCTATTAATTTCAAGCCCAGAGGCTTTGTGAAATTTCTGAAGCATCATATGGAAGGATCCCATTCTGGTATTGTTGAATGTCATCCACAAATAATAAATGTGATAGCTGGCAATTTTTGGTGATTCCACATCCTTTTATTGCACCAAATTATTTCATTACATTGATTCCTCTGCTAAAGGCATCCATGACTAGGATAAATAGTAGTGGAGGCAAAGAACATCCTTGTCTCAGCCCTCTGTGGATTTTGAAAAATTTAGTGGGCTCCCCATTGAAGGGAACTACCATAGATGTTGATGAAATGCATGACATGATCCATCGAACATGCCTGTGCTGAAATCCGATTTTGTATAAGAGCAGAGATAAGGATTCCCAATCAACGTAATCGTATGCTCAATTTGAGATCTATTTTCATTAAACACAATTTTTTCCTCTTTGCTTTGATCGATTGGATGCATTCTTGTGCAATGGCCATGACCTCCTTGATCCTCCTATTGGGAAAAAAAAATAAACTGCTCCAACGAAATATGAGGGGAAATGACCTCTTTAACGCGACTTGCTAAAAGCTTGGACATCATTTTATAAAGTGAATTACATAATGAGATAGGCCTAAAGTCTAAGAATGATTGTGAATTTGATTTCTTTGGAATTAATGAGAGGAAGGTCGAATTGATTGCACCTGGAATTTTTCCAGAAGTTCTGATCGCTTTCGCCATCTTGACCAGTTCCAGTCCCATCAAATTGAATAAGTGGAGAAAGAATTTTCTAGGCCATCCATCGGGCCCATGGCTCTTGTCCTTGGTTGTTCCCTTAAGGGTTTGGCACAACTCTTCTTCAGAGATTTGTGCATCCATCGCTGCAATATTATCATCATTGACCCAATATGGGAATAGATTGGTTAGTTCCATCTTTTTCAGCCATATAGTCCTCCTCTTTGTCCTGGAATTGTTTTTTGAAGAAAAGATGTGCCTCCTCCTTAATTTCCTTGACTGAGGAATGAATATTTCCTGTCTCATCTTCAATTGTCCATATAGTATTAATTGGTTCCTCTTTGATGCTGCCATGTGGAAGAACTTGGTATTGCGGTCACCTCCTTTAATCCAAGCCAATCTGCTTTTCTAACACCATTCTTCTTCATGGATTTTTAAGATTTTTTCTTTTCTGGTCACCAAATCTAATATATCCAAATGTTGTGGTTAAGAGAAAAGACCAGGGGAAATCGAATCCAAAATTTGAGCAATTTCATTGTTGATATTTAAGAGTTCCTTTTTAAGCTCCATCCTCATGGTTTTTGTTCATGATTTGACTAATTTTTTTAGTCTCTTGAGCTCCTCCATTACCACATTGATTGGGTTAGCCGAATCAAAGTTGGTAGGACCAGATCATGAAAGGTGGACTAAATCATGGGATTTAGGCTCATTGACCCATATGTGATTAAATTTGAATGGGAAATTAATTTCCTCCAGATCGTCCCGCCATTCCAACATAATAGCTCCATGATTGGAAATATAAGAGAAGAATGACCAAGATTTGATTTTTTTCATTCATTGGTGAAGAAGAGCATCCACCAGAAATCTGTCTATTCTTTTTGCAATATACTCATCATCCTTTCTACCATTACGCCATGACGGACATATAGGGTCAGGAACTATATCATGGAGAGCCTTATGGTTTAAGAGGTCAGAGAAGTATGCAGCTAGTGGATCCAACTTTTGCCCTGAGACCCCAACACTCGCCTAGATCCAAAGTGAAGTTCAAGTCCCCTGCCACTATCAGTGGGTGAATGTCGAAGATGCTAGATGAGTCTGCTAGGTCCCAAAAACACTTGCAGTTTGAATATGGGCCATGAATATTTAGTATTTTGAGTCTATATTTCCAACCTCGACCATGTCCGGTTAAAATTATACCGACATTTAACTTGTATGCCTGGAAGGTAAAAGAAGAGGGATCCCAAATGGCAGAAAACCCATCTAAGTTTTCGAGGAAATTTGTTGCACAACCATGCCGTGATGGGAAAATTTGGAGTAAATATTCCATGGATTTCTCTTTATATGTCATAGTTTGTTGAAGCAGGACAATTGGCAGTGACTTATATTTGATATGATATTTTAAGAATCATTTGGTTTGGGCCAATCCGAGCCCTTTCAAATTTAGTGAGATGAGCTTCATTGAGAACTAGAGGATACATGATGCATTTCTCTAAGGTCCTGGTAGTGAGTGTCTTATTTCATTTGGTTCGTTTGATGGCCCCAAATCGAAGTCTAGATATAGTGTTTCATCCAGAGCTTCTGAAAATCTGTTATTGAGATCAAATTCAATGTCTCATGTAAAAGTGAGTTTTTTTTATATTTGGGCTCTTTTTTCCTCTTGCAATTGGGATCCAATGTTGCCTGGCCACCATCTTTGTTTGTGTCCCTGTTCTAGATGTGGTTTTTCTTTATGGAAATTCGTTCTAGTCCTAAACTAGGATAATCCTCAAATATTTTAATATCCACATCAACTGATATAGGCAATAAATTTTTTTCTATATTGTCCCTATTGAAAATTGGAGATAAGAGAGATATGTGTTTTGACTTATTTGTCGATAGGGAAATCTCTTTTCCTTTCCTTTTTGTGGGGGTCCAGTTTGATGATTCTGCTAGTTTTCCTTTATTTTCTTTCCCATATTCATCAACCACAATATCCATTATGTAATCCAGGTCCATCCTATTGTTGTGGTCCAACGAATCATTTTGAGCATTTTCCTCTGAACCATTTGACTTTCTGGAGGGTTTTCTGCCCATGTTTAGCCCCTTGTTCCTCCAATTAGTATGCCTACTTTCCATGGAGGACTCCTTTGTCTTCTCATCCCAATTCCCATGGCACATCAGACGGTTAGCTAGAAGATGTCTAGGTTTATGTCAACCCAGGCACAAAAATGGAATTCCCCAATAATCAACCTATTGTTTAAATGAGAAGGTGGCCCAAGATATATCAATAGTTGTTGGTAACCCCCCTGCCACGTCCACTTCCACCAGAAAACAAGTTACCTTCTTATCTAGTAATCTCATACAACCCTCATCCACGTAATATAATTTTCCTATTTTGTTGACAATTTCCTTAATAATGGCCTTCGTCCATAATTCGACAGGGAAACCAAGAAGTTTTGCCCATATGATTTTTCTTTTTGGAGACTCAACCACCAGATCAAACCCAACTTTCCTATGCTGGAGCACCAAAAATCCCTGACTCTTTACCCATAAAAAACCTGCAATATTCAATGCATCCTCTTCATTTAGGAAGTGGAAACCACACCACCCATTAACCATCACAGTAATATTTGACCGATAACTGAGCAACTAAGAAATCAAATTCACTGGTCTGGGCCATCATGTCCTGAATCCAGCGAATCAGACATGATTCGGTCAGATTCGTGTCTAGCGAATCGCGTCCATACGGGACAAGATCGTGTCCTAATCGTTTCATGTACGAACATGATCGTGTCTCGATCCGCTGGACACAACTGGCTGAAAAATGTCCTTCGTGTCTTTTAAAAAGGTCGTTTGACCTCTCATTTCTCACAGTGTTTAGTGTGAGTTTGCAAAGGAGCAAGGAGTAGTAAGGAGCAAGGGAGCATTTTCAAGGGGATTCGAGAAACAAGTAAGTGCATCATCTCTCTCTTTTTTTGCATTCGGTTTGTATGTGCATTTCTTTTACAAAATTAGGCATTTTTTTTTACAACATTCATGGCTCAATCAAGGGCAGCAAGGAAGGGGCAAAGGAAGGGGAATAATGTCCCCATTGGAGATGCCCCTCTTGTTCCTATTTCATTATGTTTTACAAGTGTTCCATATATTGGAAGTGGGGTTGCAATAATAGCTTCAAATATTGATGGAAGACAACAACCTCAAGATAAAAAATATCCATTGTGGAAATATGTCACAAGAGAGATAGGGTCTGGCAGCAAGATGAAGGGATGAGGCAATGTTGCTTGGAAATGCAGTTATTGCCACAATCATTTCATGACACATATTACCATGTGAAAACTCATTTGTTGGCTTTACCAAGTTGTGGAATTGCAACTTGTACACAAGTGTCTTTAGCAAAGATGAAAGAAATGGAAAGAGATACATTTGTTGGTGTGGAAAATGTGGCTGAAAAAATGAAAAAAAAAAACAAGAATGATGACCCCCTTCCATTCTTGAGGAAAAGCAGCAACAAGTTCCCATTTGAGAGTTCTAGTGGGGGACAAGCAACAAAAGGAAAGGAAATTTCACTTGGTCCAATGTACAATATTTTCCAAAAAGAGAAGCGGGAAGTGCTTGATTGCACCATTGTTTTTTTTTTCTATCAGAACTTCATATAATTCAATGTTGCACACTCACCTCTATTTATTGAGATATGTCGAGTTCTAACTCAAGGGGCTCCCTTAGGGTATGTGCCTCCTAGGTCATAGAAGCTTAGAACCACATTGTTGAAAAAGACAAAGAAAGAGGTGGACAAAATTCTTGAGCCTATTAAATCAACATGGCCAACATCTGGGATTAGCATTGTTTCTGATGGATGGATAGATCCAGCACAATACCCACTCATCAACTTCATGGTGTCTTCCTTGAATGGTCCAATTTTCTTGAAATCAATGGATGCACTTAGACAATACAAATATCCACAATATATGGGTGAGTTGTTTATTAAAGTTATTGAAGATGTAGGTGTTGATTCTTGTGTGCCAATCATTACAGGTAATGCACCTGTTTGCAAGGTTGTTGGCATGATTGTGGAAGCTAATATCCACAAGTATTTTGGACACCTTGCATTTTCCATTCATTAAAATTAGCACTGAAATCATTTTCTTCTAATGTGCTTTGGATTGGAAGCATTATTGAGGATGCATGGCATATTCGTAACTTTGTACAAAACCATACAAATGCCCTCACTATCAAGAAGGATTACACCAATCTATCATTGTTGAAGATTGCGGATACACAGTTTTCCTCTTCATTACATCATGTTGAAGAGGTCAAGGAAGGTCAAGACCGCTCTTTAGGCCATGGTTATTTTAGAGTTTTAGTATTTTTGGAGAAAAACATACCAAGCAGCCTCAAAAAGAGTGGACACAGTGTTAGATGATGCCTAGTGGGAGAGGGTAGATCTACTTATTCGAAGCATGGACCCTATCATTTCCTTGCTTTGATTTATAGATATTGTTGAATTTCAACAAAAAATTCTAGCACCCACGCTAGTGTGGGACCAGGAGGTCCAAGCAGCTCCTACACTAGTGTGGGACCACAGGTCTTAGCAGCATGTACACTGGTGTGGGCTAAATTTGGTGCATGTCTATTTTAGTTGTCCCTTAATTAAGATGGACAATAAAATGTAATTTAATCTCAAAATAACTTGTAATAGTTAACTGAGTGTGATAAAATCAGTTAGCTCATGAATTTCGAGTTAGAGGTAGTTGGTGAGGCATGCAGAGTAATTCTAGTTGCAACAGAGTTTGAAGCACAGTGGTGCATTAGTTAATGTAGGTTGTAATCATTTTAACTCAATTAAGTGAGTTAAACTCAATTGTGCTAGTTGTAACTGTTATATACACTAGTGAGAAATCAAGTGAATTAAATATTAATTAATTCACAATCAGTGATATCACATGCAACTGAGGATTTACTATTATTAGCTACATGCATGTAAGATCCAATGGAGACCCAGTTGAGATCTAGGTGAAAGGGAAGTTAACTATCAGTTGTAGGATTATTGGTTTGCACCCATGCAACCAAACACCCATTAGATTTCCCATGATCCTTGCGCATTTTAGGAAGGCCAAAATTCCTATGGAATAGGATTTCATTCCACACAAATTGCGCAAGCAAGGCAATCTGTCTGAAGGCAGTAAATTGGCTAAGTATTGGTCAGTTTTATCTGAGACAGTGTGATACAATTAGCTGAGTACAAGAGGGCCCTTGTGAGAAGATTTATATGTAATTATTTCATGTATCCATGTTGAATATACAATAGAATATAGTGGGGTTTTGAGCAGCAAGCTTTTCTCGGGAAATTATCTGTGTTGTGGCTTGATTGATTCTTCTTTCCTTCATGTGATTGGGGGTTGTGTTTTTAATTCCACAATTGGTTTGTAAAAGTGATTCATTATTTAACTTTAGTACATTGTTAGATCAGATTGAATCCATGATATACATTCTTGTTGTATAATTTTTACATGGTATTAGAGCACATGAAATCACAATAGTGAAGGAGGAGCTAAGTTTGTGACTGGATAGAATTCGAATTTGTAGAAATACTTTCTTGGTGCTACAACTGATTCAGGATCGAAATGGTTTTCAATGGCTTGAGGTTAGAGTATGCACTCGAGGGTAGTTCAAACTATATTTCTTGGAAGGACATGATGGAGGCAGTACTCAAAGACAATGGCTTGAAGGAATTCATTGAAAATGATGTTCCTAAACCCGTTGTGACAGATGTTGCAAAGCTTGATGCATGGAAAAATAAAGTGGCAAAGGCGAGGAGGATCCTACTGGAGGGAGTACAAGACCACATTGTCTCAAGCCTCCATGGGAAAGCCACACCATATGAAATGTGGAAGGCTTTGACAGATCTATTTCAGAGCAGCATTGACCATAGGAAATTGGCACTGAAAGATAAACTCAGGAAGATCAAGATGGAGAAAGGTGACTCCATGCCAAAATATCTAACGAAGTTTGTCCAATGTTAGGATGAACTGGGGAGCGTTGTAATAACTATCGTTTATGATGATTTTGTGAGTTTGGCTCTCCTAGGACTTCCCATGATTTGGCACAGTTATCAAGACTCTATCAATGGAAGGGGAAAGCTGCCAAATTGGGAATGACTGTGGTCGGATTTGGTGCAGGAGGAGTTCAGAAGGAACAATGAAGATGGATCTTCATATAAGAATGAAGATGAAGAAGATTGTGCTTTGGTTGCCAAGGTGAAGAAGGGGAAGGGGAAGAAATTCCATTCCAAATCCGAGTCCAAAAATGGAAAGAAGTGGGACATGTCTAGGGTGAAGTGTTTTCATTGTCACGAGCATGGGCATTATGCTACTAACTGTCCACAAAAGAAGAAGAACAAGAAGGATGGAGGATCTGCAGCTAGTGAGGCTTTGGCCTCACAATTTGAGCTTGAATTCTCATTGATCGCATGCATGGTTTCAAGTGCATTGGGATATGTGTGGTATTAGGATAGTGGTGCTTCCTTTCACATGACGGGAGACAAGGAAATTTTCAGTAGCTTGGAGGAGAAGGATCTCCAGATGCATATTGAAATGGGTGATGATGGGAGGTACAGTGCTACCGGGATTGGTACCATTACCTTCTAGAGATATTCAAGTAAACCCTTTCAATTAAAAGATGTAATGCATGTACCAGGTTTGAAGAAAATTTTAGTCTCAGTTGCAATGTTGGAGTATAGAGGCTATGATGTTGTTTTTAGTGAAGGAAAAGTTTTCCCGCGACACAAAAAAATAGGACAAGCCAAGAAGATAGGGATTTGAGTTAAGAATATCCATAAGCTGGATGTAGATGGTTGCACAACATTGATGGGAAGGTGGAAAAAGTGGTGAGCTGGGATGAGGGTGAATTATGGCACGGGAGATTGGGCCATCTTCACTATGGAGCCTTGAAAGTCATGCAACAGATTTCTACTAGTATTCCCAAGGGTACACTTGCGCAATTCGACACGTGCAAGGGATGTACTATGGGAAAATATGTAAAGGCCACCTTTCATGAGAAGGAGAACAGAGCTTTGGGGATCCTTGAGAGAGTTTATACAAACGTGTGTGGACCATTCTCTGTTGCTTCAACAACAAAACATAAGTACTATGTGATATTTTTTGATGACTTTTCTCGTAAGTGCTAGATCTTCTTCATGCAGAAGAAATATTAGACATTCTCAAAGTTTCTTGAGTTTAAAGCACTAGTGGAGAAAGACACAGGGAATCAAGTGAAGGCTCTTAGGAGTGATAATTGTGGAGAGTACATCTCTAACGAATTCAAGAAATTCTGCAACAAAGAAGGAATTCAAAGAGAACTGATAGTGCCTTATAACCCATAGAAAAATGGGGTCATTGAAAGAAAGAATAGAATTATTGTGGGTGTAGCAAGAGTGATGTTTCAAGATCAAGGTCTATCGATGCATCTGTGGGTGGAAGCATGCAACACTGTGGTATTTGTGCAGAATCGTTGTCCTCATAGGATACATGGCATGAGTACACCAGAAGAGGCTTTCACTGGTAAGAAACCTGATGTTTCACACTTTAATATTTATGGCTCATCTGTTTATGTGCATGTGACCAAAGACGCCAGGAAGAAGCTAGAACTGAAAGTTGAGATCGAGATTTTTGTGGGGTACATTGAAACACCCCACAACTATCGGGTGTATTTACCAAACAACAGAATGACTATTGTGCGATGGGATATAAAATTTGATGAGGAGAAATCCATGCAGTTGTCCCTTGAGAGGGAGTTGGACTTGCATGCAGAGGAGGAACTCTTGGTTCCCAAGAATGAACCTCAAGATGTGGAGCAGCCACATGAGGAGGATCATGGAGTGGCGGAAAACACTCATGCAGAGCCATCCATCAGAAATGATAGAAGGTACACCATGTAAGCTGATAGATTGAGACTTGATGCTACAGAGAATGTAGGAGCCCCTACTTTACAGCACAAACAGAGATAGTCTCCAGACATGTTTGTTGGATACATGGCTCTTATAAGAAAATGTATTGTGACTGAACCATCTTTCTTTCACGAGGCAGTGCAGCAACCAACTTGGGTTGATGCAATGGTGGAGGAGTATGACTCCATTGTCAAGAATAGTGCATGGGAGATTGTCCCAAGACTGGTCGACAAATCAGTGGTTGGATCTAGATGGATCTACAACGTAAAGCAAGCTGTTGATGGGAGTGTGGAGAGATAAAAGGCCATATTGTGGCCTAGGGATTCTCACAGATTGAGGGGATTGATTATGTGAGACTTTTGCACCTATTTCAAGGCACTCTTCCATTAGATCCATCCTTGCACACTCAGCACAGATGGGCTGGCACATTCATCAGATGGATGTAAAAATTGCATTTCTCAATGGAGTCATTGAGGAAGAAGTGTACATAGAGCAGCCATAAGGTTTCAAAATATTTGATAGTGAGTTGCATGTGTGTCGACTCAAGAGAGCATTTTATGGGTTGAAGCAAGCACATTATGTTTGGTACACTCAGATAGACAACTATTTCACCAGACTAGGATTCACCAAAAGTGAAGTTGATGCAAACCTGTAGTAGATTTTGGTTGAGGGTAAGCTATTTATTATTGTTCTTTATGTTGATGATCTAATTTTGACTGGTGATGAGCAGTTGATACAATCATGCAAGGGGGATCTTGCAAGGGAGTTCGGAATGAAGGACATGGGACTCCTTCATTATTTCCTTGGCTTGGAAATATGGCAATGGGATGGTGAAATTTTTGTTTCTCAAGGCAAGTATGCCAAAGAGATACTGGGTAAGTTTCACATGGAGAGCTGCAAACCCATGGACACTCCTCTTCCAGGAAATTGAAGGAAAGAGAATGCTACTTCTGGAGAGGTAGTGGATGCTACTATCTACAGGCAGTTAGTTGGTTCACTGATGTATCTAGTGAACACCAAACCAGGCGTTTGCTACACAGTTAACCAGAAGATTCAAGCTATGGTTGAGCCTACCAAGCTCTTTTGGAAGGCGAGGAAGCATGTCTTGAGATACCTAAGGGGCACATTAGAGTATGGTCTATGGTACAGATGAATAGAGGGAGTGAAGCTTCAAAGCTTCATGGATCCAGATTGGGTAGGAAGTCCATCAGAGAGAAAGAACACATCAAGAGGGATCTTCACCATAGGATCAACAACAGTTTCTTGGTATAGAAGGAAGCAACAATCTGTGGCACTCATTTCAACGGAAGCAAAGTACATGGCAGAAAGTCAAGCTGCATGTGAGGTTATTTGGATGAGAACGATCTTGGTTGGTTTGTTTGGTTCTCAAATGGATCTGACAGTGATACATTGTGATATTTAGAGTTGCATTAAACTCTCGTTTAATCTTGTGTTTCATGATAGGTCCAAGCACATAGATATTTTGTACCACCATCTCAGAGATTGTGTACAGAGGAGAATAATGTTTCTTCAATACATTCCACGTAAGATCATGATGCAGATATTCTGACGAAGGCGCTCACCAGGAGTAAATTTGAATACCATAGAGGCAGGATCAGGATGAAGGATAATCCCTTTCTTGTTGAGAGGGAGTGTTGAATTTCAATAAGAAATTTCAGCACCCACGCTAGTGTGGGACCAGAAAATCCAAGCAGCACCTACACTAGTGTGGGACCACAGGTCTTAGTAGAACCTACACTGGTGTGGGATAAATTTGGCGCATGCCTATTTTAGTTATCCATTAATTAAGATGGACAATAAAATGTAATTCAATCTCAAAATAACTTGTAATATTTAACTGAGTGTGATAAACTTAGTTATCTCATGAATTTCAAGTTAGAGGTATTTGGTGAGGCATGCAAAGTAATTCTAGTTGCAACAAAGTTTGAGTGCAATGGTGCATTAGTTATGAAAACTCCCAAAGGACTCCCACCTATTCATGATCATGATCATGCTATTCATTTGATTCCAAGAAGTGTTCCTCCAAACATCAGGCCTTAAAGATATGATTATGTCCAAAAGATCGAACTTGAACATATGATTGCAGAAATGTTAAAGGCTGGTATAATTCAACCTAGTCAAAGTTCTTTATCTGCTCTAGTAGTATTGGTGCACAAGAAGGATGGATCATGACGCATGTGTCCAGATTATAGGGAGCTCAATAAGCTCACTATTAAAGATAAATTTCCCATTCCTGTGATTGATGAATTATTGGATGAATTATAGGGAGCAATTTATTTTACTAAGTTGGATCTTCATTAAGGATATCATCAAATTAGAATGAAGACTGAAGATATTCTAAAAACAACATTTCGAACTCATGAGGGTCATTATGAATTTTTGGTCATGCCTTTTGGCCTTACCAATGCACCTTCTACATTTCAATGGTTGATGAATTTCATTTTCAAACCCTTCCTTAGAGAATTTGTGCTAGTATTTTTTGATGTTATGCTAATCTACAGCAGGTCTTGGAAGGATCATGTTCAACATGTTGACAGGGTGCTCAAACTATTGGAGGAGAAACAATTATATGCAAAAACATCCAAATGTTTCTTTGTAGTACAAGAGGTGGAATATCTAGGTTATATTGTATCTCATGAGGGTGTTAAAGTAGACCCTAAAAAAATTAAAGCCATTAAGGAATGGAAATTCCCCACAACCATAAAGCAGTTGCGTGGATTTCTCAGGTTAATAGGGTATTATCGCAAGTTTTTTAAGAACTATGGGAGAATAACAACACCTCTAACAACATTATTGAAGAAAGGTGCATTTTCATGGACTCTTGAAGCAACTAAGGCCTTTGAACATATTAAAAAGGCAATGTGCCTAGCACCAGTCTTAGCTATGCCAGACTTCACAAAAACCTTTATTATGGAATGTGATGCCTCAGGAAATGGAATTGGTGTTGTTTTAATGCAAGAAGGAAGACCCATTTCTTTTGAAAGTTATCCAATCAAATAAAATTATTTACAAAAGACTATTTATGAGAAGGAAATGTTGGCAATACTACATGCACTAAAGAAATGGCAACTTTACCTAATGGGAAGACACTTCAAAGTAAAAACTGATCATGATAATCTTAAACACCTTTTGGAACAAAGATTAACTTCAGAAGAGCAACAAAAATCGGTCACAAAGATGTTGGGTTACTGTTGGGGCCCTTGTTTTTGGTTAAGTTTTGAATTTTCGGCCAAGACATTTTGAACTTGGACTCTTTTTGAGTTGCGGAAGGAACACACATAGCTAACGCGACTACGCCGCAGCGACCAGGAGTTGCGGAGCTACCAAGGCGGCACAGTAGCAATTGATAACTGAAGATTAAATAGAGATAAGTACAGATGAAAGAAGTACAGCAGAAAACAGGAAGTGAAACATGCAGAAATCAGAAGAGAAGTCGGGAAAAGCCAGAGCAAAGACACAGCGAAGCCGCCAGTCGCGGCGAGCGGGTGAATAAAAGGCGATCACCCGGCCGAAGGAAGAGAGTTGGAATGATTGGTTGCTGCTGTTAGTTTTGTTGAGGGATAGTTGGATGTGGAAGCAGCCGCGGAAGGTTCAGACCTATTCTCTCCATGGGTTCCCACTTTCGATATTCTTCCCTTCTGTTATCAGACCCATCTGTATCTGATTTGTGAGTTATCAGAGAAGAAAGCTATGTAATCTTGTATTTGGCCGGAATAATAATATAAGGAAGGATTGCTGTCTCTATGCTTTGGTTATGTGTTGTGATATGTTTGCACCACTTTAAAAATTTTAAGTTGCAACCGTCTGAATACCTAATTAATACTCTTGCATGTGCAATCTAGTATATGTAATGGATGCTCTTTCTTTCTGTGGTTGCGAGTTTATTCCTCTTCTGTGATTTCTTCCCCTTACTCATGTGGTCGCGGCACGCCTCGGGTGAGACGCTCTGCTCTCCCGGAGCAGGGTGAAAATGCCGGCGTGTTACTAGACTACACCGGACCCTTGTTGGCCACAACCCTTTGAACCTGGGTCTTGCCCGCGAGACCTTATTTTTCGCCAACAAATGGTTCCGTTGCCGGGACCTGCATGTTCTGAGGGGATCTAGATCATGGTCTCGAGGATCTTTGAAGGAGCAATACGGCGATGGTGGGATGATCATCTTGACCATTTCATTACTCAGCAGGCGGAGCTGATCAAGAAAAAGGAGGTGGCGGTCAGGGAGCTTGTTCTTTTCTCTGACTCAGCTAGCGATACGTACGAAATTTTCTGGGGAAGGTTTCCCACAGATCTTTACAACTGGTTGCGGAGGTTACGAGCGAAGGCGCCCCAGGACGGCTTGCGGAAGATAAACCGCAGGTGGGCGCACGAAGATCTGGTAGCGCTGCATCGGGTAGAGACTGAACTAACCCGCGCAGTGGATTTTTGGGTAAGGACCACGTTAGAAGGCTACGTTGTAGAATTTGCCGCCGAGTGCTACCAGTCCTTCTCGAAGGCCGAGGCTGTTTTTCACTCGGGGCCGAGGGGAAAGCTGTTGAAGGAGATTCCGCTGTGGATCAAAGCCCTGATGGTGGACGAGGGATTGATTGATTTCCACAAAATGAGTATGGAAGCGTAAACCACCCGTACTGGGGGAAGGATCGAGGGGACCGATGCCGTGTAGACTGTAAGAGCGGGGAGCGGGGGATGGACGTTGAGGCCGCATGCAAGTTGCGGGAGTTACGTGCGCATCGGCGGGCACAGATCGCCGATAGGTGGCGAAGAAGGGTAATGAGAGATTTGAAGAGAAGGGAGATCGAGAAGAAGAATCAGAAGGAGGCGCCTCAGAAGACCAGAACCATGGGTTTGGATACCCGGACAGGAGACGGGACAGCAGCAGACGTACAGTGGGTGCATGGGAGCCTGATGATACGAGAAAGAGCAGTAACGACTAGCAAGGATAAGGGAAAGATGCAGCCTGAAGAAAGTTCCGATGATGAATGGTATGACGTGATGCAACAGATGTTTCAGGATCAGACGGCACCCACCCCTCCAGGCAGCCCTACGTCCCCCCGTCCGCATGGCCAGGATCCCGACCTTCCCCTGGTACTTTATCAACCTTTAAAGAATATTTTTGTTCAGTTACAAGCATTAAGTCAGTTATCTAGTAGTTCAGCGGCGCCGGTAACGCCCAGTAGCAGCAGCGTTACGAGTAGTAGTTTTTTTCTTAGCGGGACCGTTACGCAACCAGGACCCGGAGGTTTTATCCTGGTTAATTCTCCGCCAGCATACATGGCTGGATCTTTCACCCGGTACCCAGAATTCTCTGGCCGGGGAAACGACGATGTAGAACAACACTGGTATCTGTGCGAAGCCATTTGGAGGGCTCGACAGACGCCGGATGCAGGGAAGTTAATAGAGTTTCAAACCACGCTCAAAGAGAGAGCTCTGCGGTGGTTCATCAAGTGGTCCGAGGCGCACCCTAATCCTGTAATTGCGGATGTAAAGCGGGATTTTGTCCGCGAATTCAAGCTCCCCCAGACGGACCAGCAGGGCCTGTCCGAGCTGTGGGAAATTAAGCAGAGGGAAGGCGAGACCGCATGGGAGTTGATGCGGCGATTCAAGGACGCGATCGGGAAACTGAGCTACCCGATCGATCCAAACCACCAGAGGGACTGGTTCATCAAGGCTCTGCTTCCCTTGACACGAACCCCTCTCACTCAGCAGAAGATTGATAATCTGCAGGATGCTCTGGAGCAGGCCATGAAGATTGAAGCCATGGCGGGATACCCGCAGGAATACAGGGGAGGGCTGGTCCCGCAGGACCCTTCGCTGGTAGGGTTGCAACATCAGATCGCCAGCTTGACTGAAAAGCTTAAGGAAATTCAGCCAGCAAGACCAGCGCGACCGAACGTTTGGTGTACTCACTGCCTGGTCGAGGGACACGTCGCAACCGAATGCCCTCGGTTGCGCAGCGCCGGAATTGGACCCTCAGTAGCAGCAATTCAAGGGGGGCCACCACCAGGGGGTGGCACGGCGATGAATCCGCAGGGAGTATACCAGCCGCAACATACCTTTGCAGGGTTCCCACCGCAACCGGGGTCCACCACCACAGAGTACTGTGAAATTTTCCGAACAATAGGGCATCCTCCTCGGATGTGCCCGATACTACAGAAGTACTCCACGGTGCCGAATAATGTATACTGCGAATTCTGTGTGTCCACGACGCACAACACGGAGCAATGCAGGGCGCTTGACGCACTTGTGGATCGACTGGATCGTCCCTCGTACAGGGTGAACGAGGCTACGAGGGGAAGAGGTGGCGGCATGCGGGGAGGCCGGACAGGAGGACGCTGGCCGGTAAAATGCTACAACTGTGACCAGGAGGGTCATGTAGCTCGAGAATGTCCCCTTCCGCGACGACCCTGGTGTTCCCAGTGCCGGGTCAAAGCTCACGCCACTGAAGACTGCCCAGAACTCATCAAGAAGTGGGAAGAGCGGGCGCGGCAGAGGGCCACGAATCTGATAGGCTCAGAACCGCGAGGGGTCGCAACCCCTGACATGCAGAATGTTGCGATAATAACGAGAGGCGGAAAAAAGACTGGCGAGGATGCCCACGAAAAGGAGCCAGCGCGAGTGGTGCGGCCGGCATCCCCGAAGAAGTTGATTAGGCCAGAGGTGCAGAAGAAGTACTTTCAGGAGGCGGTTGATGCATTCGCCCAGTTGCGGAAAGAAGGAGGGCTGGAGGAGCCCCAGCGGCCGGAAACCGGTGTTCAGAACGCCGCAGATGCGATAGTTGCGGATTGGCTCCGGCTGTTTCTCAGGATTATTGATGACGCCGGGCTGCGGCAGCAGCTCAGACAGGTGTTGGACGGAGCGCTGCAGGGACACGCAGAACCCAGAAACTTGGTAAATACTACGCCTCAATACGTGCAACGCGTCAAGCGGAACAAGCAACGAACGGGCAAAGAATTTCGGCTCAACACGCAGATCGCAGGATTCCAAATCAGCGACACGATGTTGGACCTGGGGTCCGACGTCAACATATTGCCACGAAAGACATGGGAGGCTCTTGGAAAGCCCCGGCTCGCCTATTCCCCAATCCAACTCAGGATGGCGAACCAGTACTGTATTTTGCCAATTGGCCGACTGGAGGGGGTCGAGGTTGATGTTGCGGGGGTGAAGACATACACCGACTTCGAGGTCATTGATATCATGGGAGATAAGGACCCCTATCCTGCTCTACTTGGCATTGATTAGGCTTTCGAGAATTATGCGATTATCGACCTCAAGAAGGAGCTGATGATTTTTGAGGATGGGGAGGTACGGGTGACTCAACCTCTCGACCCGTATCAGGGTCCGCAATACACAGAACCGGTGGATAGTCGGGAGGACGCTCAGATAATGGACCATCTCTATCAGATGACTGCAGGAAGGCGGGACGATTATATCAACCCGACCGCAACAGGGTCTATCAGTTGGCGGAGTGTGCAGAGTTCGGAGCTTGGTTCCGAGCTCGTGTGGGAAGATTGGCAACAAGGGGGTTATGAGACCACCACGCGGAGATGTGCCGCCATCGCTCAGGTCCGGTGGGTGGGGACCGAGATCCGCGGGTACCCCACACTATCCAACATGCAATCAGTAAATACTTTTATTACCAAGGTGGAAGATCGGGTCCCAGAAGAGTGCCGGATACCACTGTTGGATGTGGCCTTGCAGTCAACATCGGGACGATGGTGGAACAATCACCGCAACACTCTGTTGCGATGGGAGCTGGTGGCAGATGCTCTACGGGCACGCTTCAAAGAGGATGAAGGGCCCTGCATTATACTTAAACACCATGGGGATTCAGACCCGCGACAGCACTTGCGGGCGTGCGAGGAACAGTGGCGCAGCGCCAGGTACCCTGAGGAATTGTGGGTCCACAGATTTATCCACTCCCTGGGTACAATCCCCCAGGCCTAGTACCTAGAGGAAGAGCGGAAACGGGGAACCCGCTCTTGGCAAGCAGTTGCGGAGAAGTTCGTCCAGAGTTTCTCGTTCGAAGGGGAGACGGCACAGGAATCTCAGGCCCTACAAGCCGTCAAGGAGGTTCTGTTCTTCCGACATCCCGAGCCCGATGGGGGCCCGGTGGAGTCACGCTCAGGGATCAAGAGCGAATTGGTTTGCCAACGGGTTGACGGCAAACCAGGGGACGACAGTTTGGAGGACCTGAGGCATCTCTATTTCGACGAAAAGGAGGGCGAGCGGAGTGTCCGCGACGAGCCGACGACAGAAGGAGTCCATTTGCAGCCCTTAAAAACAAAGAAGTTGAACATTGGGACGGAGGAGAAACCTAAGCTGGCAACAGTGGGTGATTACTGGGATGCGGAGACGACTAGAGAAATTTTCAGCCTTCTCCGGGAGTATGAAGATCTATTTCCGTCATCAGTTGCGGACCTGAAGGGGATCAAAGGAGATTTGGGTGAGATGCGCATCACACTGAAACCAGGAGTCAGGCTGGTCAAGCACCGACCCTACCGGTTGAATCCACGCATCAAGGAGAAGGTAAAGATGGAGATCGATAAAATGCTGGCTGCGGGCCTCATCTTTCCTGTAGAGGAAGCTGAGTGGGTAAGTCCTATTGTCATCCAGAACAAGAAGGATAAAGCGGAAATCCGTGTCTGCGTAGATTACCGGAGTCTGAATAATGCTTGTATTCACGATCCGTTTCCCACTCCCTTCAGCGATGAAGTTCTAGATCATGTTGCGGGCAACGAAGCTTACTCTTTCACTGATGGGTTTTCGGGCTACCATCAGGTGCGCATCGCTGAGGAGGACAAGGCAAAGACAACATTCACAACTGAGTGGGGATCATTCGCATACCATGTCATGCCGTTTGGTCTGAAGAACGCACCGGCTGTGTTTTCCCGGATTGTTATTGCTGCTTTCCGGGAGTATATTCACAAATTCCTGGAAGTCTATATGGATGATCGGACCGTTTATAGCCTGCTGAAGAAACACGCCTCCCTGTTGCGTGTTATGTTCGACCGATGTCGCCAGTTGCAGATTTCCTTGAATTTGAAGAAATGTATTTTTGCAGTACCATTCGGCACACTCTTGGGTCACGTGGTGTGTAAGCAAGGGGTCTGCGTTGATCCCGCCAAGGTCGCGGTTATTGTCCACATGGAGGCCCCTGAGAACGTGAAGCAGTTGCGGGCGCTGCTCGGGCACACAGGATACTACAGGCGGTTTATCCGCAACTACGCCAAAATCACTGCCCCTCTGGAGAAACTGTTGCGAAAGTCCGAAGCATTTGAGTGGACGGCAGAGTGCAGGAAGGCACTCGACACATTGAAGGAGAAATTGGCGACGGCACCTATACTGGTCCATCCAAACTGGGATAAGCAGTTCCATGTGCACATCGATGCGTTCGGAATTGCACTTGGCGCCGTATTAGCGCAACCCGGGGAAACGACAGTTGACCACCCGGTATACTTCGCAAGCCGACGGTTATCTAATGCGGAGAAGAATTACACCACGACCGAGCGGGAGGCGTTGGCGATGGTGTACTCTCTCCAGAAGTTCCGCCACTACCTTCTGGGCGGTAAGTTTACATTTTTCACGGACCATTCGGCCTTAAAATATCTGGTCAATAAGCCTGTGTTGGAAGGAAGGATCTGCCGATGGCTTCTCCTCTTTCAGGAGTTCACGTTCGATGTAATTGTCAAACCGGGCCGGCTGAATGTTGGGCCTGATCATTTATCCAGATTAGAGTCGGGGGAGAACGACGGTCCGGTGGACGATCAGCTTCCGGATGCTGATCTATTTCGAGTGGAAGCGGTCCCAGACTACCTGGCTGACATTGCCACATATCTGACCACGGGACCGTGCCCCGAGGAGTACACGCCGCTTCAGAAGCGTCACTTGGTTGTCCGTGCGGCGGATTATCAGTTGATCGCAGGGCAGCTGTACAAACTGGGCCTGGATGAGGTGCTGCGCCGGTGTGTTCTTGACCATGAGCGGGAAGCAGTAATGTGGGAATGTCACAGCGGTGTTGCGGGAGGACACGTGGGGGCCAAACCCACCGCACGGAAGGTACTTCAAGCTGGTCTATGGTGGCCGACGGTGCATGCCGACTGTAAGGCCTACGTGAAACGTTGCGATATTTGTCAGAGGACGGGACGGCCTTCGCACAGGGATGAGCTTCCACTACACCCAGTGCATGTGCTGCGGCCCTTTGAGAAGTGGGCTGTTGATTTTGTAGGGCCCATTGCACCAATCGCTCGCCATTCAAAAGCCCGGTACATCATCACCGCGACAGATTACCTCACGCGATGGGCGGAAGCAGCAGCAGTCCGCGACTGCTCGGCCGAGACCGCTGCTCGGTTCATCTTTGAGCACATCATCATCCGCTTTGGCTGCCCACGCAGCTTGACCAGTGATCAAGGCACGCATTTCATCAATGCCACGGTCAAGTCGCTACTAGACACATTTATGATCCAGCATCATAAAAGCAGCCCATACCACCCGCAGGCTAATGGTACAGTAGAAGCCTTCAATAAGATTCTTGAGAAGGGCCTGACGAAAATTTGCAATGCTCAACGGGATGATTGGGACGAGCGGCTACCGGCAACGTTGTGGGCTTACCGGCCCACGGTAAAACGTTTGACGAACCAGACGCCATTTCAGCTGGTGTACGGCCGGGAAGCTGTGATCCCCGCCGAGTTCACCGTACCCAGCCTTCTGATCGCAACATCCCTTCGCTTTTCCGAAGATGCGTCACTAAAGGAACGACTCCAGGAGCTGCAGGAGCTTGATGAGGCTCGATTTCTTGCGGAATTCCACCAGAAGGTGCAGAAGGCCAGACAGAAAGCATGGCACGACCGCCACATTAAAACTAAAGCTTTCCAAGTTGGCGGCAAAGTTCTTTTATATGACAGCCGGTTCCAGAAGTTTCCAGGCAAGCTCCAGATGCATTGGCTGGGACCGTACTTTGTTATTGAAATCCGCGACTCCGGAGCCATTCGATTGGCACAGTTGGATGGCACAGTTCTTCCCGGATGGGTGAATGGCGCATGCCTGAAGCCCTACCAGGAGTAGGCACTTCTCATTTTCCATTAATAACTCTCGCAACCGAGAGCACCCGTAGAGTAGCGTAGTTGAATAATTCTCCCGCAACCGGGATGAGCGTAGTTAGCCTTTTATATTCCTTTGCAGTCAGTAAAATAAACCGTCAGTTGCGGTCTACCTACCGCAACCGACCAGGGTCGGAGCGGGCCAGTCCAGCGTGTCGCAACACCAGTCCAGCGTGGCAGCGCGCCAATCCAGCATGACGCCGCTCCCAGTCCAGCGTGTCCCGCACGAAGGATCTGTCCTCGTGCCAGTGTCAGTCCAGGTCATAACCGTCAGTCCTCTCGTCAGTCCGTAGGATAGCTCGGATCTGGTCATAAATTCCCTTAATAGACAGTAATCATTCCGTAATCATTTACCATCAACCGCAGTTCTCTCCGCCGTCGGGTCCGCCCATCTTCCAATGCCACCGTCAGCAACTGTCAGACTACACACAGGCCTGCGATTGATCGCACGATTATCGCAGGCAAGAATGATAGCAAGAATTAAATGCCGTTATGGAGTCTCATCAACCCCGCGCGTGCCAGCGGATGGCCCAATTTGCATGAAGGCTATCAGCACAGGGATGACAGACCAATTCAGTTTGGAAATTTCAGCGACTCCCGAGCATTTGCAGTCTCAGAGCACTCAGAACTTAAGCTCCAGACGAATCGTCCAGGTCTATCAGAGACGCGCCAAGATGCCGAGAGCTGTTCTCTCTGTTCCTGATCCGGCGCTTGATCACAGAATTCACCGGCTCGAATCACTGGTCGGTAAATACGACAATACACCGTGCATGGATGCTAACTTGTCCGACCCGGTTGAGTTTCCCCACCTACATTGGCAGACGTTCATGGAACACCAGTACACGCCGGGGAGCAGCTCTAACAGTCGGATGAAGGACGAATTCCGGGGTCTCCAGCAGTCGACGTTGATGAATTTGAGGAGTCTTCCCGTCTTCAGTACCACCGGACCAGTTCTGCAATGCACCCGGTTCCTCCTCAGTCGGGTGCAGAACGGGTCCCTGTGGTTGAACGAGGAGATTCCAATCCATGCAGCAGACATTAGTCGGCTTACGGGGCTATGCCAAACTGGTGCAGATGTTTCCTCTGCGGGGCAGACAGCTTCCAAGCGCGCCCGGAAGTCGGCTGATGCGGACCTGTACACAAAGTATGGTACTCGCCGAGGTGGCAAAGGTGCCAAGATAGATCTGATCAATGTCCCAGAAATCCGGTTTGCTTGCTACCTGATAGCTAGCAAAACCATGCGCCATTACACCAAGGGCGAGTGCACTTTGGACACAATTTCTATTGTGGAGCACTGCGTCAAAGGGGCCCGATTGAATTGGAGCGCGTTCGTGTTGAAGGAACTCTTCGCGGCCTGCGAAGACAATTACAGACGGACCACCAGTTTTATCTACGGGTACTTGCTCCTAGCCTTCGCCATGTGGAAATGGCATATTCCTCCGATCCGGACACCAGCGAAACTCACCGGGAGCCAACCGTTCGCGATGCGATACTCCCCCTGGCAGGTGTCCACGGCCCCCAGCAGCAAGCAGGTGAACGCGGAGGCGTTCCGCGAATGGTATGGGAGGATGGTCGATGTGGTGGCTTCTCAGCAGCGGGTACCCCGGAACCTGCTGGATGAATACAGCGAACAAGTGTGGTTTGGCGTCAGCCATAACCACACTTTCATCCGGCCGGCTTGTGTCCCGCACCACACGTTTCACATGGCGCCCTTGCGGTTTCAGTTGGATGACAGTATCTTCCACAGAGAGGTTTTAACATGGCCGGGGGTCGTTCGGCACGTTCAGGATGGAGTCATCCGATACAACTTTGACGGGATGCGGGCTGCCCAGCAGCCTGCCGCGACCAGTGCCGGGGAATCTTCCCCCGTCGCGGTGGTGATAACCACAGAGGCAGCAGGGAGCGCAGCGCCCCTGCCCGAAGTACTGGTCCCCGTTGTGGAGCATTTCAATGACCAGGCCCAGAGACTCAACGTGGCCATCCAGGTTATTTCTAGTGGCGCCCCTATATTTCCCTCTTTTAATGAATTTCGTCTTAATCGCTCACTTGGTCTCCCCCACACCGTTTCCCTCACTTCCCCCATTCCCACTTCCCTGTTCACTTCTGCCACCCCCATCATCACGACAATGGGTGAACCGGGCCCCCTCCATCCAAGAGGGCCCGCACTACAGATCCTGTGGTGGACCTTACGGAGGATGATCCACCAGTCACGCCGCCCACAGCTACTCTGATCCCGGAGGAACCGATGATTGATCCAACAGATTTCCTCAATATTCGTCTCCCTCCCTCTTCGTTCACTCCACCCATCGCCCCCTCCACTAGCAGACCACATGCCACTTCCCCCAATCTGTCCACTTCATCAGCCACTGTGTCTTATTCCTTGATCCGGGACCTCTTCGGCGGTGACCACGGGGCGGAGGTCACCTCCAGTACTGCAGCTGCGGTACCACCTGTTAACCCCGTGGCCACATCCCGGGATCCCCTTGCCACTATATTTGTTCAGCCAGCCAGAGTTGGGGTTGATTCAGCCGCCCCTTCCACCGAGCAAACCACGCAGCAGGACCGGCCAGAGCAGGATATGGCTACTTCGGTACAACAGCAGCCGCCAGTCCACTTTCCAGAGCCTTCAAACAGAGCAGCGGACATGGGCCAATCTTCACAAGAACAGATGCCCGAGCAGGGTGCCCCGCGCACAACGAACGCAGAACAACTGAGTCCAGCACAGTTATTTCTGCTCATTCAGCGGGCGGCCGGCAAGGCCGAGCAGATTCATACGGAGCTCCAGCAGCGATGCACCGAGCAGCGGAACCAAATCACGGCGCTTACTGAACAGCGCAATCAGCTACTGCAAGAGAAGGCCTACCTCCAGGAACAGGCCAACATTGTTAATCAGGCGCTTTCCAGCGTATGGCCGGAGGCACGGGCTCACAATGCCCCACTCCCTGCTCGCATAGAAGAAGACAGCATAGCTTTACAGGCTCGCCAGCTCGGGGACGTCTTCACCACCATTTGCAGAGAGAACCAGGAATTACAAGCGGCGTTGGCCGCACGGCCTACCCTCCCAGATCCACCCACTGATTATTCAGGACAGGTAACTGCCAAACAGGCACAGGCAGTCAATCTGCACGAAACTCTTCATTCCACGACAGCAGCGGCTTCGGCCCTTTTACGCAGCTTGCAGGAGTGCTCCCTCGCACTGACAGTCAGAACGCAGCCCATTGCTGCTCAACTACAGCAAATCTCCACCCAAATTCGGGCGACCACGGACCCGGCACAATTAGATCAGCTCTACGCTCAGTCGGACGAGCTGGAACTCCAAATGCAGAAGACCGAGGCCGAATCGGCAGCGACTAAGCGCACTCTCCGGGAGATGCGGCCGCCCCTTCGCACCCATGCCGAGGCGATGCATCAGCTGGATGCCACTGCCGAGTCCCAACTCGCCACACTGTTCGAGGCTGCCCCAACGCCCATCGATGAAGCCGCAGCTAACCGAATTGCCCAAGATGCTGACCTGCTCATGCAGGAATGGCAGCAAGCAGTGGCAACTTTCAAAGAGCTTTGAGAGTCAGCTCTCCGCCGGGTCCCGGAGTTGGGGCCCTTGTTTGAGCCAGCAGGTGGCGGCATACAGCAGGAAAGGGCAGCAGAAGAAGGAACAGCAGAGCAGGGTACAGAGGCCAGCGAAGGTATGGAAATAGAGACTGTCATTTGCGATTGACTCGCGGACGAGTCAAAGGATTGTGGTCGGGGCCTGTTGGGGCCCTTGTTTTTGGTTAAGTTTTGAATTTTCGGCCAAGACATTTTGAACTTGGACTCTTTTTGAGTTGCGGAAGGAACACACATAGCTAACGCGACTACGCCGCAGCGACCAGGAGTTGCAGAGCTACCAAGGCGGCACAGTAGCAATTGATAACTGGAGATTAAATAGAGATAAGTACATATGAAAGAAGTACAGCAGAAAACAGGAAGTGAAACATGCAGAAATCAGAAGAGAAGTCGGGAAAAGCCAGAGCAAAGACACAGCGAAGCCGCCAATCGCGGCGAGCGGGTGAATAAAAGGCGATCACCCGGCCGAAGGAAGAGAGTTGGAATGATTGGCTACTGCTGTTAGTTTTGTTGAGGGATAGTTGGATGTGGAAGCAGCCGCGGAAGGTTCAGACCTATTCTCTCCATGGGTTCCCACTTTCGATATTCTTCCCTTCTGTTATCAGACCCATCTGTATCTGATTTGTGAGTTATCAGAGAAGAAAGCTATGTAATCTTGTATTTGGCCGGAATAATAATATAAGGAAGGATTTCTGTCTCTATGCTTTGTTTTATGCGTTGTGATATGTTTGCACCACTTTAAAAATTTTAAGTTGCAACTGTCTGAATACCTCATTAACACTCTTGCATGTGCAATCTAGTATATGTACTGGATGCTCTTTCTTTCTGTGGTTGCGGGTTTATTCCTCGTCTGTGATTTCTTCCCCTTTCCCATGTGGTCACGGCACGCCTCGGGTGAGACGCTCTGTTCTCCCGGAGCAGGGTGAAAATGCCGGCGTGTTACTAGACTACACCGGACCCTTGTTGGCCACAACCCTTTGAACCTGGGTCTTGCCCGCGAGACCTTATTTTTCGCCAACAGTTACGACTTTGAAATCATCTAAAAAAAAGGGAAGCTAAATGTTGTTGCAGATGCACTCTCAAGAAAGGATGAAGAGGTGGAAGCATTTCTTTGTGCCATTTCTATTATCCAACCAGATCGGATAACCGAAGCAAGAGATGAATGGAAGAAGGATGAAGAAGTGTGGACACTCATTTAAAATTTGTAGAAGATCCTAGCACATTTGATACATTTAGTTGGAAAAATGATTCCTTATGGTACAAATATCGCTTATATATTTGCAATAATTCCCAACTAAAACAAATAAAATATCTTTGGACTGCATAATTTCCCTAGAAGACAATTTTAAAAGAGTTAAGTTTAAAATCACCATAGGTGAAGAAAGATTTTGGCATTTGCCTAACTGATATCAAAATTTGTAGAGAAATTTTGGCTCACAAAGGAATAAAGTGAGACACTAAGATGGAGGAAGTCTTCTGGGCTAAATTTCTATCCAACGGTCAATGTTGGGAGGAGATTTCAATGGATTTTATCACAGGTTTACCTAAGTCCGAAGGAAAGAGTGTCATCATGGTGGTAGTTGATAGAATTACCAAGTATGCACACTTTTGTGCATTATCTCATCCATTTAAAGCAAGTACAGTTGCTACTACATTTGTGGACAGAATTCAAAAGCTACATGGAAGCCCAAGGGTTATTGTGAGCGACAAAGATCCCATTTTTACAGAAAAATTTTTGGACGGAGTTATTTTCTTGTTTGGGTACTCAATTAGCTCATAGCTCATCTTATCATCCCTGAAACTGGATGTTAAACAAAGATATAATAATGGTAAGATACTTTCAAGCATTTTGTATTTGAGATAAGCAAGAACACAATACAGAAAGATTTAGTCACGCCGAATGCAGTGGTATAACACTTCCTTCCACATCACAGACAACACCCTAATACAGAATTAGCATATCATCCACCATCCATCACATCATCTTTAAGGGAAAATTCGAAGGTTCAAGCAGTGGAAGATCACATCGAGCATCAGCAAGAAGTTCTCCAACTCTTAAAGGATAACCTGAATTTGGCACAAAATCGAATGAAACAACAGGCAAATCAACATCGCAGCGAGAGAAGTTTTGATGTAGAAGATTGGGTATTTTTACGGCTACAACCATACAAACAAATGTCCCTCAAGCAAGCTAAGAAGGATAATAAATTATCACCAAAGTACTATGGTCCTTACAAGGTGTTGCAAAAGATTAGTATTATGGCATACAAATTGGAGCTTCCTGCTTCTTCGCGAGTGCATCCAGTTTTTTATGTTTCATGCTTAAAGAAGGTTATAGGGGACAAACTTCCAGTTCAAATAATATTTCCAGAACTTGATGAGGAAGGAAAAATCATATTGGAACCTGAAGCAGTGACGGAAACAAGAACTCGACAGCTACGAGTATCAATTTCAGAGTATCTCATCAAATGGAAGAACTTACCCACTGAATATTCTACATGGGAGGATGAGAATTTTATACAGAAGCACCCGGAGCTACTCAAGCGTTGAGGACAACACTTTTTTGAAGGAGAGGAGCATGTTATGTCCCTATATTACTAGTATAGTCCTTTATTGTGGTTAGTGTAACCCCCTTATTGTTATTGTTGTACCCCTGTAACACCCATATTGTTATTATTATGCCCTTACATTATTATTTTTAGGTCGGCTAGGATTACATTGTGGCCCCATGGACTCCTATATATAGAAAGGAGGGTTGTTCATTTGTATCATTCAATAATTGTTCATTTATGTAATGTATTGGAGGTTGCCCCCTTGAAGTTGTTGAATTCTAAGGCGTTGATCTCTCTTTTCTTCTATTTTTGGAGCTGGTTTCATAACACATATGGTATGTGTGATTTACTCCACCAGATCCAGTTGATAATTCGATATGTCACAGACTGAGATTTTTTCCTGTGACATGCTATCTTGATTGGTCTGCCATTAGTGTAGGGCATAGGCAAGACATCGACGATATTGCAGATATCAACAATACGCCAGGTTCAATATTAGGCATAGGGAACATCCAAGAGATATCCCATCCAATCAACCAATACAATCTTGATGTGTGTCTTTATATCATATAACAATGAGATCCAGTAGGATTTTTTGAAGACTGATCTTTTTATACACATGACACAGTTAGATTTAACTGGTCAACATGGTCATTGTCCACATCCCTTTTCAGTGTTTGCCAATCCTGATGAGAATATGTTTCTTTGGCTATGATTGGATGGATCATATGGACCCACCATCTAATATTTATCACACTATAACCTTATTCCTAAACTTCTATCATTTTTTTTGAACACAGGATAAAATTGTTAGGATATTCCGACACATAGGAAATATTTAAGTATAACTTGGTCTAGCGTAGAGTTAGGTAAAGTGTGTTTCTTTACTATATACTTTTGTAACTTATAATCCGACAGTCATGATATGTAGTGATCTGACGGTTTGTTCTCTCCTCGATATTACCAACACTTGATCCGTGGCTTAACACCCAATTGGTCCATTATTTTCTATGTAAAGATCATGGAGGGTCATTTGTCCAATGACCATTTATGAGAGAAGATTATGTAAATTTTCTTTCTTTATATTTGCCTAAATTGGCCACATTAGCTCAGACCATGGATTGTTTCCCTCTTTGAGGGTTTTAACCACGTCAAATTCTAGTGTACAGATTTGTGATATGTTTGTGAGCAGTGACCTTTGGTGTTTGATCTAAGGAACTTACCTTGTAAATTCCTACATGGTATCAGAGCTATTTTGAGGGCTGCATGTGTTGTTGATCCAAATCTGAAGCCAATTTGACTGCATGCGATTTTTGTTTTCCAGATCTACTATTTCTGACAACTTTTGGGCTGGGAGAACTTCTTTTTTGTGTTCGGAGCCTCTGTTCCAGTGAGGAACCCCTTTCGTTTTATGCGAAAAGGTTTCTGGTTGCCCAAGTTATGTCATTTTAGATCCAGAGATATAAAGTATTTTTTTGTAGTTATATTTATTAATCCCTCTGTTTATTTTGTTTTATAGTCTTTTTTATTACCAGATCTATACTCTTTTCTCTACGCATGTCCTTTGCTCTGCGTTGTGTGCGATTTGGTAAACTAGAAACAAGAAAACAAGATTTTTCTGCTACATATGCTCTTTCCCGTGACTTTGTGCGATTTTCAGAAATCAGAAATAGTAAGAAAAATATATAGTTGCCACACAGATTAACTAGAAATATAACATTCTGTCGTAAGGCTTGTTTTTTTTTGTGTTTGCACGGTTGTTTTTTTTGCAGGAAAAATATGTGCATACCGAAGAGAAAAAAAAAAAACCCTACCTCCTTTCAAACAATTACAGAATCATTTTTCTAGGTCACTTGGTGTAAAGTTACTTTATGAGAATAAATTTCTTGGGTTCAAGTCTCTTTGTCAAGCTTGTTTTTCTAAACAATTTTTTGTCAAGTTGTTTTTTCTTAAAAAAAAATTTGGCAATTTTCTTAAAAAAAAAAAGGGTTTTATTTAAAAGTAACATTGTAAAAGTGACTTTCACTTATTTATAAAAGTGGATCACATAAAGTAGTATTTTTTAAAAGTGAGCTTATTATATTAAGTTTGGAAAATGGGGGGCATTCTTTTTAAAAGTATAACTTCATCATCAAATTTCAACCTATCACGTAACTACTCGACCTCTACTACAACGTTTTTTTTAAAAGACATAAATTCTTCATCCGGAAGCCATTTTCAAAGCCATTTTTTTTTTAACCGGCCTAGTTTTTAGAGATATTTCCATTGGATTAGTTAGTTTCATCTTTACATTTGAATTTTAAAAAAATGGAAAGTGCATGCTAAATTATTCTTAATAGGACTAATTATTTCCAATGGTTATCCTACATGGTAGACTTACTTAGAAGTAAAGAGCTTTATAGAATAGCCTTAGGACGAGAATCTAAACCTACCGATGTAGATATAAAGGCTAAATTGGAAAATGAACAATATCAAGCACGAGGGTTGATAGGAATGTCCATTGCTCAAGATCTTAGATTTCATATCCAATAAATTGACTCCCTCGTTGAAGCTATTGAAAAACTAAATACTATTTTTGGCGTTCAAAAGGAAATCAAAACCCACCAACTTGAAAATGAGTTGCTTACTTTGGACCCCAATAATTTCTCCTCTATTGAAATTTTTTTTTCGAAATTTAAGAACCTTAGACTTCTTTTAGAAGTTTGTAAGGTCAAAAAGGAATATGGTATTCTTATCTATTCCATTCTTGCTAAGCTAGGCCCTGCATACTCTGTATTTGTTTCCACCTTCCATTCCACTAGAGAAGCCCTCATTTCTCAAGTAATAGCCTACGAGTCCCCCTCTTTTGATACCTTTTGTGATTCTTTGATAAGAGAACAAGAAAAACTCTTACTCCTTGGTCTTATCAATATTGGAAACTCTTCTAAGAAAGCCTTAGAAACCCACTAGCAACCATATCCAAAGAATCCTAAGAAGCAATGATCCGAAAATGGGTGGATAGCTTGAAATTCTTATGCGCAAGCACCTCCCACTTAGTTAAAAAAATAAAAGATCTAGCTTATACATGACTGTGCGAAATTGTATACTTGAAACGAGTGTATTTTTTTTTTAATTGTTTAAGTGCTTTAAGAACATTTTTTTTTGTTGATATTAAGCATTTGCAACAACCATATAATGCATCAAATAAGCATCAACACATAACAACAAATTTAATAAAGGATTTCACCTAAATATCATGGGCTACGTCTCCTTGAGCCTTTGTCAACTGACTTGGCTCTTTGCGATTATGATGGGAAATTTCTCTTGCAAGTTACAAAATCAACTCCAACGGTTATCTGGGTTGTATCATGGGGTTTATAACACCATCATACCCCTGTCATAGCTACCATCACTCTGAAGAAAGGACTAGGTTCCCTTAGACTTGATTTCTGTTGTCGGTGCCTTAAGCTTCCCTAAGCTTCTCTCTGGAACTAACCTTTTAAGAAATATTTTTCTATCCCTGAAAAATTCTCTACTATCTCCATCATACATCATACATCCAAAATAGATTGATTATTTTCTCAAAATGAGCATTGGCTCCCCAATCTAGGCCTCCATCCATTGTTGGCCCTAGGCTACCTGAAACTTCCCTGCGGCTCCTCGACCTTCAGAAGTCTCCAAAATCGTTCTTAAAATCCTTTCATTGGATTCATAATGTCTTAAATATTCATAAATAGACTATTCATTTGCATAAATTGGCTTCTGGCTGCTCCAGTTACGCCTCCAACACCTGGTGGCACCCCCTGGCTCTTGGTTCACTAAAAAATTCTTTGAAGCATATCAGCCTTCGAAGTCTTCAAAAGCTTCTAAAAATCCTTCCATTGGATTCATAAGGCTCATTGCAATCATAAATGACTATTTTTTTTTTTTTGAGAATGGATACTGGCTGCTCTCAATAGGCCTCATTATCCTACTGGCACCTGCTGGCCCTGGTGACCCCTGGAACTTCTCTGAAGAAACTCGGCCTTCATAAGTCCTTTTTTGGCTCTATAAACCACATCAAGAGTTCCAAAATTTCTGAAACATCTAAAATTGACTATTTTCTCTCTGAGAAAGGCCTCTAGCTGCATTGGCTAGGCCTTAAACTACCGTTGGCTCCTGGTGACCCTAGTGACCCCTAGAACTTCTCTGAAGCAAAATATTGCCTAGAAGTCCTCTGATGGCTCTGAAACACTCACCAATGAGTTTGGAATGTCTAATATAGTCGAAATTAACTATTCACACTCTCAAAATGGAAGAATCTAGCTCAAGATATAGCCTATTCAATTGTTGTCTAGTGACCCCTAAAAATCCTCCACTAAATGTGGAGAATTGCACTTATCTGCAAAATTTGGAATTTTTCCGAAATTTAGTGGGCGTGCTACTGTAACCACCTGTACTAACCATAAAGGTGATAGTTAAGGGGAGGAGGTGGCTACATGCCAACCCCCAAACCCCGCAGTCATATTGAACTTGGAGCGGAACTCCATGCGAAGACTAGGGTTGGTTGAGGTGGAACCGGAGTTTGGGTTGGTGTTTAAGCCTGACCGCGTGGATAAATTCAATGAAAATATTGCATGTGATCACATTGATCAGTGGGGGTTGAGGTAGCAATCAAGTTTTATGTCGTGGGTTTGGTGGCATTAACATGTGACCAATAATGTAGATCACTGACCGGTTGGGACCGACAGCGATCCAGACCCCAATTGCAAACCTTGTAACATTCAAATATATGAATTGACCCTTAGTTCTTAAGACTCAACATGTAGCACGGATGGTTGAATGCTTTACACGTAGGTTGGAGGTCGCGGGGTCGAACCCCCTAGACCTCATAAAATTTTACACCACTATTCATGGGCCACGTGGCGCCCTGTGATTGGCCGAAATCCAACCCCAATGAATAAAACTGAAACACGTGTCAGCTTGTGACTGGTCTGGAAGGAATATTCCCTGGAATATTCTTTTTATTTTTAATTTTCCAAAACCCAGTCAAACCTAGTCAAAGATCGAAAATTGTAGTTTACTGGACTTTTCAAATCGCGATAACTTCTTCATACAGTGTTGGTTTTTCGAACTGTTCATGGCGCCAGAATCAAGAAGACGAGATATATCTGGTCGCTTAGGTTCAACACAATTCCGAACACTTTGAAATTTGAGCTATCACTTAGGTCCTTGATCCAAATCTGATCACACCTCCCCATTGGGAATCTTTTGGACCCCAAAAGGTTGATTACCTGATCTGTTCAGTAGATGAGAGTACAGAACCCTCAATTTTCTAGCATTTACACTTTTCCTTGCTTGGCTTAGTGCCTTTGAGCCCAACTCGAAGATAGTCAACACTTCCCTTCTTGAATTCTCTTGTCCTCCTGTCAAGAATTGTAGCTTCCTTGAACTCACTCAAAAATTTCTGGCGAGAAATTTTCAATTGAAGGTTGTTGAACATCATGTCCTTGATCATCGATCAAAGGTGGCTCAAAAAAACATAAGTTTCCAACATAAATGCATACATGATTGAAATTTTCATATGTACAAATGAATGTATGTCTTACTGAGTTAAGAAGTCAAATCACTTCTTACCAAGCCACTTCCATGGCAATTTTTGCTGCTGAAAATATTCTTCATGTGAAACATTTGTTCTCACATCAATGATGGAATATTTGGTTCCACTTTCGCCAGTCTTTCTATCCTCTTGCTTCAAATGCTTGGGATGATTAGTTGGATGCAGCGTCCAACATTGGGAAATAACATGTCCCTTTCTCTGGCAATGTGTGCAAGTCTTTTTCACCTCCTGAGCAAGTTTCCTTCGCTTCAACTATTCCGTGCATGCCTTCAATCTCTTCCAGCATCTCGAAAATTCATGGTTAAACATACCACAATAGGAACAACAATTATTTCTTCCATTCAAGCATGCAGATTTGTCATGCTTATCAGAAACATAATCAACTTGAATATGGGAAGAATTATACCTCAAATGTTGCTTTGCATGTCCATCTTTTTTACCTTCTTGAGGAGATGAACTTGTAGAGGTTCTAGCTTTCTTTTGAAGACTAACATGTGTGTTCATGTCTTGATAGTTTTCCAAACTCTCATGCTCGCCATAAGCTACATGTCTACAAACATCTTGCTGCAACATAGGCTTCAAACATTGGCAATCAACTTGAAAACAAACTTGACATGTTTTTCATTTAAAAGTTGTAACAAAATTTCTTTTTGAAGTTGTCTCAAATGCCTTCATGGCTTTATAGTTTTCACCATAATATTGAACATAGCCTAGACCAAACTTCTTAGGCCTCTCCTCAACCATAATAGGATCAATCATGCCTTGTGCATGTTTTCCTAAACCCTTGCCTTCATAACCCATTTTTAACATTAACTTGGACCCTATACCTTTAGTATGATTTTCAAATGAACCTACACATCTTTCTAAAGAGGAAATTGAAGACAAATTTGAGTGTTTTACCTCTGCTTCAAGCATGTTCTTGGTTAAGGACTCTTGGGCTTGATGGAGTTGCATCTCCATCTCATGCATTCTTTGGAGAAGTCCTTCTTTCTCTTGCTTCATAGCAACCAATTGCTCATGAATTCTAGTGCTTTCCTTTCTATCTTCAAACAAAATTTGTACCCTATCCTTCAGAATGTAGAAGTCTCGCTTCATTTCTTCATCGAAGAATCTTGTGAAGGAGGAGGATTTTGAAACCTCACTTGAAGAAGTTTTCATCGTTATGTCAATGAAATAAAGAACTTCAACAAAATTCACAAATATTTCAAAAATAATTGACAAAGCTTCTGAAAAAAATGGTTGAAGAGTCAAGCTCTTCTTCAAGTAGCCTTTTATACAAATAAAATATCTTGCTTATAGATGACTGTGCGGAATTTTATACTTGAAACAGGTGTATTTTTTTTTTTTTTTTAAAGTTCTTTAAGAACATTTTTTTTTTGCTGATATTAAGCATGTGCAACAACCATATAATGCAAAAAATAAGAATCAACACATAAAAGAAAATTTAATAAAGTATTTCACCAAATATCGTGGGCTACGTCTCCTTGAGCCTTTGTCAACTGACTTGTCTCTTTGGGTTATGATGGGAAATTTCTTTTACAAGTTACAAACTCAAATCCAATGGTTATATAGGTTGTACCATTGGATTTAAAATACCATAATACTCCTTTCATGGCTATCACACTCTGAAGAAAGAACTAGGGAACTAGGTTCCCTTAGACTTGATTTCTGCTATCGGTGCCTCAAGCTTCCCTGAGCTTCTCTGTGGCACTAACATTTTAAGAGATCCTTTTATGTCCCTAAAACCTTATTTTGTGTCTCTAGCATACATCATACATCCAAAATAGACTAATCATTTTCTCAAAATGAGCACTAGCTTCCCAATCTAGGCCTCCATCCACTGTTGGCCCTGAGCTGCCTGAAACTTCCCTGTGGCTCATTGACCTTAAGAAGTCTCCAAATGGTTCTGAAAAATAATTTCATTGGATTAAGAATTTCTAAAATAGTTAGAATAGACTATTCATTTGCATAAATTGGCCTCTGGATACTCTGGTTATGCCTTCAACACCGGGTGGCACCCCCTGGCTCTAGGTTCACTGAAAACTTTTCTTAAGTATCTCAGCCTTCAAAAGTCTTCAAAAGCTTCCGCAAATCCTTCCATTGGATTCAAAAGGCTCATTACAGTCAGAAATGACTATTGGTTTTATGGTTAGGACTGGCGGTTACATTAGTGCACCCACTAAATTTTGGAAAAATGCCAACAAATAAGTGCAGTTCTCCACATTTAGTGGAGGATTTTTAGGGGTCAGTGGACAAAAATTGAATAGGCTCTATCTTGAGCTAGATTTGTCCATTCTGAGAGTGTTAATAGTCAATTTCAACTATCTCAAACATTCTAGACTCATTGGTTAAGGTTTCATAGCCATCATAGGACTTTTGGGTGAGATTTTGCTTCAAAGAAGTTCTAGGGGCCACTAGGGCCACCAGGAGCCAACAACAGTTTGAGGCCTAACCAGTGCAGCTAGAGGCCTTTCTTAGAGAGATAATAGTCAATTTTGGATTTTTCAGACATTTTGGAACTAATGGTATGGTTTTCAGAGCCGGAAAAGGACTTATGAAGGCCAAGTTGCTTCAGATAAGTTCCAAGGGCCAACAGGGCCAGCAAGTGTCAGTGGGATAATGAGGCCTATCCAGAGCAACCAGTATCCATTCTCAGCAAACCAATAGTAATTTTTTACTGTAATGAGCCTTCTGAATCCAATGGAAGGATTTTTAGAAGTTTTATAATACTTTTTAAGGTCGATATGCTTCATTGACGTTTTCAATGAACTAAGAGCCAAGGGGTGCCACCAGGTGTTGGAGGCGTAACTGGAGTAGTCGAGGGCCAATTTATGCAAATGAATAGTCTATTATGACTATTTCAGACATTCCATATCCAATGAAATGATTTTGAGAACCATTTTGAGACTTATGAAAGTCAAGGAGCCACAGGGAAGTTTCAAGCAGCCCAGGGCCAACAGTGGATGGAGGCCTAGATTGGATGTATGATGTATGTTGGAGATATTAGAGAAGTTTTCAGGGATAGAAAAGGATTTCTTAAAAGGTTAGTGCCACAGAGAAGCTTAGGGAAGCTTAAGGCACTGACGGCAGAAATCAAGTCTAAGGGAACCTAGTTTTTTCTTAAGAGTGATGACAGCCATGACAGGGGTATGATGGTATTATAAACCCAATGGTATAGGCTAGATAACCATTGGAGTTGATTTTGTAACTTGTAAAAGAAATTTCCCATCATAATCCCAAAGAGCCAAGTCAGTTGACAAAGGCTCAAGGAGACGTAGCCCACGATATTCGGGTGAACTCCTTTATTAAATTTGTTGTTATGTGTTGATGCTTATTTTTTGCATTATATGGTTGTTGCACATGCTTAATATCAGCAAAAAATATGTTCTTAAAGCACTTAAACAGTTAAAAAAAATACACATGTTTCAAGTATAAAATTTTGCACAGTCATGTATAAGCAAGATCTTTTTTTTGTTTAACTAAGTAGGAGGTGCTTGCGCATAAGAATTTCAAGTTATCCACCCATTTTCAAATCAAGAAACATCCTAAAAATAATGGTCCTAAACCAAACGAGGGTTTTAATAAATTTCATCCAGAAACTGAAAAAACAACTCAACTAAGTGATAAGGCAAGTAAAAACAAAGGGAAGAAGACAGATAGACATTGCAACTTTTGTAATCTTGATGGCCACGTAGAGTAAAAATGTTTTAAGAAGATGGAAGCCTTGGAAACAGCAATGAAGAAGCACAACATCCATTTGGAGAACTCTTCAACTTCATCTTTGGGAATGGCACTTTCTGCATGTGGTTGTCAAGCATCAAGATCTGGTTATGCATTGAATGTATCTTCTTCTTCTCATTCTCATGAGTGGCTCAATTATTCTGGAGCCTCTTACCACATGGCCAAAAATAAAGCCATTTTTTCTTCTTTAAATGATTGTAACACAAAAAAAATTAATGTTGGTGATGATAGATCTGTTTCATGGACAATATTGCAGAGGTTTCTTCCTTCTGAATTTGGAATGGACCCAGACCGCATGGAGAATGCTATGGAGCTAGGTAACGTTCTCCTTATTGATAAGAGGAAGGTTATGTGGGTCATTGAAGCAGCATGGATTCCTTATAGATATGTATCTTCAAACATATTTTTTGGGTATGTAGCCGGAGGTTTGGCGCAACTTGAGTGCCTTATGCCTCCTTGTAATGTTCCTGAATTAGCTTCAGCTAATAGGAACATTAATTTTGCCTTGTTTATTTTTGCATTTCATGATTGATGAATAAATTGTAAAGGAGGACATGTAAAACTCCTGAAAACCAAGAATAAATAAATGCCTATGTGAACAAAGACATATCTGGGTTATGTAAATTATATCTTGCAAGTGTGAATGGGTTAAATCACAAGAATGGGTCATCTTTGACCAAGTCAAACAACGCAGTCTAGATGCATTGAACCTCTTTGAGGGACAATGCAGTTCTAGAAGGAGGATCTAATGTGAAAAGGGTTAAGTGATTCAAGGTGGTTTAGGGTTTGGAAAGACTCCTAACTTATAAAAGGAAGAGGAGGGCAACAAGGAAAGGGTTGTTGAAGATTATCATTTCATAAAGAATTGTCTGCTAGACATCCCTTATTGGGCATTCCTGTTCAAGAATCCCACCTCCTTCCTTGAGCAGCTCTTGGAGGAGAATTGTGCTAAAATTTTCCACTATCAAGCTTGGGCCAAGCTTCACCTTACATTACAGCGCTGCTCATGTTGAGGGTTGAGCTGTCTTGTGAGCTGCAGCAAGTGGAAGACTAGATCTGTTCAGATTTAGATGATAGCAGTGGCTCTTCTCAGTGAGTGTGTCTTTTAACCTCCTGGAAGAGTTCATTTGATGATTGTACTTCAGATCCACATCTTGGCATCGAGCCAAATCATCTTCAGAAGCTAAAATTTTGTTTCTCTCCCTAGGACAACATTATTTGCAGATCTACAGTTGCAGGGTGCTTTGCTCGCATTTTGGAGAAGAGATCTCCGGTGTTGGGATTCTTCCTTTCACTGTGGTGATCCATGGATTGGCCATACAATCCATGTTTTTTTCAGATCTTATCTGCTATGTAATTGTATTATTCATAAATTTTGAATCATTCTGCAGATCTGCATTTTTAGATCTCAGATCTACTTTTGGTGCCTCATGTTTTGAGCAAATCCCCAAGGGGAATGTATAGATCAGCCTCTCTTATACATGGATCTATATTGGATCTATATTTTTATGTAAAAATATTGTCTAGATCTGTAGAACCAATAAACTACTGCTTCAGCCCTAAAAATCACGTTGTCATGGTTATGCAGTGTTTTAACATGGTTGTAGCACCTCTTTTCTAAGGATTCTTCTGTAATGTCTCATTCTTTATTCTATAAATTTATGAGTTATGCCTCTGATATTATTTTTCAATGTTCATAAATTATTTCAATCATACCCTTCAGAAAATCACGCTCACATGCTTCAGTAAATTTCTGCATACTTCTAGTCATGGGAAATCAGGGTTTTCTAGCCTAGTTAGGAAAGGAGGAACTGTTTAAAATAGATTTTTTTTTTTTTGCTGAAATTCGACATGGGGGTCCCTCATAACCATAGCTATCAGATCCAACTACTCTCCCATATTATTTTTATGCAGATCTATGAATACACTAATTTTAGGGCCTAAATCCTCGCTTTTCCCCCCTTTTGCCTTATAAAACGCTGTATAAAGTTTCTGCTGCATATTTTATTTAAGGATAAGTGATTTTGTATCTGTATATGACATATTTCTGTAGCTCCAAATTGGTAATAACTCATATTATTCCCAATATTGTAGTTGTTCCAATTTTGGGAACATTACGGTGGTATCAAAACAAGATATTTGGCTCAGCCTGTGGCTTCAAGCCAAAGTATTGTACAGCAAGGAGAAAGTCTAGAATGATGAATAACATGATTTTACTCTCATCAGTTTTTAGATCTAAGAAGAACCTCTCCAAGGAGGTTGAGCAAGAAGGAGAAAGAAGAAGCAGTGAAACTCCTAGAAAGTTTCAAGAGCAGAAAGATATTCTGATCAGATCTACAAGATCTATACATGAGGAAAATTCTGAATCCTCATCCCATTTATATGTGCACTCAGCCATATCACCAAATCTTCAGTGTTCTGTCTGTGATTTCTTCATGAAGCGGAAGAAAGGAAGTGTGCCTAAGAAGGAGACTCTTAGAGAGTATTTGGAGGAGTATGAAGCTTAGTCCAAGGAGTTCAAAGATAACTTGAACTTCCAAGGATTCTGCAAGATCAAGGAGGGAAAAGTCACAAAGGAGGAGCAACATGGTAAGGGTAGATTCTATCTATCTATCTTTGATGGATCACCTAAATGTCCAGTCAGGGTTTGGGTGGAGGTGCTGGATAACTTTGTGCAACAACATCAAGCTTCATAGATTGAAGCCATCAAAGCAGCAACGCTTCATTTTGAAGGTAAAGCATATGGTTGGTGGTTTTTTTATTCTTTTTCCTTGAAGAATGCCAATACACCTACTTATGCAAGGTTTATTGCAATATTGATAGAAAGGTTTGATGAAGCTCCATGTGTATCATCTTCTGTTGACACTATCAAACCACATCAGATGAAGCTCTTGCATGAGTTGGAAGGGTCTATGAATCCAAATCCATTTCTGAAGACCATTGAAGAAGATGTAAGTTTTTTTGATACCTTTCCAAGGGCTAGATATCCATTAAGTGAAGGGTCCTCTTCTCAAGAGGAAAGCATGAAGGTTTCTCCTTCAATAGATGACCAAGATCTAATGTCTCTCATTGACGATGGGACAATTTTAGTTATTGATGAGGAGGAGAAGGCAAGAGATGATAACGCAGTCAAAATATAGGCACCTCAAGCACCTCATGAAGAAGAAGTTGGAGCACTTGCTCCAAGGGAAGAAACTCTTGCACTCTTGCAAGGAGTCCCACAAGATCTCACACATAGAGCTCTTGGTACAACACATGAGCAGCATGTACCATCATTTTCAAATGATGAGATCTTGATTATAGAAGAAGGAAAAGAGGAGGAAGGGCATCACAAGAAGAAGATCATGGATCCTTCTCTGTTTCAAAGCTTTGAAACACAAAGAAGGCAAGAAGACTTATGCATTAAAGGTAGGGGCAAATCTGTCTACCTACATCCTCATTCTACTCTATGCCTTGAAACCTCTTTGCAAGGGGGTACTTTACCAAGAGTACCTCTTGATAGGAGGAAATCTAAAGTGTTCTCTCAACTATGGGAAACATATACATACTTGGAAAAGGAGGGAGCCTTGGGAGAAGCTAGCACATCACAGAGAATCTCTCATGAATTCAGGAGAGAGATGAGTAGTTTCCTGAAAGGGGCATTGCTAACTCCCACTCAGAAATCTGCACTAAGAAAGGAGAAATCAGAGATCTATGATGGCATGAGCATTAGGGCACATGGCAACTCCATATCTTTGGGGCAACCCATGATATTTTCATTCACAAAGAAGATTTCTGAAGATAGCAAGGGGATCCTAACCCTCTTGTATGAATGGGCCAAAAGGAGGAATTTTTGGAAGACAACGACTTTCCAAGGGGAAGTTGATTTCCATATGCTTCAATCTTGTCTTGGGCAAGATCAGCTATAATTGGGGCAGCAAAAGGAATATGATGATGCTCCAGCATGTGAATTTGATATCAAGGATGTCAAAGAAGGGAGCCATTATATGACGGGGGCAGCATTTCAAACCTCTACAGCGCTGTCATTCTTGGAGAGCTTGGATCCTTATTGGAATTCCCAACTCAAGATGGAATACTCCAAGGACCTTTTCACATGTGGGGTTCTTGATGGGGAAGTAGTGGATGAAAGGTTCAAGGTGGTGGATGGAGTTGTCTATTTCTATAACCTTATTCTTTTGGTTAGTGACTCCAAGCTCAAGGAGGGACTACTTGATGCCATCTATGAAATCCTGCTTTCCAAACCCACTAGTTTTGTCAAAGCATATCATACTCTCTTGGGTGGTTTCACATTCAAAGGTTTCAAGGAAGAGGTGCACTCTCATATGAAGATGTGCATGGACTACTAGTTAGAGGAGGAGGAACATAGCTCTTGGGAAGAGCCACCATTCACACCTCCTTATTCTTTGAGTGTGAGAGGGAACTCATCCATGAGTTACCCCACTGATGTTAAACAAGTATATAGAGAGGCTTTTACTTTTGAGCATTATCATGTATCTCCTATATGATTATATTTTTCTAACACTCATTTGCAGGATATTGTGCCAAGATGGGGCACTAAGTATGATGGGTTTCATGGGCCACTCAAGGCCATGAACTATGTTGATGCAGGTCATTCCTTGGAGAGTCTTGGGAAGCTATTATATTCTTCATGGTGTGATTCCTTTACACCAACTATGATGTACATTCTCCAAGCATTCCAAAGACATGAGGCAAAAACAAGTGTTGGGGAAGGCACTTGTCATATCCTATTCTATGGCAGTTAAGGATAAAACTGCGCTGGTTTGCACATGAGGGAACATCTTCCTTCTCATTTATCATACATGGTAGCTAGAATGATTCTAATCATGATTCCTTATGTTGAAAATTTTTTTTCTCTTGGGAACATGGTTGGAGAGGAGGTACTTTGGTGGGGTGTGTCCTTGGGGGAAGGAGCCCTCCATTCTTTTTGCATTGCACGCTTCCATGGGAGCATGAGATTTTGTATGGCCACTATGATAGATCACTTGTCTCTTTGTAAAGTGAGCCATATTTTTGTTGGTAACATGCCTCTCATATGTATTGGGGAGGAGTTCTTCTATGGATTTCCAAGATGGGAGGTGATCCACTTCATTTGGATGATAGCATTGAGATGGGAGTCTTTCATGGATCATGAAAATCCCCATGATTGTCATCACTTCTATCTTGAGGAGGCCATGGATCAGAAAGAAGGTTTCCACAACAATCTTCCATTTCTTCATGATGAGAGCCCTTGGGTTTATTCACCAAAGGCCAACTTACATATTGAGGGAGGACCATTGGAAGACAGAGCTATTGTAGAAGATTCAGAGCAATGGTAGAGACTAACATATGAGGAGGCCACAAGAGAAGAAGGGGAATTTTTGCAGCACCCTTGCAGTTGCTTGAGGACAAGCACATTTGGGAGGGGGAGACTATAATGTTCCTAAATTAGCTTCAGCTAATAGGAACATTACTTTTGCCTTGTTTATTTTTGCATTTCATGATTGATGAATAAATTGTAAAGGAGGACATGTAAAACTCCTGAAAAACAAGAATAAATCAATGCCTATGTGAAAAAAGACATATCTGGGCTATGTAAATTATATCTTGCAAGTGTGAATGGGTTAAATCACAAGAATGGGTCATCTTTGACCAAGTCAAACAATGCAGTCTAGATGCATTGAACCTCTTTGAGGGACAACGCAGTTCTAGAAGGAGGATCTAATGTGAAAAGGGTTAAGTGATTCAAGGTGGTTTAGGGTTTGGCAAGACTCCTAACTTATAAAAGGAAGAGGAGGGCAGCAAGGAAAGGGTTGTTGAAGATTATCATTTCATAAGGAATTGTCTGCTAGACATCCCTTGTTGGGCATTCCTGTTCAGGAATCCCACCTCCTTCCTTGAGCAGCTCTTGGAGGAGAATTGTGCTAAACTTGTCCACTATCAGGCTTGGGCCAATCCTCACCTTACATTACAGTGCTGCTCATGTTGAGGATTGAATTTTCTTGTGAGCTGCAACAAGTGGAAGACTAGATCTGTTCAGATCTAGATGATAGTAGTGGCTCTTCTCAGTGAGTGTGTCTTTTAACCTCCTGGAAGAGTTCATTTGATGATTGTACTTCAGATCCACATCTTGGCATTAGGACAAATCATCTTCAGAAGCTACAACGTTTTTTCTCTCTCTAGGACAGTGTTATTTGCAGATCTACAGCTGCAGGGTGCTTTGCTTGCATTTTGGAGAAGAGATCTCCGGTGTTGGGATTCTTCCTTTCACTGTGGTGATCCATGGATTGGCCATCCAATCCATGTTTGTTTTAGATCTGATCTTCTGTGTAATTGTATTATTCATAAATTCTGAATCATTCTACAGATCTGCATTCTTAGATCTCAGATCTACTTCTAGTGCTTCATGTTTTGAGCAAATCCCCAAGGGGAATGTATAGATCAGCCTCTCTTGTACATGGATCTGTATTGGATCTATATTTTTATGTAAAGATCTGGTCTAGATCTGAAGAATCAATAAACTGCTGCTTCAGCCCTAAAAATCACATTGTCATGGTTATGCAGTCTTTTAACATGGTTGTAGCACCTCTTTTTTGAGGATTTCTTCTGTATTGTCTCATTCTTTCTTCTATAAATGTATGAGTTATGCATATTATCTTATTTTTCAATTTTAAAACCTTATTTCAGTCATATGCTTCAGAAAATCATGCTCACATGCTTTAGTAAATTTCTGCATACTTCTAGTCATGGAAAATCAAGGTTTTATAGCGTAGTTAGGAAAGGAGGAATTTTTTAACATAGAAAAACTTATTTTTTTTTTCTGAAATTCGACATGGGGGTCCCTCATAACCCTATCTATCAGATCCAACCACTTTCCCATCTTATTCTTACGCGGATCTCTGAATACACTCGTTTTAGGGTCTAAATCCTCACTTTTCCCCACCTTTTGCCTTATAAAACACTGTATAAAGTTTCTTCTGCATATTTGATTGAAGGATAAGTGATTTTGTATCTGTATATGACATATTTATATAGCTCCACATTGGTAATAACTCATATTATTTCCAATAGTGTAGCTGTTCCAATTTTGGGAACATTACACTCCTCATGACAGTGTAGTTATGTATATAGATGATAGCATTAAAGGTATGTAATTACAACATATAAGCTATTTCCATATAAGTGTTACATCAATATTTTCAAACTTTGTTGTGGTATATCCAACATCTGGTTATTTATGTCATAATATTATTTTCTTTTTCAGTTGTTTGGGTGGAGGAACATGATACTAGAATATACACGCTAAAAATGGTAGATGACCCACGCACTCTGAACAAGATTGTATATATCATGCCTCCCCAAAATGTAATTTCTTAGAAGGAGCTTGTCGAAAAGTGGGAACAACTCTCAGAAAATACTTTGAAGAAAAATACATCTCTGCAGAGGCTTTTCTTGCAGGCATGGAAGGTATAAACGCATTCTATATATTATTTTTCTTAACATGTTCAGATTATTCATTAACTAATATGATAAGTGGGCTTTATAAGCAGATAAACCCTACGAACATCAGATTGAAATGTCCCACTTCTATCACATGTTTTATAGAGGTGATCTATATTATTTTGAGATTGGACCATATGCCAGAGAAGCAACAGAGCTATACCCATAAGTGAAATACACCACCATGGAGTCATACTTGAAGCGCTACCTATAAGCTTGATGAAGGTTTTTTTTAATGATTTTTTTTTCTTTAGATGAAGAAAACACTATTTATATTAAAGAGAAGATATACTAGTACATATGTCCATAAACATAGTTGATCAATGTATTACTGTTTGCATCAAATATTTTCATCTATAAACCCCCTTACAAAAATTTCAATTTTCCAGCTAATACATAGAAAAGAAGCTATGTCCACATGAACTGAAACATTTTGTCAAAAACAAAACAAAATATAAGCAACTCATGATATTTGATAAGGAGAAATATACCCACCAACATAAAATGTAATAAAAAAGTCTCGAGACAGGAAGCACATATGGAATGTTAATGAAACCCACTTCTCAAATAAAGTTGTCCTCATAGTAGTTGTATCTCATAGCACTCGCAGCATCATAATCTCTTTTTTGGATATAACATGTGCAATCATGTTAGATTCCCTATAAATATGCTATATAGTGATATTCTGGAAAGCGTTGATAAGTACCTTGATATGATTCATCCAACATTGAAGTTCAGGTGGAACGAAGGATGAGTACCCATAATTCCATCTATGACAGTTTTTGAGTCATCATATACATAGGTACTCTCCATAGATTTCTCCCTGGCAAACCAGATAAGCCCCACAAAGACATTGTTTTAGCTCTGGAATTAGAGCCTGATCTGACATGCCAATGTAGCTTATAGCGTCTTCTTTTGTTCATTCTCAGCCGAGCCCCACATCCACATTGACCACTTTGTCCAACCCATCAAAAAAACCTTCCAGCAAAAAAATTTGTGGGGCATATACTCGAATGAAATATCCTTCGTGTCCAAGGAGCCAGGTTCCTGTGCCTCCAACTAGGTTCGTATTTGGAACAAATATGATGAGAGATAACCACCATACCTTCAAAAACATATGCATTTTCTGCCCTCCATATTTCCTAATTCGAATAATGGATATGAATTCTTCTTTATTTACATATTTGATAGCAAATGTTAATTCCTTTCAATGAAACTCAAGGAAATTTGATTGGAATTTGCTACAGTAATACTATGCCCAAAATTTAGGATTCTGCTTTTAAGATGTTTGTAATATTCAATATGTATATATGCAATTTTGAATCTATCTTTGAATTTATGAATATATTTAAGCTCATTTTCATGGAAAAGTATTGCTTTAACATGAACGGGAGGGAAATGATATTACAATATTTATATTAATTTTTTATTCTACATTTATGTGTTGAGAGGAATTATTTTTTTAAATGAATTTTTAAGTTTTTAATTATGTTAAGGAATTTTTTTTTTTTTCCCGTGGTCAATCGGTAATTTGTTGGAGTAATTTAGGCTAGGCCAAGATCAAACCTTTGAAACCGTGTAGAGGGGATAAATCTCATTGTGCCAATCACTCAATCATAATACAAAGAGACATTTCTCCTTTAATATATTAATAATTATAATACTTTTGTTTTTTTCGATGTTTTCATAGTGAGGAGCAAACGGATTCCATAGGAAGTGCTAGGGTTTCAATTTTCGTCAAGTTTTTCCCATGTGCTGCCATCGAACTAGATTGCAGGCTTCATAATGTAGGATGGGTCATAATCAAAGCTGTGGAGCTATGTTTTTCTCTAGAAATAGTCGAAGGTTGGTTTTGATGTGGTCGGATGCGGAGGGGAGGTGGAATAAATGGAGTTTGATTAGGAAGCTGCCATCCGCCCGGTGTAGAACAACTATGGATCCCATTTTTTTGCGATGGCTTTGCTTGGAGGTGACCATTTATTGGCGATGGGTATCCATTGTTATGGATCTGCAATTATGGGAGCCTCTCCAAATCTGCAACAACGATAGATGATTTCCAAGACCAGGAGATCGACTTGTTATGCATACCCAAATCCACATGTTTTCTCATTCTTCTGTATAGGGGATCCGCTCTAGTGGAAAAATCGTAGCCCCTTTATTCCAAATCTAATCAATAGAAAGGTAGTGAAGGAAAAACTACAGATTTTTCTAAGAAATCTCAACGGGAAGACCTCTATCTTCTGGATCTGAAGCTCAGATATGGTGGAAACATGAAGCAAAGTATCTTGAACACATTAGATATCCTTGTGACATTTCAATGTTTGTTATATGAAGGGAAAATTTTACAGGATTCCTATTAGACGAAAGAATACAACATTGAAAGGAACTCCACCATAATATTAAATCTAAGGCTATAGGGTGGAGATTCAAGGTCTTGAAGCCCTAATGGACCTATTTCATTCAAGGATGAGGTGAAAGGGGAGGCTTCCATTCCTACACACCAAATCTAAAATATGCTAGAACCCTATATTGTCAAACAAATGGAACAAGCTCCAACCATGGAAGTTAAAAACATAAGGTAAACTCACATTTTTTTATATATTTTCAATCATTGGCTACAATATGCAGGTCTAATAGTTGAAGCTCAAGATCTCAAGATTTACACCAATGGGTTTTTTATTCCTAGAAAACCAATTATAACATCTACTTACATTCAAAAGGCTTCTTCATAGTTTAATTTTAAACTGAGAGATATCTAGAGAAAGTCCTAAATGAAAGGCCATGGTTCTAGGGTGTTGTCACTCAAAATGTATAGGAACCATGAAAACGACTCAGGTCAGGGGTTGTCACCCAATACCCAACCTCTCCTTTTAAGTTGTCTCCCAACAAGATACTATGGGGGTAGACCCTACGGAAATGGAATGAAGAAGGACAATTTGGGAACCAACTAGTCTGGGAGACACAGTTGAGTGGCCAAATACTTGTTTAGATTTAACAAGATATTAAGGATTCAATTTATATAATTTGAAGGGTCAGTGCCTTACGGAGTCAACACTCTTGCTTTACAAATTTTAAGATCAAGTACCAGATAAAAAAAATTTCTTTAATGAGTAACTATCCTATATGAAATGTAGTTCCTAAGACTTATGTGAAATGTAGAGATCTTGGTTAATTTTAGTTAAATGCCTAATCTAAATAAGACCCTTAATATTTACTATATTGAGCCTAAAATTTGTAGTAAGCAGTAGAGAGAAGTCATGGTGAAGCACATGAGGGTGTGATTAATGATCCCTCTCCTTGAAATCTAACATACCCAATTCCTTTCAAAATCTCTCATCCATCGCTTGATGATCAATACCAGACATTTGCAAAAACTGCCATCATTTGCAGAATTAATGGACTATGGCCTCGAATCGCAGATCCATACCAATGGATCCATTCCAACTAGACCAACAACAGCAAGGTCTTCTTATGCTCAAAAGGCTTCTTCATTGTGGCTTTCGCCTTCAATGAAGACTATCAGAAAGCCTTAATGGGAGGCCCTTGGTTCTGGGGATCGACAGGGCTTTTCCTCACCTCTTGGTTTCCATACTTCGACCCCTCTACAACTTTCATCACCAAGCTTCCCATTTGAGTCAGGATTCTGAACCTCCCGACGCATTTATGGCACTTCTCTGTCTTCCAAGGGATTGGGGATACCTTAGGCCGCTTCCTGGCTATGGATATCTCAAGGGGGGAGAAAGGAATATACACCTTCGGCAGAATATGTGCGGAAATAGACATTAGAAAAGGGCTACCTAATCAAATCAACCTCAAAATTTGGGGCTTCCATTGGACGCAAACCTTGGACTATGAGAACACTACCTTCCGGTGTCGCCATTTCCATCAGATGGGGCATCTCCATAACACATGTGCCACTTTCCTTGACAAAAAGAAGAATATCAATTGCAAATCCAAATCCAAGAGCTAGAAACCATGTGATCCACCCCCCATGGATGACATAAATTCCTTTAGCTCGGATGAGGAGGAAATTGAAGTAGAAGGGGAGAATGTTGAGAATCCGAATGACACACCCTCATCCAACCATGAGGATCCCTCTGCACCACCGATCTCGCAGAAACGCACTCATGAGTCTTCTTTCTCCGATTCAGATAAGGAGACTCCTCCTTCAGCACAGAATAGTCTACAATTGGTTCCTATCTAGCCAAGTCACAATGGTTGGGTCAAAGTCAGTAAGAAGAAAGGGAAAAAATGTCATTTGGAAGTTTCTTCCCATTCTGGGTTGATACCTTTGTCAGCTCTCTAATTTCTGTTATCCTTGTTATCTTTTGCTCATTCCATGACTGCTATTCAGGACCAAGGATGATAGCCTATCATTTTTGGCTCCCCTGCTTTTCAGCTTCGCTTTCTTGCAAGCTCAGATTGTACTATATGTTTTTTCTTAATAGAATTAGTCTTATTTAGAAGGACAAAAAAACATACCCAGTGCCTTCGGCGCTACAGAGATTGTGGCTCTGACGACTGCAAGGTTACCATTTTAAGTACTAGAAAAGAAAGGTTTCTCAAGCAAAGATGAATGGGTGTAACTATCTCTATGTTCACCCAATATTTTGCTTGGAGGTAAGTTATTAATATGCAAGACTAACTTAGAAAGAAAATGCAAGGTGGAAATAAATGATGATTAATGAAGCGAGATTGTTAAACCCTTGAAGAACTTAGATTATGATTTAATCTGAGTTATCCGCTAAGTACTTAAACAAAGATTCAACAAATAATCCCAATCACAAAAATAAATGTCAATCTTGTAAAGTTCCAAAAAAGTAAAATAAATGACTGACATGCACAATTTTCCACCAATCCATAAAAAAAATCTCGGTGTAAAATGCTAATGACAATTGCTTGAGATTCCAAAAACTAGTTATGCAAGAGATGTTCAAATAGCCCAAGTATTCAAAATGAAATTAGAGTAAATTATTTAGCTAAAAAAGAAATAGATTTAAGCAAAATTACCATTGAATGTCAATAAATGCTTAAAGCTATCTTCTTGACCAAATATGTAAAACACATTTTCTTTAGGCAGTGAGCTTATGTGTGCGATCTAAAGAGATAACAAGCATTCAAACTTAAATTCAATGCCAATAAAAATCTTGTTGAAATGAACTAAAAGCATACAAAATTCAAAGATTATATTCAAGACAACAATGAATTTTCTTATGACAACAGTAAATTTCAGATACTAAATTAGTGCCAAATATGTCAAATAATCCCCAATCAATTATCTCTTCAAAACAAAGATGCAAATTTCTGTTATGATTAGACCCTGGGCAATGTATGGTAGTCACTTAAATAATAGATTTATGCCAGAGATTATCTTACCAATGTGTTTATTTAACCTCATTATTTTAAATTTATTAGACAATAATAGAAATAGAGGTTTAGAGAACAAAACCCGAGGCCCTAGGCCTTGAAGCAATTTGCCAAAATTATTCCAGTGATAAGCAATCTGAAAACACAAAACTTGACCCAAACTCACTATCAATTTTGTCGATGTACCCACTCAGAAAATTATCTTCTCTCCCATAGTTCAAATCTTAACACCAAAACCTTGCCTCAACTCATAATTTTTTTTGAAATTTTTATCTGAGTGAGGAAAAAATTCGTGACAGCGGAGAAAAGAGGCCTAAAATGGGCCTGCGTTAAGGAGATAGAGGCTTAAGAACCCACAGTGAGGAAGGTCAAGGGAAATTGAGGGATAGTTTAGGCCTGCATGAAGGAAAAGGAGTTGTGTTTAGGTAGCGTGAGGGCTGAAGGGTTAGGAAGGAGGAGTGTTAGGGAATTATGGGTTAGTATTGACAGGGAAGAGGGAGATGAAGAGGAGGTAACAAAATAGGGGCTAGGTTGTGGAGGAGAAGGAGCGGAGATAAGGGGAAAAGGCCAAGGGGAAGGTATAAGGTGAAGGATGAGATTTGGAAGGGAGAGCAGAGGATTAGGCAGGGCTGCATGGAGAAGGAATATGGCACTGTGAGGGTTTCCAAGACAGGGAAATAGCAGCAGAAGGATGCAGGTTGAGGGTCAAGAGAGAGGGTAACGTGGAGTTTGAGTGGAGCTTTATAAGGGAGAAAGGCAATTTGTTGAGGAGAGAGGCTTGTTGTGTTAGGAAGCAGAGGGTCCTTAGGGCCTGTGTTAGGCCTTTAGGGCCTAAACAAATTTTCCCAACTTTCATCAAAAAATTTATCAAACCCTGATTTGAATATGAAGTTCCTTGACTGAATAAAATTTGAATTATTTTGGCCCTGCAAACAATATTTGATACAAGATCTTTCCCTCCAATGCCTATATCTGTCTCAAAACTCCAAAGTTTCTGTTGGTACCTACTATTGTTACCCTTTTCCACACCCTATCCTACTATTTTTACCATAACCTATCCTACTTTACCCTTTTTGGTACCCTGAAACCTCCCTATATTAACTAAACTGTGTTATTTGAGAGTGGAGGTAAGAATCACTAATCAAGGTTGTTTTCAAATATCTTTGGTTAAATTAAGTAGGTGTTAGATGAATTTATATTTCTTGAATTATTAATTGATTGGTTTATAGATGATATTATTAAATATAGAGAGGGTGCTTCAGTACATGGACAGGTCATCAAGGACGCAACACCCAGTTCAACGAATACATCAAGAAACCATTTTGTACTTAGTTTAGTACTCCATTTGGTACTCTACTCTAGGTTTGATACCAGTCAACCATAAACATCTCAAATTTATCATTTCTTGTTCATGAGCTTGGTGTTGGTTATCTCAGTCCAACGATAGCATCACAAATGAAACAATGCAAATAAGATGAGGATGAAGTGATCCTAGGGATTTAGCTTAGCTTAAATTAGTTTAGATCACATATGTATTTACTTTTCTCGGTCATTTTTTTGTAATAATTTTTCAGGCCTGAATTCTTTAAAAAGACCTAGTGTTTGTATGAGAGGTTACGTGTGCAAAATGAATCAGTGACGACAAGATTGTGACTAAACACCATTTGAATTTGTTTTGTTTTAAGTATTGAAACTCTTGGACTCATGTTTTATTGAAAGTTTTAATATAATCGTTTTAACTTATATATATATTTGTGGATTTATATCTTATTGATCTATAAGTTATTTGTAGAAATTATACAAACATATGTATATCAATGGATTTAATCCGATCAAGAAATTTACTAAAGCTAGATATTGAATCCTTCTACAAATCAATTGCAGAAAATAAACATGATTGCCAATCACAACAAGTAAAGAAAGAAGCAAATCAAACCACAACACGGATATTTTCCCGAGAAAGCTTGATGCTCAAAACCACTCTATCTTCTATTGTATATTCACCATGGAATCATGAAACAATTACAATGAACTCTTCTCAAAAGTGTCTCCTACACTCTCAAAAATTTCTCACACTGACCTAGACAAAATCGACCAACACTTAGCCAATTTCCTACCTCTAATCAGCCTACCTTTATTATGCAATTCATGTGGAATGTAATCCCTATTCTTTAGGAATTTTAGCCTTCCAAAACTGTGCAAGCATCATGGGAAATCCAATGGATATCTAGCTGCATGCGCGCAACCTACTAATGATACAACTGATAGTTAACATCCCTTTAACCTTTGTCTCAACTGGGTCTCCACTGGAATTGACATGCATGCAACTATTAATAGTAAATCATCAGTTGCATGGCAGATCACTGCATGTGAATTAAATCTGATTTAATTCACTTGATCTCTCACTAGTGCAACAAACAGTTACAACTAGTTCAACTGACTTTAACTCAATTAATTGAGTTAATTGATTTCTCATGCATTAAACTAATGCACTAACTGAAACTCGAACTCCATAACTAATAGAATCACTCTGCATGCCTCACCAACCACTCTCAACTCAAACTTCATGAGCTAACTGAGTTTATCACACTCGGTTAACTATTACAAGTGATTATGGGATAAGATTACATTTTTTTGTCCAATTTAATTAAGGGAAAATTAAATTAGAAAAATATTTCTTGTTAACTTTCCAACACTCCCTCTCAACAAGAAAGGGATTATCTGCCACCCCGATGCTGCCTCTATGGTATTCGAATTTGCTCCTAGCGAGCACCTTCATCAAAATATTTTCATCCTAATCTTCCGTTGGAATGTACTAAAGTAACATAATGCGTTTCTAAACACAATCTCTGAGATGGTAGTATCGAATGTCTAAGTGCTTGGACCTATCATGGAATACCAGATTAACCGAGAGTTTAATGCAACTTTGGTTATCACAATGTATCACTGTTGGATCCATTTGAGAACCAAAAAAGCCAACCAAGATCTTTCTCCTCCAGATGGCCTCACATATAGCCTGACTTACTGCCACGTAATCTGCCTTGGCTGAACTGAGTGCCAAAGATCGCTACTCCCTGTTGTACCAAGAAACTGATGGTGATCCTATGTTGAAGATCCCTCCTAATGTGCTCTTTCTATTTGATGGAATGCCTATCAAATATCTGTATCATAATCCATACTCTGCAGTGCCCCTGAGATATCTCAAGACATGCTTCACCACCTTCCAAAAGAGCTTGGTCGGCTTAACCATAGCTTGACTCAATTGGTTAAATGCGTAGAAAATTTCTGGTATGGGGTTCACTAATTACATTAGTGAACCCACTAGCTGCATGTAGACAGTAGTGTCCACTACTTCTCCTGAAGTAGCATCCTCTTTCCTCCAATTTCTTGGAAGAGGAGTCTCCATGGGTTTCAACTCTCCATGTGAAACTTACTCAGAATCTCTTTGGCATACTTTCCTTGAGAAAAAAATAGCTCACATCTTTCTGTCATATTTCCAAACCAAGGAAATAGTGAACGAGTCCCATGTCCTTAATTTTGAACTGCCTTGCAAGAAGTTATCAACTGCTCATTACCTGTCAAAATTAGATCATTAACATAAGTACGATAACCAAGAGCTTATCATCAACCACAATCTAGTATAGGTTTGCATTTGCTTCACTTTTGGTGAAGCCCAACCCAGTGAAATAACTTTCAATCTGAGTGTACCAAGCACGAGGTGCTTGCTTCAGCCCATATAGTGATCTCTTGAGTCGACACACATGCAACTCACTGTCAAAGATCTCGAAACCTTTTGGCTTCTCTATGTACACTTCTTCCTCAATAACTCCATTGAGAAACATAGTTTTCACATCCATCTGATGTATCTGCCACCCCATTTGCGCTGAGAGTGCAAGGATAGATCTAATGGATGAGTACCTCGCAACTCGAGTGAAAGTATCCTCATTTTCAGTCCCCTCAACTTGTGAGAATCCTCGGGCCACAAATATGGCCTTATACTTCTCCACACTCCCAAGCCTGCTTCACCTTATAGATCCATCTAGATCCAACCACTAGTTTTCTAACTAGTCTTGGGACAACTTCCCATGCATTGTTCTTGACGATGGAGTCATACTCCTCAACCACAACGTCAACCCGAATTGATTACTACACTACTTCCTCAAAGGAATATGGTTCTGTCACAATACACTTGCTTTTAAGAGCCATGTATGCAGTAAGCCTATCTGGAGACTATGTTTTTTTGCGTAGTGAAGTAGGTGCTCCTACATGCTCTTCCACATCAAGTCTCAATCTATCAGCCTTCATGGTACGCCTTTTACCGTTTCTGGTGGATGGCTCCACATGAGTGTTTTCTGCCACTCCATGATCCTCCGCATGTGGCTGCTCCACATCTTGAGGTTCATTCTTTGGAACCAAGAGTTCCTCATCTACATGCAAATCTAGCTTCCTCTCAAGGGACAATTGCATGGCTTTCTCCTCATCAAATTTTATATCCCCTCTCACAATATTCATCCTATTGTTTGGAAAATACACCCGATAGTTGTGGAGAGTATCAGTGTACCCCACAAATATCCCAATCTCAAATATTGGTTCGAGCTTCTTCCTGGCGTCTTTGGTCACATGCATATAAAAATATGAGCCAAAAATTTTAAAATATGAAACATCAGGTTTCTTACCAGAAAAACCCTCCTCTAGTGTACTCATGCCAAGTATCCGATGAGGACTACGGTTTTGCACAATTACCACTATGCTGCATGCCTCCTCCCACATATTTAATGGTAGGCCATGATCATGCAAGATCGCTCGTGCTACACCCACAATTTTTCTATTCTTTATTTCTACGACCCCATTATGTTTGGGTTATGAGGCACAATCAAATCTCTCTGAATTCCTTCTTTTCTACATAATTTCTTGAATTCATTGGAGATGTACTCACCACCATTGTCACTCCTAAGAGCCTTCACATGCTTCCTTGTATCTTTCTCCACCAGTGCTTTGAACTCAAGAAATTTTGAGAACCTCTGGTCTTTCTTCTGCATGAAGTAGATCCAACACTTTCTTGAAAAATCATTAACAAATATCACATATTACTTGTGCTTTGCTGTCGAATTAGTAGATAATGGTCCACACACATTTGAGTGAACTCTCTCAAGGATTTCTGAGGCTCGGTTCTCCTTCTCATGAAAAGTGGCCTTTGCATACTTCCCCACAGTACATCCCTTGCATGTGTCTAACTGCACAAGAGTACACTTGGGAAGACCTGTAGAAATCTGCCGCATGACCTTCAAGGCTCCATGGTGTAGATGGCCCAATAGCTTGTGCCATGACTCACCCTCATCCCGGCTCACCACTTTGTTTTCCTTACCCATCAATGTTGTGCAGCCATCTACATCAAGTTTATAGAGATAAAAAACATGAATACCAATATTCTTGGCTTGTCATGTGGCTTTGTGTCAAAGGTAATCTTTCCCTTCACTAAAAACCACATCACCCATTTCGATATGCATCTGGAGGTCCTTCTCCTCCAAGCTACTGAAAATTTCTGTGTATCTCGTCACGTGGAAAGATGCACCACTATCCAAGTACCACACCGATCCCATTGCACTTGACACCATGCATGCAATGAGCAAGAATTCAAGCTCAAATTACGAGGCCACAGAAAAGCTTAACAAAGCAATGAGCAGGATGTCAGAACTCTGCAATAAGCTAAATGATAAAATAGATAAGTTAAGTCAGACACAATCCCCGATATCTCCTGACAGGGAACAAACTCAACAAAACAATGCCACAGATTCAGGAAACTCAGAAGAGCATCAGGAAAAAATTGATTTTCCACATCACCAGAAAGATACAAATGTTTGTACTCAACAAGCTGTTCCATCCCCAGAATTGAACGAAACATATGAAGCTGATATAACGACAGAAGCTGTTATATCCAAAGCCACTGATATAACAACAGAAGCTGTTGAGGCCTTCGGTGATGAAGCAGATATGGTTGTTAAGAATGAAGCATTTGATGATGAGGAAAAGTTACATCAAACAATAATTGTCGGTAACTTAACTCTAAATCTTAAAAGGAATCACAAAAAATCACCAGAAGAACAAGGAATAGCTGGGAAACATGAAAAAGTATTCCAAGATCTACCCATAAAAGTGCCTTCCGATAGGAAAATCAAACATCCAATAGAAGTCAAGACAGTATCCAACTCTGTCGATATCAGATCTTTTCACTATCCACATCACCAACAGATGGATTTCGAGAAGATGCTCCATGATCCTTTTAAAATATGGGAAGCAAGAGCTCATCGCTTGAGAAAACCAGACATTCGTCAACATTGTCCATCATTACATATGCTTTGAGGACAAAGCATCTTAAGAGAGGGGCAATGTTATGAATATTTTATTAATTATTAGTTAGATTAGTTATCTTAGGTTATTAACTGAAAAGGCATGATAAAAGATCATGCCTCTTCACCAAGGGACACCTTGAGGCTATATTTAAAGCCCAGGCGATCCCTCATTGTAATCATCTCTCATCTCATCTTTCATCATTAATAATATATATTTATCAAGTTTACCAGAGTTTTTACACTCCATCACTCTCATAAGACCCTGACCCTAACCCTTTAAAGTGCTTCTGCTCTTTAATATCTGGGCCCCACTTTACAAAGACCCCAATCCCATTTAAAACCCAAGAACCATGCCATAATAATCCCTCTACCCGGGCCCCACTATCTAAAACTACCCGTCGGTCCATTCACTGCTCAACCACCATTGGATTGACTCCTTCTGATCCTACAGACCTCATCACATATCGTACATTCAAATGCCCAGGGGTTAAAAACCCTTTAACCATGCGTAATCAGCGGTATTACCACCTGTCCTCCCCTCCACATCTCGCCCCCTCTATCGTATCGCGTCCCTCCGCTCGAAACCACCTCACCACTCTCATCCCGTGTGATAAAAGACCCATCGCTTCCATGCTATAAACTTAAATCTGCCTCCCACCATAAACCTAACACTGTCGAATGCTTCAAACATGCCGACAACCACGAATCTTTGCGAATAAGACCCAATCCACCACCAAAGACCCTAGAAACACTCCAAAAGGCCTGAAAGTTCATAAACCACATGCAAAAAACCAACAAGCCCCCATTTTCCGGACTCTGTCCACAAACACATCTTTTTGATTAAAAAAATTGTTTTATTGTGTAGGTGGCGATATATGAGAAAACACATTAAATCAATTGCATTTATAAAGTCCTAAAAATGTTCAAAAAAAACTCTCTAGGTGACGATCCAGCAAGTTTTGTTCAACACAAGGACCAGGAGTGCCAGATTAAAGCATAAACATCAATGGATCATGACCATTGATGGTCATCCAAACCCTCCAAAGACAATGAGAGTTCTCCACAGCGCTGGGTAAAGAAATAAAAGAGTTTTATAGTAGCAGCGTAGGCAAAATTGAAGACAAATGCAAAGAACATAGTCAAAGGAACAACGAAAGGTGAAAAGGGTTAAAGATTAAGCAAAGTTTAAAGGAAAATGAACAGGATTAAAAGGTAGAGATCATAGATAAAGGCATATTAGAAGAATTAAAATGAGAAAGCAGGGTTTAGGAGACAAATCAAATTTAAGGAACAGATAAATCCAGGTTTAAAGTAAATCAAGGTTTAAAGGAAAAATCAAAGGTAAACTAGAAAAGAAGGCATATCCAAATGATTAACGCACTCAGAAATTACTCCTTCAGACCACATCTTCCACCTCCAAAATTCATTTCACTTTAATAAAAGCAGTTACAGTTATTGAAACAATCAGAGATATTTCCCAGCTACTCAACAGTTATTGTAAAAGTTAATGAAAAAGCCTTAAAAGTCAACAATATCCTAAAGTTAGCTCAACAGTAAGTTAGGAAGTCATTATTACAGTGAGTCAATCACAAATATTTTGCCTTGGGCCTTGCATGGTCTCAAAGGTAAAAATTACATTAACTTTGTAATAAATACTATTTTGTCACCCTAGGTTAGGGCAAGCTCCTCATTTTGTAGATAAATATTGCATGTATTGTTCATTTTATTGTTGGTTGATTAGTTGCTTGATTAGAGGATTGGCTGCTAGGCTGGATTTGATCAGACTCTGAGTTACAAAGGCTATTGCACTGGAGTAATGTAACTATTTTGGACATTAGTAATACAAGCATGTTCAAAGGATTCTTGAGCTATGTCAATGGTGATGTTATCTTTCTTTGTCATTGTTTCTCTCCTGTTTTCCGTATTGTCCATCATTTCTCTGAGAAAAGAACAAAAATTTTATATTAAGATATGTTGTCTTGGCACCTTAATTTTGTCTGCTCTTTCATCTTAATGTTTTCTTCTGCAAGGTCTGATTAGATAATTCAGGGTTGTCATGCTCTTTAGTTCCACCTAGCTTGTTGTCTTGAAGTTTACTTAGTAGATTCTAACCAAAGAAGTTTATGGTTTGCCATGTCCTTCGGTTTTTCTTAAACAATCATTTTAAAGGCCTTCTTTGAAGTTTAATTAAATAATTCTTCACTGCTCTTTAGTTTCACTGAACTGTTGTCTTAAATGTTTTCTTTGTCTGAAAGTGATAATTAGAGAATTCTTAACTGCTCTCTAGGATTACTGGATTATTGTCTTGAAGTTTACTTAGTAGATTCTAGCCAAAGAAATTTATGGTTTGCCCTGTCCTTTGGTTTTTCTTAAACATTCATTTTAAAGGTCTTCTTTGAATTTTAATTAAATAATTCTTAACTGTTCTTTAGTTTCACTGAACTATTATCTTAAATGCTTTCTTTTTCTAAAAGTAATAACTAGAGAATTCTTAACTACTCTCTAGGATTGCTGGATTGTTGTCTTGAGGTTTTTCTAGCAAAGTATAGCTAAAGAATTATTAACTGATTTTTAGCTTTACCCATCTGGTGTCCTAAAGGCTCTTCTTGTTTAAATCATAGTTAAAGGATTCTTAATTTCCCTTTAATTTTATTGAATTCACAACTTACTGTCATCACACCCTCATTTTATCTAAAGGATCCATTTGTTGTAGTTATCTTTCCCTATGAAAACCCTTGAAGATTTGATGTACAATTAAAACCTTTTATGACTCCATAGCCCAATGGATTTATGCTTCTTAGATTCTATCTTTTCAACTAAAACAATCAATCAACAACCATTCAAAACAAAACAAACAATCCTAAAACTTCATAACTAGCCTAAAATCAGAAAACATAAGCATAAAGATAAATCATTTACAAACACAAACATAGACAGAGCCCTCTCTGAGTCCAGGAAGGCTAGGTCCTTTGACTCCAAAGCGGTCTGATGTGGTTCCCTGCAGAGTTGTTCTTGCCAATCTTTCAAATCACGGGGAGCCAACATAGTGGCGACCATACTAGGGAACTCTGAGTAATAAAACAGCTTAATATTTACCCTAAGAACTCAGAAAACCCCTTTTAAAACTTAGATGAATCAAGTATTATCCAATATTGGTATCTGGTTGCTGATGGTGGACATCAGCAAGCCTAAAGATAGTTAAAATCATCCACCTGGTGAATCCATCGGTTTTTCAGCAGGTCTGCTGACTCCACTATTTTTCTATAGACTCCACTGGGAAAATTATTGAGAAATCCTAATATCATTAAACCTCAAAATAACCCAGTCAAGAATACTTTTTGGATTAAGTATTTCTTTCACAGGTTGGTTTGTTTTTCAAGCTATTATAAACTTTCAACCTCTCGGATTTTTGGATCTAAGTTCTGGCTTCTAGAAGAATCTGCACCAAATATCATCCTGACCTAAACCCTCATGCAATAGTTGACAATCCTAAGATCACATCCTAAGGAAATATCCTAGATCTAAAAATTCAAATGTTAGCAGAACAATTCATAAAGCAAGTTCCTTACCTAAAAACCTTAAATACTTGCATAATATCTGGTTGTTGATGGTGGACAACAACCGGCCTCAAAAAAAGTTGAAATCATCCATCTGGCAACTCCACAGCTCTCAGTAGGCCTAAAGACTCCACTGGTAAAAGAATCCATATTGGTTGTAAAGATGAAGTAACCCCTTTTTTCTGACTAATAAAAAAAAATGGATCCAAGAATACAACGCAGGTATGCTCCAATGAACGGAGGTCACATCCCTAGATTCCCATACAAAATGCCTCGGATAAATTGGGTAAAAAACCTACCTATGTTTTAGGATGAAAAGTTTGATGACCCCTTGTTACATCTCATTAAATTTCATATACACACATGGAGGTTAAGATTTGAATGGCATGAGGACTGTCTCATGAAAATGTTCATGGGGAAATTAGAAGGGAAAGCAAGGGAATGGTATGAAGGTATAAATCCTAGTAGTTTGTTTTCTTTAAAGGATTTCCACAAGGTGTTTTATGAGCATTATAAAGAAAATTGTCCATATTTATCATTAGCTGAAAATTGTTGTGGTAAATCTAAAGATCTCATACAATACATTGTAGACATTGATGAAGATTTGGGAAATTTGCATCCTGAGGATCTATTAGACGCAATTCATGAATTTCATACTCAGGTTAACTATCATGACAACTAAGAGAAGTTGGTTGAGGATGAAATTAATCAAGAAATGGAAGAACACCCACAAGATCTCTCTGAAGGGACAGATGATGATTCATCATCTCTTTTGTGTGAGGCTCAAGAAGAAATTCAGCCTCAAGATCAGCCTTCACAAAATAAATAAAACAATTGTCATCCAATGCAAATTAAACAGGGACTCCCTCCTCCTTTCACTGAAAAAGAAATCAATCAAATCCTAAGCATGCAACCAGCCTCTAAGTTTTTATGTAAAGAAATTTTTTCTGTCTGTTCTACTGTTGAGCTATGTATTGCAGCTTTTCCTCATGAAGAAAAAAAAATAAAAGTTTGATATTGATGTTGTAATACCTGCTCAAGAAGACCTATTACCAGAGAATGCTCCTACTCATCAAAATGATGGCTTTCAGACAAATTTCAATTTGCTCAATCTGAGCATATCAGGTGTGCAGGAGGACAACATAGCAATACATTATGAGGCTAACAAGACAGATGGTCATGAAGAGGGGGAAGATATTATTTCTCAAAAGAATCCCAAGTACAACAAGGTGGAGCAAGGAATAGTCCTGGATGAAGCTTATTGTTTAAAACTTCAGGGCCAGGTATTATTTCAAGATCCCTTTGTTGTTTTTTTAAAGGCATCTAGAGAAGGAACATTCTATGCCAGGAATGGTTTGTTGCAATGTAAAGAACATATTGAGCACTATTTTTCAAAAGCAAGTGAGATGGGAGTGGCCTTTTTGTCTTTTCATCATACCCAAAAGACTGAATAAAAATCAATCATCTAGTCATTTACTTGATTGGTTGCATTGGAGAAAAGAGTTCACCTAGTGTATATATAATCTCCAAGTTATACTAGGATAGGTAGGTGTGAAAATAAGCTCAGTACTATGAGAATCTTCTTAGTTTTAAGTTTTTCATTATGTATAACTTTTCTGAGACCAAAATCTCAGAAACATTGATACAAAAAGAGAAGAAACAAAGAAAAGAAGAAAAGAGGGCAGATAAAAAGAGAAAAGGTAAAAGCCCCATACCAAAAAATAAAAATAAATTTTGAAAGTGTGCAAGTCCAAATGCCACTACTTTTGAAAAGGAAGTCTTGTTCAATCATACAGCCTAATCATGGTTGAACAAATTTTGAATTTTTGTTGATAAATTAGAAATGAAGATTTTCCAAACTGTTTAAACTTGGCTTATTAGCAGGTTAGATAGGAAAAAGATATTGGTTCCAAAGTATAAATCTGAACCAAAGAGAAAAGTAAGGGATGAATGATAAAAGAAAGATTCAATATCAAATCCCTTAAGTTCTAGTTTTACTTTTTGCAAAATAAAATTTGTGTGCAACTTGTCCAAAATGCCACAATTCATGACAATCAAACTACTTAATCTTGATTCATTCATGATTTAAATTTCATGTTGATATATAATGAATAAAAATTTGTCAAACTGTTTAATCTTGACAGATAAGTAGATTAGGTAGAGAATAGAAGAGCTCATCAGTCTAATCTGAGCCTTTGGAAGCCATAAGGGTAGAGTTAGATAGTTTTCTTTTTCAAAAGAAAAATGATGTCAAGGTCAGCAAGTCTAAATGCACCACCAAGATGAAGAAAAAATTTTATATTAGAGTGATGGGTATGTAGAATGGATTTGAAAGAAGCATGACTGAAAATTTCTGAAGATCACAGTTACAAAAAGTTGCAAAAAATCATCATTACAAAATGAAAATCAGACAAGTGGATAAGGCACTGATATACAAATTCCAGAGATCTGAGATCTAAGATTCTTGACACCTCCTAAAAAGGAGGTGCCCTCCCCAGCTAGAGCCACTTTTATTCATCTGTATTCTACACTATCACTTGATGACTATGGTTTTTCTATACTCTGCTGGAAATAACATTCCTTGAATTTCATTTTTTAGAAATCTCATTGCCTTCATTATTTTCCATTTAACCTATTTTCACTATCTCTCATTTTTCATCTCTCAAATACCCTCATACTCTGAAAATCTCATATTTGACCTTGATCCCTCATTTTACCCTTGTCCCTTGCCTAAAACCCCCTCACCTTCATCATTTTACCCTTATTCCATTAAAACAATGTAAAAAACCCTTTTACATTTTTTTGAACTAAAAATTTGGTGTTTCGGGTCCTACTCTTTTATAATAGACCCTATCTATTCTACCCGACCCTTCATACATTTTAAACCCACACCTTTTTAACCTAAGCCTCCACTCTCATAAGACCCTAACCCTAACCCTTTAAAGCACTTATGCTCTTCAATATACCTGGGCCCCGCTTTACAAATACCCCATTTCCATTTAAAACCCAAGCCTCGTGCCATAATAATCCCTCTACCTGGGCCCCAATATCTAAAACTACCCGTCGATCCATTCACCGCCCGACCACCGTTGGATCGGCTCCTTCTGATCTGACAGTCCTCATCACATATCACACATTCAAACGCCCCAGGGTTAAAACCCCTTTAACCATGCTATATCGGCGATATTACTGCTTTTCCTCCCCTTCGCGTGTCGCCCCCTATATGGTATCGCGTCCCTCCACTCGAAACCACCTCACCACTCTCATCTCGTGCGATAAACCACCCATTGCTCTCGCACTATAAACTTAAAACCACCTCCCACCATAAACCTAACACCATTGACCCATTCAAACATGCCGAAAGACACGAATCCCTACAAATAAGCCTCGATCCACCACCAAAGCCCCTGCAAACACTCCAAAAGGCCTGAAAGTTCAGAAAGAACATGCAGAAAACCAACAAGCCCCCATTTTCTGGACTCTGTCCACAAACGCAGGATTTTTATTAACAAGTTTGTTTTATTGTGCAGGTGGCCGATATATGAGAAAAAACAGTAAATCAATTACATCTATAAAGTCCAAAAAACGTTCAAAACAATCTCTATGGGTGACGATCCAGCAAATTTTGTTCATCAAAAGTACCAGGAGTGCCAGATTAAAGCATAAACATCAATGGATCATGACCATTGATGGTCATCCAAACCCTCCAAATATAGTGAGAGTTCTCCACAGCACCAGGTAAATAAATAAAAGAGTTTTACAGTAGCAGCGCAGGCAGAAATGAAGACAAATGCAAAGAAAGATTCAAAGGAACAACGAAAGGTGAAAAGGGTTAAAGATTAATCAGAGGTTAAAGGAAAATGAACAGGATTAAAAGACAAATATTATAGATAAAGGCAGATTAGAAGAATTAAAATGAGAAAGCAGGGTTTAGGAGACAAATTAGAGTTAAGGAAAAGATAAATCCAGGTTTAAAACAAATCAAGGTTTAAAGGACAAATCAAAGGTAAGCTAGCAAAGAAGGCATATCTGAATGACTAAGGCACTCAGAAATTACTCCTTTAGACCACATCTGCCACCTGCAAGCCTTATTTTAGTTCACTAAAAGCAGCTACAGTTATTGAAACATTTAGAGATATTTCCCAACTACTCAACAGTTATTATAAAAGTTAATGAAAAAGCCTTAAAAGTCAATAATATCCTAAAGTTAGCTCAACAGTAAGTTAGGAAGTCATTACTACAGTGAGTCAGTCACAGATATTTTGCCTTGGGCCTTGCATGGTCTCAAAGGTCAAGATTACATTAACTCTGTAATAAATACTATTCTGTCACCCTAGGTTAGGGCAACCTCCTCATTTTGCAGATAAATACTGCATGTATTATTCATTTTTAGTGTTGGTTGATTGGCTGTTTGATTAGAGGATTGGATGCTAGGCTAGATTTGATCAAACTCTGAGCTGCAAAGGCTATTGCACTGGAGTAATGTAACTATTTTGGACATCAATAATACAAGCAAGTTCATAGGATTATTGAGCTATGTTAATGGTGATTTTATCCTTCTTTGTCATTGTTTCTCTACTATTTTCCATATTTTCCATCATTTCTCTGATAAAAGAACAGAAATTTTAGATTAAGATATGTTTTCTTGGCACCTTAATTTTGTATGCTTCTTTCATCTTAATGTTTTCTTCTGCAACGTCTGATTAGACAATTCAGGGTCATCCTACTCTTTAGTTCCATCTAGCTTGTTGTCTTGAAGTTTACTTAGTAAAGTCTAGCCAAAGAAGTTTATGGTTTGCCCTGTCCTTTGGTTTTTCTTAAACAGTCATTTTAAAGGCCTTCTTTGAAGTTTAATTAAAGAATTCTTAACTGCTCTTTAGTTTCATTGAACTTTTATCTTAAATGTTTTCTTTGTCTAAAAGTAATTATTAGAAAATTCTTAATTTCTCTCTAGGATTACTAGATTTTTGTCTTAAAGTTTACTTAGTAGAGTCTAGCCAAAGAAGTTTATGGTTTGACCTGTCCTTTGATTTTTCTTAAACAATCATTTAAAGGCCTTATTTGAAGTTTAATTAAAGATTTCTTAACTGCTCTTTATTTTCACTGAACTATTATCTTAAATGTTTTCTTTGTCTGAAAGTAATAACTAGAGAATTCTTTACTACTCTCTAGGATTGCTGGATTGTTGTCTTGAGGTTTTTTTATTGAAGTATAGTTGAAGAATTCTTAACTGCTCTTCAGTTTTACCCACCTGGTGTCCTAAAGGCTCTTCTTGTTTAAAGCATAGTTAAAGGATTCTTAATTTCCCTTTAATTTTACTAAATTCACAACTTACAATCATCACACCCTCATTTTATCTAAATGATCCATTTGATGTAGCTAGCTTGCCCTATGAAAACCCTTGAAGAGTTTATGTACAGTTAAAACCTTTTATGACTCCATGGCCCAATGGATTGATGCTTCCCAGATTCTATCTATTCAACTAAAACAATCAACCAACAACCAATCAAAACAAAACAAACAGTCCTAGAACTTCATAACTAGCCTCAAATAAGAAAACATAAGCATAAAGATAAATAATTTACAAACACAAACATAGAGAGATCCCTCTCTAAGTCCAAGAAAGCTAGGTCCTTGCACTCCAAAGCGGTCTAATGTGGTTCCCTGCAGAGTTTTTCTTGCCAATCTTGCAAATCACGGGGAGCCAACATTGTCCATGCTCGTGACAGTAAAAACATTTCACTCTGGACATGTCGTGCTTCTTGCCTTCTTTGCCGGACTCAAATTTGGAATAGGTTTTTTTTCCTTTCCCCTTCTTCGCCTTAGTAGCCAAAGTGAAATTTTCTTCATCATTTGTCTTAGATGAAGATCCATCCCTGATATCTCACTTGAATTCTTCTTGCACCAAATCCGACCAAATTCGTTCCCAATATGGGAGCTTGTCCCTCCCATTGACAAAGTCCTGATAACTATGCCAACTCTTGGGAAGTCCTAAAAGAGCTAGGCTCACCAATTCATCATTTGCGACAGTAATTCCAATGCTCCCAAGCTCATTCTGACATTGGAAAAACTTTGTTAAATATTTCGGAATAGTGTCGCCTTTCTACATTTTGATTTTCCTAAGCTTGTCCTCTAGTGCCAATTTTCTATGATCAATATTGATCTGAAACATATCTGTCAAAGCCTTCCACATTGCATATGGAGTCGCCTTTCCATGGAGACTTGAGACAATGTGGTCTCGTACTCCCTCTAATAATATCCTACTCGCCTTTGCAACATTCTTTTGCCAAGCATCAAGATTTGCGACATCTGCTGCATTGAGTTTGGGAATGTAATTATCAATGAATTATTTCAACCCATTTTCCTCCAGTACTGCCTCCATCCTATATTTCCACACAATATAATTGGAACTTCCCTCGAGTGCATACTCCAATCTCAAGCCTTTGAAATCCATCTCGATCATGATCCGCCTATCACACCAAGAATACTTTTGCAAATTCAAATTTGATTCACTCACAAACTCAATTTCTTCTCCACTATAGTGATTCATGTGCTCTTATACCATGTATAAATTATACAAACATATGTATATCAATGGATTTAGTCCAATCAAGAAATGTACTAAAGCTAGATATTGAATCCTTCTACAAATCAATTGCGGAAAATAAACATGATCTCCAATCACAACAAGTAAAGAAAGAAGAAAATCAAACCACAACACAGATATTTTCTCGGGGAAAGCTTGCTGCTCAAAACCCCTCTATCTTCTATCGTATATTCACCATGGAATCATGGAACAATTACAATGCACTCTTCTCACAAGGGTTTCATGCACTCTCACAACTATCTCACACTGACCCAGACAAAATCGACCAACACTTAGCCAATTTCCCGCCTCTAATTAGTCTGCCTTGCTTGCGAAATTCATGTGGAATGCAATCCCTATTCTTTAGGAATTTCAGCCTTCCAAAACTGCGCAAGCATCATGGGAAATACAATGGATGTCTGGCTACATGCAAGAAACATACTAATAATACAACTGATACTTAACATCCCTTTAACCTTTGTCTCAACTGGGTCTCCACTGAAACTGACATGCATGTAGATATTAATAGTAAATCATCAGTTGAATGGTATATGACTGCATGTGAATTAATATGTGACCAAGTTCTATAATTATTTTTAGTTAAGTAGAAGGTGTATTTTGAATTCATTTATCGGAACTGTACTTAACATTTTTTTCCTTTTTTTCGTAATTTCCAAAATTTATGTACTTGGAATCGTACTTGAATTTCGTTTGAAATCTCTCGTAGATATAAAGGTTATGATATTTGGATAGATGTTCATTGAGTTTTTGCGAGACTGTAAATTATCTTCATGGGTATTTTCTGCAGCTATCGATTTCTTTTGTTGATCTCAAGATTTTGTAACACGTTTCAGTTTAGGACAAATTTCCGAAGGATGATTTCTTACAGTTTTAAATTGAATCCTCTATTCTAAATTAAATGAGTTGATCATGCGTGGATCTATATGTTTTTGGCAAGTAACTCTGGTAGTTTGTGTTCAGGAATTTTTGTGAGATTTGATTAGGAACAATGTGCCATTCATCTTACCAGGAACAATGTGTGTTAAACATTTGGAGAAAATTGTGTCATTTACTTCATTAGGAAACAATGTGTTAATTATTGAATGAAACAATGTGTCATCCATATGATTTCATAGTTAATTTTGAGTTAGATTTATCGATTTAGAATCTGAAAGTCATTTTCTTCCTTGCTCATATAGTTAGGAAACTATGTGTTATTTGATTACTCAGTTAATTTCGAATTAGAAATCCATGCCTTATTTTCTCAATTTCTTGTTCAATTTCAATTGGATTTGTTAAATAGGAAATAGTATGAATGATTTTTCAAGAACATTTTTGAGTTTATTTTTTTATTTTTGGCACCTCGGGGTTAGTTTCGTATAGTGATTTCTGAATGGAATGAAATGAATTGTTAAATTGGATTGAGAACATGGTTTGGGATGATTATTAATTTTGTTTTTTAAAGAATCTTTACCTAGATGCACAATAATTGAGGATAAATTAGTAATTTGGATTAGATGAAATTGAGGAGTGTAATAGGTTTCTTCACTTCAACAAATTTCGGTGTGACCATTTTAAGTTAGGAACATATTTTGGTTATTCTACTCTTAAATTTGTACTAAGTCAACATAGGATAATTTAGATCTTAACAGTAATTCCTTGTAACTCAAAGCTTACGAACTCTAGTTGAAAATTTTAAATTTAGGGAATTCAATTACATACAAAAACCCTAACATTTTTGGCGCCATTGTCGGGGAGTTGCAAATAGTTCAGGTAATATATTTTTAAGATTTATGTTTGTGATAAATTTTTGTAGGGCAATCAGAGGGCAGCGAGTGTACGGTAAGACGTGAGTGAAGATCCACGCGTCCATTATGGTGGGGTTGCTCCAAAGTCTGGTTGTATTTTGTAAATTTTTGTAGTTCTTTTTCTCTTTCTTATGCACAAAAGTAGAGGTAGATATAGAGATAGTAAGGGGATATTTATTCAAAGTAAAAAATCAATTTCAAAATTATTTGGTCCTACAAAAACACCCCCAACTAAGCATGTTAATTTTATGCCACCATGGAATGCTAGCCACATGAATCTCCTTTGACGTGATCCAACATACAAATGCAAATAATTTAGATATGGCACGTCCTAGGTCTTGGTGGAAGTCTTGTATCACACATCCACGCACGAACAAAGGATAGTGACACTGCAAAGTATAAACATGTATGCAATAACATACAAAATTAGTTATGTTTTATGATCCCTGCATGGGATAAAATTTATTAATATAACAAATAATAAAATCATGCTTTTGAAATTATACGTACTCTTAGAAGATTCAAATGGTCATGTGATTTCAACCCCAACAAATGGTCTTCCACGGTGAAGCAGTGCCATAGTGAAGATCCATATGAAGATGGCTCCCTCACAACCATTATAACTTCCTTTTCCAAACAAAGATCATTTTTTTTTAAATCCATGGGACATCACCTTCTTTGAAGTACCAATTAGAGGGACCAGCCTTTGATCCTGTACATTCTAATCGTCTTGGCCAATGTTTCTTTTTAGTTTTTGAAGTAATAAGATCTTTCCTAATAGCCAATATGTCACTTTTTTTCGATGATATGTACCTCCATAAAGAAGATGAAACATTTTTAAATATATGCATGGGATCTAATAAGTGGGAAATCTTAAGATGCTCCCAATATGGGAGGTTATAAGAGATAGATTTCCTTTTCATCCCAATGGGCGATTTCTCAACATAGGTGTCGAAGAATTATGGATCATCGAACATAGGCTCCGCATTTGAATCTAACATTTCTATGAACTCCTTCTCCTTCTCCTTCTCTAAGCCATTTAGCTGGTGTCATTATTGCAGGCCTTTGGGTTCTCTCTCGTTTACCATTGAAAGCGGATGTTGCTCTTCTGTAATGTGGTTCTTCTAGGAGGAATACCCTGGAGCATTCATACACTAGCTTTCGTAGGTCGTTGGACCATCTAGCTTTCAAAGAAGGTCCACAACATTTACATCCATAATACCCCTTTTTTACAAGACCTGCGAAATTATTGTATACAATATGCATGGCATGTTAAATAATATCATGAAGATCAAAACAATTACAACGAATTAAATAATTAATATGTGAAAGAATATTATTACATATATAAACAAATCAATAAACATGTAATTTACCAGAGCAAACTCCTAAGCCTAGATAATCATGTGTCGTGTAAGCACAAATGCCATACAACGTAAAACTCCTCTTTGTTGCGATGGGCCTTGATAAATTGTATACATTTATCCCATCCCATAATTACTTCAATTCATCTACTAGTGGTTGCAAGTAGACATCCATATTCTTCACTTTAATTCTACCAGGGACTATGAGAGTCAACATAAGATGTTCATTCTTCATGGAAAACCATGGGAGATATTGTTATTGATCACTACTATAGGCCAAATAGAATAGTTGGTGTTCTAGAGAGAATATGGGTTGATGCCATCCATGGCTATGTTGAGTCGTAGAATTCATACTTCATCCTTGAATTTTTTGAGCCATGTATCCTCTATATGCTTCATGGCTATTGAATCTTTTGGGATTCACATAACTCCCAACTCACTTCTGTGTGAGGCATGCCATCCTTGCAACATAACTAATTATTTGCAATGAAAGAGCCTTTGAATCCTTGGGATTATAGGCATGTGCCTCAATATCTTAAAAGGAGGACCACGTGATTTACCCTTATTTTTTGGTTTATCATACCTGTCATGCCCACATTTTGGACATATCTCTTTGTCTGCATATTATCCTTTATATATAATACAATCATTTGGACATGTATCATATGATATGTACTCAACACCCAACATTTTCAATAATTTATTTGCCTCTTCGCAACTACTGAGCAAGACATTATCACTCAAAAGAACCTTATCCTTGAATAACTTGTAGTTTTTCATGGATAATATTAAATGTACATTAATGTCGATAATTATTAACATTCATAAAATTGACCATCTGTAATGTTGATTGTATAACAAGATTTCTCAAAATATAAGGGACTTGATGGTCAATTACCTCAAAATTTCCGAGAAAAATGCATTCAAAAATCCAAAATTTTCTTTCAAGTTGTATAGTAACATCGTTGTCCCCAACTGGGTAGACTTTGACTGACCACTAGGTCCAAAGAGATTGGTGGTGGAAGCAAATTTAAGGCTTTCGAAAAAGTTATCAGCGATATGAGCATCATCCCCTAGCTGATCATCGTTATAGAATTCATCTAACAAAATTGTCTCCATGGAAGTCATATCCCTTAAGTAATCATCCATACCAATCTCTATCTGATTGCCTCCATTGCCAGCTTGTGAATAACTACTATTTTTTTAGTCGTTCCTAATTGGTGAATCTGGACGTAGTGGGAATTGAATAGGTGGTTGATTCAGCCATCCTTAGTATCGTTCCTCTCCGAGTTTTTCTCTTAATTCAGCCTTCTCTCTATTTGACATTGTCATGGGGTGCAACGGAAGATGATAGGTAGGTCGGTCATCATCACTAGAATCCTAATAATTTCAAAAAATATATTTGAACATGATTAGTACAAAATAGATGATATAAATTAGTAAGCATGCCAATGCATGATTAATTGGTTTGATGTTGAAATAATTACATTATACCAAAAAATTATTATTACCATCATTGTTCCAGGATTGTGGCTAGAAGATGGCATGTTACAATTGGCAGGGTGAAGTGGCTCTCCATTTTCATCTACCAACCGTGCCTTGTAGTATGCTACTCTTGATAAGAGCTTCTAATGTTTTGGAACTATTTGAATATTTTGTGCATCTGAACTCGATTTTGAATCTGCATGAACCTACAAATTTTTATACATTAATTTTCTTGAGCTGATTGACATGGATAAAAATAAATAAATTCAATTAGATAATGAAAATATAAATAAAATATGAGGTAATTACATCTCGATATGGATAGGGAGAACTTCGCGATGGACTTTGAGAAATATTATGGAACGACCTGGATTTTGAATAATTTTCCATTTGATATAGTTATGAGATTTTATCCCTGCATTTTATCAAAATCAACAATAAATTTTGGTGTACATAACTAAAAGTAATTTATGTTATAAAAATATATATTACAGAGCAATGGAACAAATAAAATATATGTGGAAACATAAACACAAGAAACACATAAAACCAGAGAGACACAGATACACGTGGTTCACTCAATTTGGGTTACGTCCACCTCGAACAACCAGTTCTTCCTTTCTATTATCCAACAAAATGAAGAGACACAACCTATAGTAGATCCGCTATAATATCCTCTATTCTCTCTCACAGTATCCCTATATGTTTATCGCTCTGAGAATGCACATACAATCCGCAGTCATAATACAATACCCTCATAGAAAAGAGGGGTTGCCTTCTAGGGAAAAAACCCTAAACTAAACATAACTTCTACCGTCAGATCATTCGCCTAATGAACGGCCCATATTGACTAGAAATTACTATTATTTTACAAGGAAATTTTACATTTTTTTTTTGGCTTTGGGGGCGTTGCCCCCGAAACCCCTCGATAGGAGAGGGACTCCATAAAGTCACAGTTGTCCCCCCTAGACCCCCCAGGAATCATTTAATTATGGTCATTGTTGCCACCCCATTAAGGTACAAGGGTCCAATGTTGTGATACAAAATAAACAAAGATAATCAGGCTCCACACCCAACAATCTCCCACTTGGAGACTGATTTGTAGAAACTCTACCACTGCTTCATTTGCTGGAAAATGAATCCTATTTAGACCTTGATGTTTCTCATCTTCATCATCATACTTGAAGACCAATTTAAACTAAGCATATTCTTAGTTTCTCCTTGGTTACAACTTTTGTTAGCATATCTGCAGGATTCTGGCTAGTGTGTCTCTTTTCCAGCTTCAACTATCCATCTTCCAACACTAGCTATATGAAATTCTACTTGAGATGTATGTGTTTAGTCCTGGAATGAAATGATGAGTTCTTTGCAAGATGAATGGCACTTTGGCTATCACTGTATAACGTGCCCGTATCATGCTTCTTACCCAATTCATCTATAAACCTTTGTAACCAAATCATTTCTTTACTAGCCTCTGTAGCAGCAACATACTCTGTTTTTGTTGTTGAAAGTGCAGCAACACTTTGGATTTTTGAAACCCAACTGACAGTTGTTCCACCTACAGTAAATACATACCCTGTAGTGCTCCTCCTGTTATCTTTGTCACCTGCCATTTCTGCATCAAGATATCCCTGTAGAGAAATTTTTGAACCACCAAAGCACAATGCTTGATTTGTGGTACCTCTCAAATATCTGAGAATCCATTTCACTACCATCCAATGTTCTTTTCCTGGATTTTTCATGTACCTGCTTACAATGTTGGAAATGTTGTCATTGATGGCAAAGGAGGCAACGCTGAAGCAGAGACAGGCAAAGGAAGCAGAGAATACAATGGAGGCAGCAAAGAAGAAAATGAAGGCAGAGGAAGTGAATATAATAGAGGCAGAGCGACAGAAGTAGCAGAGGCAGAGGCAGAGGTAGAGCAGTTATAAAATTCCGAGAATCATACCCCAAGCCGGGCGTTACACATATAATACAGAACCATATTCCGGGAATCGCACACTCCAACCGGCGTTATACATTTAATATAACACAAATATTATTCTGAGAATCACCTACCCAGATGGAGGATACAAAATCTATTATACAGCCGGGCGTTACACATAACACATTTCCGGACTGTGTTTTTTAATAGTCATATGAATGGTGGAACCATAGTCAAATGCACAGTATGAATGGAGGCAGAACCATAGTCATAACAAAATATATATATAATTGAAATGCGATGAATAGTTATATATATATATATATATATATATATATATATATATATATATATATATATATATATATATATAGATATATGTAATCGTGGAGGACCGGAACCTGGAGCAGCGAAACCGTGATGGATGAACAGTGACGGCGGTTTGGAGCGAAACCGTGGGTTTCATCGCACCACTATTATACGGAAGGCGGTATTTTGGAGTTTCGCAGTGATTCCATTGATTGATCGACGTGTGTCCCTGGATGAACAGTAAAACCACCATTTAAACTACACCATCGCGCATTATACCTTGACTGAAGACGTGGAGCGATATTAACCTGCACCGTTGATCCGGAGGCTCGATATCTAATGGTGGTCGTTCTCTGGAATTGGCCGAAGTTTAATGAAAGAGCCCGAAGGATAGCCAGGTATGGGTGCGCGCATTTGATTGGTCCTTTGGTTGTATTGTGGGCCCGGGGTGGAGATATATGTAATGAATTTGGTTCATTAACATTATTCGACGTATTGAAATCTCATTAAAAGGTCCAATGTATATATTATGGAGCGCTTAATGTTAAACAAATAACCAAAGTACTGTATGGTGGGACCTCTTACCAAATCGCATCGGAGTTTATAAGGGCAGCGGAATGTATAAAGCAAAACTTGCGATTGCGATTGGCAAAGTCCGGACGTGATAGTTGAATAAACTCTGTCATATAAAAGGTGGTCGAGTCCAGTAAGATCATCGCATCGGAGTGGAGAGGAGTTCACAAATCGCATTACATGACAATTGGAGCGGATGCGAAATGTTAAAAACTTGTTTGATGTGAAATCAGGTCCGGGAGATATCACCAAGGCTACGGAAGGCGACATTGAATTATAGCGATTTCCGATTTCCTATTGAATCAGATCGGAACTATGGAACAATTAACAGGTTTGGAATTCAAACATTGTGAGTTGCGACTGCCGATTGCATCGCGTCAGAGCAATTGTTAACAAATATAAATATATTGTAGTATTGTGTTGATCGCCGATTGCGATGATTGGAATCATATCGCATCAGAATATTGAAATTGTTTTAAAAGCCGTTCAAAAGCTATTATAAAAGGGTTTTAATATATAAAAGGATATATCAGATTACATTTTAAATCTAACAAAGGATTTCGATTCCGATAGAAGCAAGGAAGAATTATTTGGATTAAGAAATCCATTGTGGGTTTTATGTATATACCTTAGCTTAACGGGAGGGCGATTATTAATATACAACAACTGTGACATATGTCCATTCTACTTGCGGAATGTTCCACATCAACAAGACACTCGTGGCATGAAAAGGATTGGAATTGCCCTGATTTAAAAGTCAGCAATTACACCACAACAGAGGACAGAAAAGACAAACACAGTCAAAGAAAAGACAAATGTGCAGCTAGCCAAGAGGGTGAATGAGTGAGCTGAAATTCACATTGTAATTCGAATGTAAATGTTTTAATTTTTTTATTGTTTGTGATGCATTGGCAAGTCTCCAAGAGAGAACAAATTCCCACTGTAATGTTAAATTGATACCTACAGTGATATTTTCTGAATAAGCAGATAAAAGGAGTGAGAAGGCAGAAGGCAAAGAGACATGACTGTCCATTTCAAATTCCAAATAGAATACAAACAGTCATGTGAGGAAATCTATAAATAATATCATCTTGATATGCAAAGTGTTAGAGAGAGTAAATATAGAGAAGGCAGAGTATAGAAGAGTGAGGCAGAGAAGATTAAGAAAAGAAGAGCAAAAAGAGAAGTTACAGAACAGAGCTGATATCTGAGGTAAATCAGCAAAAATTCAATTTGGTAAATTGAGGAAGTTGGAGCTTCCCTATCAAGTTGCAGCTTGATAGCTGTCAGTTGTAGCTGACTGAGGTTGGAGCCTCCTGTAGGTTGGTGCCTGCAGAAAATTGAAGGGAGTTGGTGCTTCCTTGCAAGTTGTAGCTTGTAGAATTGAGGATAGAGCCTCCTGTAGGTTGGTTTCTATAGAAAATAGTGGTGAGAGGGAGTTGGAGCTTTCCTTTGCATCACAACAATAATAAGATGTGGTTTTCTCCCTTTATGGGTTTCCACTTACATCTGTTGTCTCTATGTGTGCTTCTTATGTGTTGATGTGATTATTTCAATCTTCTTAATTGCTTGCTGCTTTCAAGATAAGTATGGTGTCACAATAAATTAATATTGGCTGCAAATAAGACTATTCACATATTAAGCTGTAAATAATTTTGGTGAAAATTTTAAAAGGCTTATGTATGTATTAAACTGATTCACCCCACCCCTCTCAGTTTAATTAAAGATTCAACAATTGGTATCAGAGCCGATTCCTTTGTACCAGTCTAACAACTGAAAGGAGATCCTAGGTTCCCAAGATGACTAGTAAAGAAGGATGCTCAACCAATAAAGCCCCTTTTTTCACTGTTGAAAATTATGCCTTCTGGAAAATCAGAATGAGGACATACATAATGTCTCTAGGTATAGAAGTCTGGGGTGCTGTGGAAGTAGGATATGCCCCAAAGGAAACTGACACAGAGAAAGAAACAAAACAATATTTTTTAGCTAATGCAAAAGCCATGAATGCCATCTTGAATGGATTGTGTGAAGCAGAGTTCATAAAATTAATGCACAAAGACACTGCCAAAGAAATGTGGGATACTCTAGAGAACATCCATGAGGGAGACAAGAAAGTAAAGACTGCCAAACTTCAAGTCTATCGAGCCCAGTTTGAGAACTTAAAAATGGATGATGATGAATACATTGCTAGCTTCTTTCTAAGGGTTGCAAAAATAGTAAATAACATGAAGGCTCTAGGTGAAAACATAAGAGAAGCTGTAATTGTACAAAAGATTCTAAGATCTCTTCCACCCAGGTTTAATCCCAAGGTGTCTACAATAGAAGAAACAGCTAATTGGGAGACCTTGACCATGAACCAGCTACTTGGAAATCTAACAGCATATGAGATGAGACTCTCACAGAAGAAGCCAAGTACGAGGGAGGCAGCCTTCAAAACAGAAAAGAAGAAAGAAGAAGAGGGAGACATATGCTCTTGCTCGAATGAAGAAGAGGAAAATTTTGTCAAGAAATTGGATAGAGGATTAGGTAAATACAAAGGTAAACTTCCTTTCAAATGCTTTAACTGTAGAAGAGTTGGACACGATGTTGCTAAGTGTCCTCACAAAAAAGTAAGGAATCAGCCTCAAGAGCTAGAGAGAAATAAATCAAAGAACTGGCAGAAAGGAAAGAAGTTCAACAGAAAATCCTTCTATGCTCAACAAGATAGTAGTACATCTGAAGATTCAGATGAACCCTCAAGTGAAGAAGGAACCTTCGAATTCTTATTGATGGCCATAGAAGAACTTGAAGGACTCTTGCTAGAAGATGAAGTAGAAGAAGGGGAAGTCGACCTTGAGGGGGAGCTAAGAAGTGCTCTGGAAGAGATTGACAGACTCAAACTGAAATGCAGAAAACAAAAGGACATTCTCCTCAAGTATGTACGAGAAGAACAGAATTCAGAAGTCTTAAAGCAGCTAAAGATAAAGCTTGAAGAAGCCAAAAATATAGAGGACATGTTACTTAAGAAAATCAAGGAGAAATCTCAAGAACAAGAGAAGTTGGAAGAAGAAGTAGTATGTCTGAGGAAGAAATTAGAAAATGCTCAAAGGAAAGTGGTCATAAATTCTTCTCAAACAACAAGCTCTAGTAAGTTGAATGAAATTCTGGGTGCTCAAAGATCTCCCTGATAAAAACTGGAATAGGCTATGAAGGAGAATCAAGTAAAGGCAAAGAAAAGGTTGACAGAGAGATTATTTTTGTAAAAGCCAAGAAGAATGATGAAGCAGCTCAAGCAATTCCTACAAAATAAGAAACCTGTAAGGAGAAAGACAGAGATCAGAAGAAACCTCTAGTAACAAAGAATGCAATAAATATTAAGATGACGAGAAAAAATGAATCATATGCTCCTAAGTATGTAAAATTTGGAAACCATCAAAGGAGATTCTTCCCTCCTATGAAAAATGCCACCTGCTATGTATGCCACAAGCCAAGACACATTGATACATATTGTTATGCAAGGAAGAGTAATTCAGACCTGCAAAAGATGCAAACAGTGAAGAGACTTTCTCAAACAAACAAATGGAGAAAACAACCTTACATCAGGTATGCAAATAATTTCTATGGTTATTGTTATTATTGTAAGGAATTTGGCCATAAAATTATTGAATGTAGGAAGTATGGACAAAGATTAATGTTCAACACCTCAAGGAGGTTTATGAATCAAAGAAATTTTTTTCACACTCACAATTCTGCAAAAACTATGATCAAATGCTGTATATGCAATCAAGTTGGACATACTCCTCCCAAATTTCCTCTGAAAGGATGTGATTCATCAACTCACAAAAGATACCAAACAAAAGGATGCCTCCAGTGGATAAAGAAGGAGAATAAATGTGACTTAGCTCTAACTGCTCAAGACCTAAAAATCCAGTGGTACCTGGACAGTGGCTGCTCAAAACACATGACTGGGGATAAAAGCAAGTTTATAACTCTTGATGAAAGGAAATCTGGCAATGTTACTTTTGGCAATGATAAATCAGGCAAAATCAAGGGAAAAGGATCAGTTAGCATAGACAATGGTAGAGGAAAAGCCCAAGATGTACTATTTGTTGATGGGCGGAAAGAAAATTTACTGAGTGTTAGTCAAATGTGTGACAAAGGGTGTGAAGTTCTTTTTAGAGCATAGGATTGTGAAGTCAGATCAAGCACCACAGGTAAGACTCTGCTCAAAGGAGTTCGAACAGACAACAATGTTTACATCGTGAAAGAGGAATATGAAGCATGCCATCTTAGCAAACTTGAGGAGTCATGGTTATGGCATAAAATATTGGGACATCTCAGCTTCGATCACATCATTAGACTAAGAAAGAAGAAAGCTATCAGAGACATGCCAGAAATAAAGAAGGCATCTAATACCATATGCAAATCTTGTCAATTGGGTAAACAGAATCGCACATCCTTTAAGGCCAAAGAGGATTTATCAACAAGAAGACCACTTCAGCTTATGCATATGGATCTGTGCGGACCTGCAAGAACTAAAACACCAAGTGGAGAATCCTACTTCATGCTGATAATAGATGATTTCTCCAGAATGACATGGGCTTCTTTTCTCAAGAATAAATCAGAAGCTCTGGACAAATTTAAGATATTTAAAGCATTAGCAGAAAATCAGATAGGATGCAAGCTGAAATGCATCAGATCAGACAGAGGAGGTGAATTCATTGATTATGACTTTGCAGACCTATGCAATGAACATGGCATAAAAAAACAATTTACTATTGCAGGGACACCTCAGCAAAATGGAGTAGCTGAAAGACAAAACAAATCTGTTCAACAAATAGCCAGAGCCATGATGCAAGAAAAAAATATTGCTCAAACCTTCAGGGCAAAAGCAGTGCACACAACAGTACATATTCTTAATAAATCTCACTTAAGGCCAAGCAGTGATAAGACTCCCTATGAACTGTGGCATGGAAAGCCAGCTTCAATCAAACATTTCAGAATCTTTGGAAGCAAATGTTACATAAAGAATAATGATGAAAATCTTGGAAAATTTGATGCAAGAGCAGATGAAGGGATCTTTCTAGGATATGCTTCCAAAAGTAAAGGGTACAGGTGCTACAACAAGACTCTTCGGAAAATAGTTGAAAGTATTGCTGTGAGATTTGATGAAGAACTTCCAAACAATACTCGAGATACAGAATGCTGCAGTCCATCAGACAACCATGAAGAGGAAAACAAAGATGATGATGAAATAAGTAAGACAACAGAAGATGCAAAGCTGAGCTCAAAAACCCCCTCAAGATACACTCAGAAGAATCATCCTAAAGATCAGATCATAGGAGATAAGAAAGCAGGGGTCCAGAAAAGAAGGCAGCTAACAAAACAAACTGAAGAGGTATACATAGCCATGCTGTCACAAATAGAGCCAAAGAAATTTGAAGAAGCCAGCAAGGACAAGTCTTGGGTAAAAGCAATGAATGAAGAATTGGACCAAATTGAAAAGAACAATACCTGGGAATTAGTCCCTAGACCAATTGAGAAAAATATCATTGGCTCAAAATGGGCATTCAAAAATAAAATGAATGAGGAAGGACAGGTAATCCGGAATAAAGCCAGACTTGTCTGCAAAGGATACTCACAAATTGAAGGACTTGATTACGATGAAACATTTGCCCCTGTAGCCAGAATGGAAGCTATCAGAATGTTCCTGGCATTTGCATGCTACCAAAACTTCAAAGTATATCAAATGGATGTAAAATCTGCATTTTTGAATGGAGACTTAGAAGAAGAAGTCTACATGGAACAACCAGAAGGCTTCGCATTGACAGACAAAGAAAACTTTGTGTGCATACTGAAGAAGGCCCTATATGGACTAAAACATGCTCCTCGTGCTTGGTACTCAAGGTTGGATAAATATTTTCAAAAACAAGGTTTTAAGAGAGGTGGAGTAGACAACAATCTATACATAAAAACCCATTAAAATGAACTCTTGATTGTTGTAGTATATGTTGATGACATTATGTTTGGAAGCAAAAGAGATGAACTAGCAAAAGGGTTTGCTGATGAGATGAAAACAGAGTTTGAAATGTCTATGATTGGAGAGCTCAGTTTCTACTTGGGACTGCAAATTCAACAAAAGAACACAGGCACATTCATCTCTCAAGAAAAATACTTAAAATAAATGCTAAAAAAATTCAAAATGGAGGACTGTAAACCTGTGACAACCCCCATGATCACAAGATGCAAGTTTTGTGCTGATGATGGGACTGCAGATGTAGATCAAAAAATCTACAGATCCATGATTGGAAGTCTATTGTATCTTACTGCATCAAGACCAGACATCATGCTAGCAGTAGGACTAGTGGCAAGATATCAAGTAGCACCTAAACAAAACCATCTTTTGGTAGTAAAAAGAATACTCAAATATCTACAAGGAATAGCACAATATGGACTTTGGTATCCTAAAGACAAAAGCTTCACCTTGACAGCATACACAGATGCAGATTGGGCTAGCTGTGTGGATGACAGAAAGAGTACAAGTGGAGGTGCATTCTATCTAGGAGAAAGTCTGGTGGCATGGTTAAGCAAGAAACAAACATCTATATCCCTGTCTACAGCTGAAGCAGAATATATAGCAGCAGCAGCATGTTGTACACAAGTCATGTGGATGAAGCAGACTCTTCAAGACATGAAGGTAAGCATTAATGAACCTATCTCAATCAAATGTGATAATACAAGTGCTATAAGTATATCTAAAAATCTTGTGCTTCATTCAAAAACTAAACATATACCAATCAAGTATCATTTTCTCCGAGAACAAGTAGCTCAGAAGATAGTTAAACTAGACTATGTACCAACAAAAGAACAGATAGCAGATATATTTACTAAACCACTTGCCAGAGAACAATTCGAATACTTGAGAGATAGACTAGGGGTAGTATCTATAGATACTACTCTCTAATATGAAGAGAAAGCACAATCTCAGGGGGAGAATAGAAACGAAAATATCATTCTTAAAGGAAATCAGCAAGCAAGGGAAGCATAAAACAGGTCCAAAGGATCAGCATTATCAGTAGTATCAACATTATCAATATTATCAACATAATCTCAGTATTATCAGCATTCAGCATGAAAAAGCAACAAGGACCTTTCAATCGTAAAATGCATCATCTCTGTCTGCAATCTAGCACAGATTACAGGCACTACAAATGAAACACAGCTATAAAACATATATCGGCTCACTATATTAGACAGAGACAAAACATATATTCAAGTTCAATAATCCTCAAAGTGTTCTCTCAACAAGTTTTATACATCAATCTGGAGCAGCATGGTATCAAAGCAGAAGAGGGCCTAAACGTAACTCAGAGAAAAGAAATGCAAAAAGCAACCCTTTGCCATTGATGTCACAGGGGGAGGAAGAACAAACAACAGGAGGAAGAGCAGGCAAACAGGAAGAGCAAGCAACAAGAGAAAGAGAAGGCAAACAGAGAAAGTGGATTGTCATCAATGCCAAAGGGGGAGACTGTTGGAAATGTTGTCATTGATGGCAAAGGAGGCAGCGCTGAAGCAGAGACAGGCAAAGGAAGCAGCGAATACAATGGAGGCAACAAAGAAGCAAATGAAGGCAAAGGAAGCGAATATAACAGAGGCAGAGCGACAGAAGCAGCAGAGGCAGAGGCAGAGGCAGAGCAGTTATAAAATTCCGAGAATCATACCCCAAGCCGGGTGTTACACATATAATATAGAACCATATTCCAGGAATCGCACACTCCAACCGGCGTTATACATTTAATATAACACAAATATTATTCCGGGAATCGCCTACCCAGATGGAGGATACAGAATCTATTATACAGCCGGGCGTTACACATAACACATTTCCGAACTGTGTTTTTTAATAGTCATATGAATGGTGGAACTCTGCGTTGGAGGTGGAACCATAGTCAAATGCGCAGTATGAATGGAGGCAGAACCATAGTCGTAACAAAATATATATATAATTGAAATGTGATGAATATATATATATATATATATATATATATATATATATAATTAAAAATCGGGAGGACCGTAACTCGGTATAGCCGGAACCGTGATCCCGATGAACAAGGATGGCGGTTTCTGACAAACTGTGGTTTCATCACACCACTATTATACGGAAGGCGGTATTTTGGAGTTTCACAGCGATTCCATTAATTGATCGACGTGTGTCCCTAGATGAACAGTAAAACCACCGTTTAAACTGCACCATCGCGCGTTATACCTCGACTGAAGACATAGAGTGATATTAACCTACACCGTTGATCCGGAGGCTCGATATCTAACGGTGGTCACTCTCTGGAATTGGTCGAAGTTTAATGAAAGAGCCCGAAGGATAGCCAGGTACGGGTGCGCGCATTTGATTGGTCCTTTGGTTGTATTGTGGGCCCGGGGCAGAGATATATGTAATGAATTTGGTTCATTAACGTTATTCAACGTATTGAAATCTCATTCAAAGGTCCAATTTATATATTATGGAGCGCTTAATGTTAAAAAAATAACCAAAGTAATGCATGGTGGGACCTCTTACCAAATCGCATCGGAGTTTATAAGGGTAGCAGAATGTATAAACCAAAACTTTGCGATTGCGATTGGCAAAGTCCGGACGCGATAGTTGAATAAACTTTGTCATATAAAAGGTGGTCAAGTCCAGTAAGATCATCGCATCGGAGTGGAGAGGAGTTCACAAATCGCATTACATGACAATTGGAGTGGATGCGAAATGTTAAAAACTTGTTTGATGTGAAATCGGGTCTGAGAGATATCACCAAGGCTACGGAAGGCGACATTGAATTATAGCGATTTCTGATTTCCGATTGAATCGGATTGGAACTATGGAACAATTAACAGGTTTGGCATTCAAACATTGCGAGTTGTGACTGCCAATTGCATCGCGTCGGAGCAATTGTTAACAGATATATATATATATATATATATATATATATATATATATATATATATATATATATATATATATATATATATATTTTAGTATTGTGTTGATCGCCGATTGCGATGATTGGAATCATATCGCATCGGAATATCAAAATTGTTTTAAAAAGCGTTCAAAAGCTATTATAAAAGGGTTTTAATATATAAAAGGATATATCAGATTACATTTTAAATCTAACAAAGGATTTCGATTCTGATAGAAGCAAGGAAGAATTATTTGGATTAAGAAATCCATTGTTGGTTTTATGTATATACCTCAGCTTAACGGGAGGGCGATTATTAATATACAACGACTATGATATATGTCCGTTCTACTTGCGGAATGTTCCACATCAACAAGACACTCGTGGCATGAAAAGGATTGGAATTGCCCTGATTTAAAAGTCAGCAATTACATTTTATTTATTTAAAAGGCTCAGTTACACATATGCAGCAATTACACCACAACAGAGGACAGAAAAGACAAACACAGTCAAAGAAAAGACAAATGCGCAGCTAGCCAAGAGGGTGAATGAGTGAGCTGAAATTCACATTGTAATTCGAATGTAAATGTTTTAATTGTTTTATTGTTTGTGATGCATTGGCAAGTCTCCAAGAGAGAACAAATTCCCACTATAATTTTAAATTGATACCTACAGTTATATTTTCTGAATAAGCAGATAAAAGGAGTGAGAAGGCAGAAGGCAAAGAGACATGACTGTCCATTTCGAATTCCAAATAGAATACAAACATTCATATGAGGAAATCTATAAATAATATCATCTTGATATGCAAAGTGTTAGAGAGAGTAAATATAGAGAAGGCAGAGTATAGAAGAGTGAGGCAGAGAAGATTAAGAAAAGAAGAGCAGAAAGAGAAGTTACAGAACAGAGCTGATATCTGAGGTAAATCAGCAAAAATTCAATTTGGTAAATTGAGGAAGTTGGAGCTTCCCTATCAAGTTGCAGCTTGATAGCCGCGCCAGCTAACGAGGTTGCAATTGAAAGGTTGCAGCCCAGAAAATTGGCCGGAGTTGGTGCTTCCTTGCAAGTTGTAGCTTGCGTAACTGAGGACAGCCTCCTATAGGCCGGGTGTCAGCAGGTACCGTTGTGAGAGGGAGTTGGAGCTTGCCTTTGCATCAAAACAATAATAAGATGTGGTTTTCTCCCTTTATGGGTTTCCACTTACATCTGCTGTCTCTATGTGTGCTTCTTATGTGTTGATGTGATTATTTCAATCTGCTTAATTGCTTGCTGCTTTCAACATAAGTATGGTGTCACAATAAATTAATATTGGCTGCAAATAAGACTGTTCACATATTAAGCTGTAAATAATTTTGGTTAAAATTTTAAAAGGCTTATGTATGTATTAAATTGATTCACCCCCCCCCTCTCAGTTTAATTAAAGATTCAACATACATCTCCCACTGCATGTGCAATATCAGGCCTTGTGTACATTAAGATTCCAACCGCTAATGCATATGGAACTTTAGACATATAATCTATTTCATCTTGGATATTGGGGCACATCTCCTTACTAAGTTTTAAATGGCTAGAAAAAGGTGTACTAACTTATGCATATTAAATATTTTCAACACCTTTTGTATGTACTCATTCTGGGACAATGTTAATTTGCGATTTTTTCTTTCTCTATTTATTCTCATACCAAGGATTTGTTTTGCATCTCCAAAATCTTCATTGCAAATGAATTTGCCAATTTTCTTTTGAGCACATTTATTTCCTGCATGTTAGACCCTGAAACAAGCATGTCATCTACATACAATAACAATATAATATAGTTGCCATCATTTTTCTTTTTAAGATAAACATAATGATCAGAGTGACATCTAGTATAACCTTATTCAGATAGAAGCCTATCAAATTTTAGATACCACTAACTTGGAGCCTGTTTTAAGCCATACAAGCTCTTCTTTAACCTACACACTAATTTTTCTTTCCCTTTGACCTCATATCCTTCTGGTTGCTACATATAGATCTCTTCCTCCAAATCTCCATGGCGAAATGTTGTCTTTACATCTAAATGTTCAAGATGTAAATCTTTCGCTAATACAAGACTTAAAATAGTTCTGATTGAAGTCATCTTAAAAACAGGAGAAAATATTTCATCAAAATCAATACCTTTATTTTGTGCAAACCCCTTCACCACAAGTCTAGCTTTTTACCTTTGTTTTCCTCCATCTTCTTCCTTCAGCCTATAAACCCATTTATTCTACAATGTAGTTGTACCTGCAGGAAACCTGACTAAGTCCCAAATCTGGTTATGCATTAATGAGTCCATCTCTTCTTTCATGGCTAGCTCCCACTTCTTCTTGGTTTCAACCTACATTTCTTCTTCATAACATTAGGGTTCACCAGAATCAGTCAACAATAAATAATATAATGAAGGAGAGTATCATTCAGGGGGTCTACTTATCCTGGTATATCTTCTGACACTGATTTCAAGTGTTTGTGGTGCTTGTTGCTGTTGTGGTGGTTGCTATTGTTGTGGTTGTTGATTATTATTATTTTCAGGCACCTTTACTTGTTTTGTGATCTCATCAAGAATTGTGTACTCTCTGTTTTCTTTTTCCTGTTTCTTTTCCTGCAACTGATTCTTATACAAGACCTTTTCATTTAATATTACATCTATGCTCCTAATGATTTTGTGATTTTCATAATCATATAAGCGATAACCAAAATCATTAACACCATATCCAATAAATGTACATTTCTTTGATTTTTCCTCAAGATTTGTTCTATTTTCTTTATTAATATGGACAAAGGCCTCACAGCCAAAAGGCTTTAAAAAAGAGTAGTTTACCTTTTTACCTGTCTATGCTTCCTCTGGAATACCACCATCCAAGGAACTTGAAGGCCCTCTGTTTATTAGATAAACAACAGTATCTACAGAATTTTCCCAAAATTGTAAAGGCAATCATGCATGCAATCTCATGCACCTTGCACACTCCATGATTATTTTGTTCATCCTTTCTGACACACCATTTTCTTGTGGTGTTCTTAGAACTGTCTTCTCTTTGAAAATTCCATGCTCTGAACAGTATCTATCAAACTTTTTGCTACAATATTCACCTCCATTGTCTGATCTGAGACACTTCAACTTCTTTCCTGTCTCAATCTCAACCAAAGCTTTTCATTTATTGAAAGTATCAAATACATCATATTTATTTTTAATAAAATATATCCAAGTTTTTCTAGTTGCATCATCAATAAAAGTAACATAATAATGAGAGCCATCGAGACATGATACCTGATCAGGTCCCCATACATCTGTATGCACAAGCTCTAATTTTTCACTCTTCTTTTCTTTCCCAACTCTGAGAAATATGACTCTCTTATGTTTTCCATAAATAAAATTCTCATAGAAATCCAAATCAACACTCTTCAAACCCAACAACAAATTTCTTGAGTGAAGAATATTCATCCCCTTCTCATTCATGTGTCCAAGCCTATGATGCCATAATCCTGCATCTGCTCCTTTGGAAGTTAAAGCATTAACAGAGTTAGAAATACCATTTCATAAATACAATGTACCAACATTTTCGCCTTTTTATATTACCAGGGTTCCTTTGGTGACCTTCCAAGTTTTATCTGTGAAAGTTGTCACACAACCTTCACCGCCTAACTGCCCTATTGAAATCAGATTTTTTTTTCAGATTTCGAACATGCCTTAACTCTTTTAATAGCCATTGGTTTCCATTCTGTTGTTTTACAAGAACTTTACCCATTCCAATAATTTTACAGGGTTTATCATCACCCAAATGAACTTGTCCAAAATCTCCTTGAATATAGTCATGAAAATATTTCTTATCATGTGTGGCATGGAATGAGGCCCCTGAATCTACCACCCAGGAATTAGTAAAATTTTTGAAAGAAAGAATCAAAGCATATTGTAACACATCACCTGTCACATTTTCTTCATGATTGTTTTCTTGTTGTGTGTCTCCTTCTTTTCCCTTCCGAGATCTACAGTCTTTCTTCAGGTGTCCTTTCTTTCCGCATTTCCAACACACTATCCCCGAACTGGACTTGGATCTGCCTTTCCTTGATTTACTATGATATCCTGAGCTCTTTCTTCTTTCCATTTTTCTTCCCCTAGATGTTGCACTCAAAGCATTATCCGATGTCACACCAGAGATTTTTCGTCGCATTTCCTTGCTAAGGATAGCACCGACAACATCGTCAAACTTTATAGTACTAGATCCAGAGATAGAGTTACTAATGGCCATAACTAAACCATTCCAGCTTTATGGCAATGAGCACAGAAATAAAAGAGCCCTAACTTCATCATCAACGTTTACCCCTACAGAACTTAACTGACTGGTAACTATATTAAAATCACTTAAATGGTTTGCAACAGATCCACCTTCCGACATCTTCCTATTAAATAAATGTTTCATAAGAGATACCTTTTTTGAGGCCGAGGGTTTTTCATATAGTTTCGCCAATGCCTTAATAAAACGCTCTATTGTTATTTCCTTCGAAATATTGAAGGCTACCAACCTCGCGAGGCACAACCATATTGTTCCAAGTGTCTTTCTATCGAAAATCTCCCATTATGCATCTGTCATAGTCGTCGGCTTCTTTGTTTTTCCGCTCAAAGGTAGGTACAGATCTTTCTGATATAGATAATCTTCCATCTGCATCTTCCACAGCAGGAATTTTTGGTTGTTAAATTTCTCGACCCTAAACTTACCATATTCCGCCATTGCTCCCACTCGAACTAGGAACCCTTCTTTCCTGTGAGTTTATCAGCCAAATAGACCTTCGGCTCTGATACCAATTGTTAGAAAATTATATATTACAAAACAATGGAACAAATAAAATATATAAGGAAACACAAACACAAGAAACACATAAAACTAGAGAGACACAGATATACGTGGTTCACCCAGTTTGGGCTACGTCCACCCCGAACAGTCAGTCCTTCCTTTCTATTATCCAGCAAAATGAAGAGACACAACCTATAGCAGATCTGATGTAATATCCTTTGTTCTCTCTCATAGTCCCCCTATCTGTTTCTCACTCTGAGAATACACATACATTCCACAGCCACAATAAAATAACCTCATACAAAAGAGGGGTTGCCTTCTAGGGCAAAAAAAACCCTAAACTAAACGTAAATTGTAGGTTTTAACCCTGAACAGAAATTATCTACACACGAATCTTATAACAGAAAATAAACAATTGCGAGAGCATAAAACATAAAACAGATAAACACAGAGATTTTCCCCTGGATCCCAAATCGGGACGACCAGCTTGATTTTTCATTATATTCCTTTTAGTGTTACAACACATATATATACATGCCGAAGCATACATAAACCCCAATCCATTAACCCTGGATTAGAACATAACCGTAGTTCCCTTGACCGGATCTACAAAATACCAGGGGCCGAAACCATCGTACCCCAAAACCATGTGCAAAACCATGCACAAAACCATGGACGCGTACTCACTCCAATGAAAATTAAGGAACTGGGGGTACTGGACGTGGGCGTCGCCCGCATTCCGACATGGGGGGGGCTACCGCCCCCCCTGGGAAAGAATATAACACATACCCAACATTCTCCCACTTGTTGTTTTCTTTCCACAGGGTGCCACAGGAGAGCTTACTCATTGGCCCAATCCTTCAACACCCATTGTTTCTCTACACCAAGAGAACTTCTGAGTGCTCACAGACTTCGTCAATGCATCTGCAACATTCTTCAAAGTGTCCACCTTTACCAGCAACACCTTTTTAGCCTCAACCATATCTCTAACAAAGTGATATTGAACATCAATGTGCTTTGTCTTTGAATGATAAGCAGGGTTCTTAGCCAAGAAAATTGCACTTTGGCTATCACAATCTATCCTTATAGCTTGCCGTACCAACCCCATACTTGAACACAATCTTTGCAACCAAACTGCTTCCTTGCTTGCATGAGTGGCTACTATGTATTCTACCTCTGTAGTTGAAAGAGCCACTACAGACTGTCTTTTACTCATCCAACTGACTGCGCCTCCAAATAGGCTAAACACATACCCACTTGTAGATCTTCTTTGATCCAGATCTCCGGCCCAGTCTGCATCAACAAAACCACGAATGTCCAAAATTCTTTCCAATCCTGGTCTTCCCTGGTAGCACAAGCCATAATCACTAGTGCCACGTAAATATCTGAAAACCCGCTTCACTGCTGTCCAATGCTCCTTCCCCGGGTTTGACATAAACCTGCTCAATACTCCCACTGCATGTGCAATGTCTGGTCTGGTACAGACCATTGCATACATCAGGCTACCCACTGCACTTGCATATGGAACACGGAACATATACTCCTCTTCTTCTTGTGTCTTGGGACACTGCTCAGCAGACAGCTTTACACCTACAGGAATAGGAACATTCACCGGTTTACTATCCTGCATATTGAACCTCTGCAATATAGTCTCGACATACTTCCTCTGGTTTAACCAGAGCTTCCTCTTTGCCCGATCTCTCTTAATTTCCATGCCCAAAATATAGTTTGCAGCACCAAGATCCTTCATGTCGAATTTGTAGAACAGTTGGGTCTTCAAATCTTGGATAATTTCTTTGTCATTTCCAATCAACAACATATCATCCACATACAAGACCAAATAAATAACACGGTCACCAATTAATTTAAAATAAATACAGTGATCCTCCTTGCTTCTGGTGAAGCCAAGTCCCCGTATATAGGTATCGAATTTCTGATACCACATCCTTGGTGACTGTTTCAACCCATACATAGACTTCTTCAACCTGCATACAAGTTCTTTCTTACCCTTTACCATAAAGCCTTCAGGTTGCTTCATGTAGATCTCCTCTTCTAGATCCCCGTGAAGAAAAGTTGTCTTCACATCCATCTGTTCTATCTCAAAATCAAATGCAGCAGCAACAGATAAAAGTAATCTAATAGAAGTAACCTTGGCAACAGGAGAAAAAATATCACCAATATCAATTCCCGGCACCTGGGAATAACCTTTCGCTACCAACCGAGCTTTGTATTTCTCCACCTTGCCTTCTACATTCATCTTCTTCTTAAACACCCATTTGCTCCCAATGGGCTTCCTTCCAGCTGGCAACTCCACCAAATCCCATGCATCGTTTTTGTGCAAGGATGCCATTTCATCAACCATGGCCTCCTTCCAGAGTTTTCCATCCTCTGAATCTACTGCCTCCCTGACAGTTCTGGGTTCATCATCAGTTATAGTTAAGGCAAAACCCGAACAGAAAGCAGATGGACTATACCTTTCTGGTTGCCTTCTTTCCCGAACTGATCTTCTCAAAGCTGGAGTTTGTGGCTCTTCATCTTCTGAGTCTTCTTCTATTGTAGAGTCTGATTCATCCTCCTTTAGCTCAAACTCTATCTTCTCAAGTTCCTTTGGTAGGACTTCATGTTTAACAATATCTTTCACTTCTCTAAACACCACATCTTGGTTGTACACAACCTTCCTTGTTTCTGGGTTCCAAAGCTTGTAACCCTTTAAACCATCCTTATACCCAATAAAGATGCACCTTTCAGATTTATTATCCAACTTGTTCCTTTTCTCCTTTGGAACATGTACATATGCATCACATCCAAATACCCTTAGATGTGAAAGAGAGGGTTTCTTACCAGTCCATACCTCATGTGGAATCTTATCCTCCAACGCTGATGAAGGTGATCTATTAACTAAGTAACATGCAGTCTCCACTGCCTCTGCCCAAAATTCTTGTCCTAACCCGGTACCACTGAGCATGCTTCTTGCCTTTTCCATCAACGTTCTGTTCATTCTTTCTGCAACTCCATTTTGCTGAGGTGTGTATGGAGTAGTCTTTTGTCGTGCTATACCACACTTCTTACAGAACTCTTCAAATTCCTTCTTGCAGAACTCCCCACCATTATCTGTCCTCAACGCCTTTATCTTCTTCTCTGTCTGGTTTTCCACCAAAGCCTTAAATTCTTTAAATTTGTCAAAGACTTCAGATTTCTTCCTGAAGAAATATATCCATGTATTCCTTGAGAAGTCATCTATGAATGAAACATAGTACACAGACTTTCCCAGTGATGGAACTGACACAGGTCCAAACACATCACTGTGCACAAGTTCTAATATCTTGTTCGCCCTCTTAGCACCAGAAGGAAAACTCACCCGATTCTGTTTTCCATATACACAATGTTCACATAAATCGAAATCCAGAGAACAATTAGACATACCTTCTACCATACCATTTCTATGCAGTATTCGAAGGCCCTTCTCTCCAATATGTCCAAGCCTTTGATGCCATAACATGGTCTTTTCTCCAGAGACAGCTAGGCTTTCTATCCCACTTTCAGGAACCACAGAACTGTTACACCCATCAATAACAGTGCTACCTTGCAGCTTGTACAGAGTTCCAGTCCGAACTCCCCGCATTAGTACCAGTGCTCCCTGAACCATCTTGCAGGAATCTTTCTCGAACACTGTTTTCACACCTGCATCATCCATCTTGCTTACAGAAATCAAATTTCTAGCCAATGCAGGAATATGCAGAACACCAGGAAGTGTTCTAATCCTTCCACCTTGCAGCTTCAGCTTGAATTTTCCACGTCCGACGATTCTGGCCTTCCTATCATCCCCTAGGAAGACATCACCGCCATCATATTTCTCATACTCACAGAACCACTCCCTATGGGGAGTGAAGTGAAAAGATGCACCCGAGTCAATCAACCATGACTCATGATCTACATGTGTATTTGAAGAAGAAGCCAAATACACATCCCCACCTTCATCCGAGGTGGTTTTTGCCTCTGCAGAAGGAGCATCATCAGATCCCTTTCCTTTCTCAGGAGGTTAGTCCTTTTTGTAGTGCCCTTCCTTTCCGCATTTCCAGCACACCTTTACAAACCTTCCAGGAGATTTAGATCTCCCTCTAGATTTGGATCTCCCAATCGAAACCTTATTCTTTTTTATGTTCTGGGACCTTCCTCGTACAGATAAGGCATCTCCATTATGACCCTCCATATTTCTCCTCATTTCTCATTTCCTCCCACAAATACAATAGACAATGTCATCAAAATTCAAGGTAGTTGTATTGCTACCTATTGCAATAACCAGACTATCCCATGAGTCTGGTAGAGAACACAACAAACTGATGCACTTATCTTCATCTGAGATTTTAATATCAACAGATGACAGTTGACTTACCACAGTATTGAAGGCGTTCAGATGCTCTGCCACCGAGTCTCCATCCTTCATCCTCAGGTTATACAGCTTTTTCCGTAGGAACAACTTATTCACCAGAGACTTAGATTGGTACAAAGTCCCAAGTTTTTCCCACAAATTCTTCGTCGTAGCTTCCCCAGATACATTCAACAATACTGAATCTGACACACACAACCGCATTGTGCTCTTAGCCTTCCAATCCAGTTTCTTCCAGTCTTCATCTGACATTGCCGTTGGTTTAGTACCTGGATCTACCGCGATCCACTGATCTTTATCCACCAGCAGATCCTCCATCTTGAGCTTCCACAACTCAAAACTCTGACCATTAAACTTCTCGATCTCTATCTTCCCGCTACTCGCCATCTTCTTTCACCGCAAGAATCGATCCCGCAGATCTCCCACTGCACAGGGTCTACCACAGGCCCGAGCAAAAAACCCTCAACAACAAAGGCGTCCCCTTGAAGCCGAAACAGCTCTGATACCAAATGTAGGTTTTAACCCTGAACAGAAATTATCTACGCACGAATCTTATAACAGAAAATAAACAATAGCAAGAGCATAAAACATAAAACAGATAAACACAGAGATTTTTCCCCTGGATCCCAAATCGGGACGACCAGCTTGATTTTTCATTATATTCCTTTTAGTGTTACAACACATATATATACATGCCGAAACATACATAAACCCCAATCCATTAACCCTGGATTAGAACATAACCGTAGTTCCCTTGACCGGATCTACAAAAATACCAGGGGCCGAAAACCATCGAACCCCAAAACCATGTGCAAAACCATGCACAAAACCATGGACGCAGACTACCCAGCGGAAATTAAGGAACGGCCCAACATAACACATACCCAACATAAATTCTACCGTCAAATCATCCGCCTAATGAACGGCCCAGATTGACTAGAAATTACTATACTTTTACAAGGCAATTTTACATTTGTTTTTTAGCTTTAAGGGCGCTGCCTCTGAAACCCCTCACCAAGGGGGGGCTCCATAAAGTCACAGTCTCGGCCCCCTGGACCCCCAGGTAGCATTTAATTATGGGCGGTGTTGCCGCCCCATTAAGGTAAAGGGGTCTAATTTTGTGATACAAATTAAACAAGATAATCAAGCTCCACACCCAACAATTTTGATGCCTTAAAAAAGGACTTATTGTTATTGGTGCTAATGTACTATTAAATGCACTGGTGTGATTTTATTAACAGATGCACTAGTGTTGTTAGTTAACAATCACACCGAATATCGGGGAAAAAAAGCGCAAATTTATTTTTTTGAAGTGAAAAAAAGTGGTAAATTGAAAAATAAGCGGCAAATGATTTTCATAAATCTAATTTCATAAAAAATTTCTTTAAATAGTAAAATCTATTCATTATTTCATTATTTTTGCAAAAAAAATTCAGGGAAGGATTTACACGAGAGACATACCTAGAACAAGAGAGCACGAGAGCACTGTGGAGCAGCAAAATACTTTCGAACAACAACATTATTCAGAGAATCATAATTTGAAACATCTCGTGATTCACCCAAAAACCCTGTAGTATAGTAAATTTGTTAAATTTTACTGTAATAATTGTTTTTTTTTACAGTTTTTGTTAGGTTTAATACATGCATAGTAAAAAATTTAAATTTTACTGTGCATTTTACTAATAAAATAATTTACAATCTCTATTCGTATTTACATTATTTTAAAATTCAAAAAAAAAAAAAAAAAACAACAACAACAACATTCTTACACTAAACCCTTGCTTCTTTTTGTTTATGTGACTTCACAATTAGGGTTTTGCATTTTATATTTATAGGCTTTGTATATATATATATATATATATATATATATATATATATAGGCATATGACATCTAACCCGCAAGACCACATGCAGAAACGGATCCTAATCCCTGTCGTCCCTTGCACGATTTTTTAAAAAACGTCTTTTTTTAATCGATGTGCATTGTTTAAAATAGCACATTGGGTGCGGATTGACAAAAACATTGTTTGATAAAAATATTTTTTTATTAATTTATGTTTATGTTAATCAGTGCTCCAGTATTAATATAACGCATCGAGTCTCCTTGTTGACAAAGAGCACTGTACGATGTTTATACTATATGGGTGGTACGTTTATAAGAACCTATCGCACTGAGTTCGGTGCGTAAGTTGCGAAAGGCACACCGTTTTCTTGATTTTTTTTTACCTGAAAAGTATGTGATTATTTATAAAATATATTAATGAATGGTACAGGTTTCATATTGATAAAGAAATGGCTGACAAGATTTCAAGTAACAAAAATACTGATAACACATCCAGAAAAGCAAAAAAGTCAAGTTCTTTGTAAATTCTTTACAAAAATTATTATTTTTGAACTATATGTAACTTTAACTAATATATATTGTTTAATGTGTATCACGCAGAGCCACAAAATGACGAAGCTCAATAACATTATTGTAGAAATTATATGCACTAAGCATGCATATGTCCTAGATTCACCTGATCTCACACTATTTAACTTTATGCAAGATACTAAATCATTGCACTTGTTAATATTTTGCAGAAAATTAATTGCACACACATGTAAAGCATAAATAAAAATAATTGCACATAACACAATTGTTTTTAACCAGGAAAGCCTGAAGTTGAAAACCCCAACTATATATTATGTATCATGGAGATCATATGACAATCCTCATACAAAGCTTATCAAGCTCTCAGTACAGTACAATCGTCATACACTAATCAGGAACAATCTTGCAAATCCATGCACCGATCTCTGCTTGCTACTAGCCTGCCTCCACTGCGCAATCCCTGCTGAATGATAGCTCTAAATGAATTTGAATTACTCTTGCCTTGACTGTGGAATCCTCATTGGCAACTCCAATGTGTGTGTGATGCAATCGATGCATCACTATAGTCACAACAGATAGTCTATCTTTCCCTTTCACCTATCTCTCCACTGGGTCTTCACTAAAACTGCCATGCACTGTAGTTAGTTGTTGTATTGTTCAGTTGATTAATGAGTTATTATTTTTGAATTAATTAACTAATTAATTCACTCCACTCTCACTAGTGTATCAATCAGTTAGACAGATACAACTAGCTCAACTGAGTCTAACTAAGTTAAACTGAATACAACTCCATAACTACTTCTTCCAACTGTGTCATAACTCTGCCACTTGAGTTCTAACTGAGTCCTCCATGCATTACCTCCATTAAACCCTTGGGAATTGTGTAATTCCCTCAGTCCACTGATGTGCCACATCTGTGCACTGAAACAAAGTGTTCCAAGAGAATAAGTTGTTGTTTAGTGTCTGATTATTATTAAGAGCTAATAATAATCGACATGCATCTATTTTTAGATCAGCGATCTATAAATAGACTTTGCCCAATATTCTAAAAATAGAATTTCATCTATTTTTCCAACTTTATGAACCATCCACAAATAGCATCCTGCAACTTCTGAAATATGATCACCATGTCTAAAAATAGACATAGTCTAAAAATAGACTTGCACCAAAAATAGCCTGTGGGCACACTTAGTGAAGGCGAATCTTTTCACTAAGCTCATCATCTTGTTGAATCTCAACAATTATTTCTAATCTAATACTATAAGAGCGTAAAAGCTCAATGGAAAAATTGCAGAAGGATGAATCAAGTGAATGAAAAAATACTATCGATCCAATATGAGTTTATTTTTTGAATTTTCATTAATAATATACTTAAAAATATTACATAACATGTTTCAAACAATCTATTATTTCAAATATGTTTAATTTTCTACAGGGACCAACAATGAATAAAAGGAATGTTTTTCTAAGAAAAGAAAAAAAATAGAACGTGCAAATAAAAATGAATTGCTCCTTAGCTCATCAAGAGTGGTGCTGGAGGTTAACGAAAGGGGGGGTGGGAACTTTTACAAAACTTTGAGGGATCTAGAGGAAAAAATGTATAGAAGTTCTTTCCATTTACAATACAAAACTCAATCCAATGATTCCAAGAACCAAATTTTATTTAAACTATAGGATGAGTTTCCAGAGAATTGGTCAATGAGACTATAATATTCCCAAATGGGAAAAGCAGGAATATAGTGAAAAATGCTGAAACAATAGTCTAAAACATCATATAAAAGCAAGAGGAAAATATGGAGACCTTTCATTCATTATAACAGCAACAAAATGTACATAAGAAATGGGCCATAATATGTACAATAAGAAAAAACAAGCCTCCAATGGACAAAATCCCTCAAAAGAGGTGTTGCTACTATATATAAAGAAATGGAAGGCTGCTACAACGCTATTTAAAATTCACTGCTACAGAAAATGGTTATAAAATATATCTAGGTCTGATATTGATCTGAAAATGGTTTGGATAACTTGTATGTATTTCAAGAACCTACCACTCAATTTAAATTAAAATGATCTAGCTTGTACTTGACAATTTTGCGAAATTATTTACTTGAAAGTGGTGTATGAATTTTTACTGTTTATGTGTCTTAAGTTCATTTGTTCTTTCTATAATTTAACATGTATGATAGCAAAATAATGCAACAAATAGTCATTCAAATACAATAGCAATTTTAATCTAGGAGTTCACCCGAAATATCGTGGCCTACGTTTCCTTTGAGCTTTGTCATCATGACTCAGCTCTTTGGGATTATGGTAAGTTTTTTTACAAGTAAATAATTAATTCCAATGAATACAAAAATGTTCCAAAGGACTGAAAATACCATAAATATCCCTCAATTGGCTATCCAAACTCTGAAAAATAGCTTTAGGCTCTTATTGACACGATTCCTTCTATCGGTGCACTAAGCTACTCCGAGCTTCTAAATGGCACAAAATCCCTCAGAATTCTATTTCTGTCACTGAAACCACTCTTGATATATCCAATACACATCAAACATCAACTATCAACTGATAAATTGCTCAAATTGAGCATTGCATTCCCCAAATAGGCTATCCTCCACGGTTTGCCCAGGGCTGCCCAGAACTTAAAATCTGTTTTTCGAGGTCCAAAAGTTCTCAAAATGTTCTAAAACCACTTCCATTGGTTCCAAAATAACTTAAATAGTCATTATGGGGTTTTGATTCATCAAAAATAGCCTCTGGTTGCTCCGGTTTCGCCTCAATCACCTATCAGCACCCCCTCGCACTAGGGTTAATGAAAATGTCTTTGCTGAGTTTTCAACCTATAAAAATATTTAACACTTGCTGAAAACTCTGTAAATAGATTCAGAATGGTGTTTTTAGTTAATAATGACCATTGGTTCACTGCATATGGTCTCAAACAGCTCTTTCTAAGCCCTGTATTGCTGCTTTCCAAAGCTGGCACTAATGACCCCTGGAACTTTACTGAAGCTTTTCAGCCTTAAAAAATTCTCTACAATCTCTGCAAATAATCTCATCAGATTCAGAATATTTGAATTATACAATTTATACTATTGGAACTCTGGAAAAGGACTCTAGCTCCCCTAGCTAGGCCTCAAACTGATTTTGTCTCATGGTGGCCCTTATGGCTCATTCATCTTCCTCGAAGAAAAAGCTACTGAAGATAACCTCCATTCGACCTAAAACCCATCCCAAAGTGCTCATGAGGTTGAAGAGACCCAAAATTGACTAAAATTTGATCTTGTTTGGTCGAAAATTGAGAGAGTTATGACTTTTGCAACAAAAATGCCCAATGCCCCCCAAAAACCCCACCAAATGTGGGAGAACTCCAGTTAGCCTGACTAAAAGGTGGATTCTCCATAACTGGCAGAACCGCGCACTAAATCTGAAGGTGACATTAAATTTAACTGTTTTTGTTTGGCGCATTCACATGCGAAATAAGCACTGGCAGTTTTGGTTGGGTGGATAAGGTTTGAACCGCAGCATTAAACTTCATAGTGGTCACATATGTGGCATTAACTGCCACCGTAACCACCGAGTGGTAGCCCTTAGTCTTGGCCACTAGTCACATTGAGGTCGGGGGCTTAGTAATGTGGCTAACCCCCTTCCAAACTTCACCATTCAACAGATCTTAGCCTGTGGTTTTGAGCCTGGGTCACATTGCTATGGGGCTGGCCCTTGAGGGGTTGGCCCCCAATTCCTCTACCCGATTCAAAGGCCGAACCAACTATATGTTTCCTATCTGCCTGACACACTACTAACACACACAGCATGCCAATCGGGTCGCCCCGCCCGTGTAGTCCGGTCAAGGGTTCGGCTCCCATGCCAACCAAAATTTTCATAAGCCCTTTTCAACCAATGGCCTAAGGCCACGTGGTAGCCTCCGGGCAGGCCACGTGGCACCCACTAATAGGCCCAAAAACATTAATAAAAATCACTTTTCCAATATAATTTTTTTTACAAAAATTGACATAATCAATTAGTCAAAAAATCTTGTTTTGGAGGTCACTGGACGATTTCAAACCTCAGAAAATTTCTCATACGAACTCAATTTTGAGAAACGTTCATGGTGCCAGAATTGCAATGACGAGACCTTTCCAGTCGTTCATATTTGGCACTCTTATGAGCACTTTGAATTTTGAGCTATCATTCTCGTCCATGATCTAGTTCTGATCACACCTCCCAAATGAGAAGCTTTTGGACCCCAAAAGCTCTATGGATTACTGAAACTAATATGTACAGCAAATAAGAGTACTACACCCTCTTCTCTTCAACCTCCAAATACTTACCTTGCATGGCTCATGAATTTGAACCACAACTAGAAAATAATTCACACTTCCCTTCCTTGAAGCACTTGTCCTCCTGTCAAGAACTGTCTTTCTTGCACTCACTCAGAAAATTTCTAGCGAGAAATATACAGAAGGTAGCTGAACATCACTGCCTTGATCAATGATCCAAGATGGCTCAAACAAACGAGAAATTACAGCATAAAATACATTCATACAACCGAAATTTGCATATGTACAAAATGAGTATGTCTTATTGTGTTAAGAAGTCAATCCACTTCTTACCAAGCCACCTCCATGGTGACTTTTGCTGCTGCAACTCTTCCTCATGTGAACCTTCCATTTTCACATCAATAATGGAATCCGTAGTTCCACTTGCACTAATTTTTCTGTCCTCTTGCTGCATGTTCTTTGGATGACTAGTTGGATGCAAAGTCCGAAAATGGGAGACAACATGTCCCCTCTTTTGGAAAAATGTGCAAAACTTATGCACCTTCTTTGAAAGTTGCCTTTGCCTCATCTACTTCCTATATGCTTTCTTCCTCATCTAGCATCTCGAAACATCATGGTTAAATTGACCACAATATGTACAACAAATCTTTCTTCCATTTAAGCATGCAAAATGATCATGCCTTGCAGAAACACAATCAAACTGATCATGAGAAGATTTATACCTCTTGTGCTTCTTTGAATGTTCATCCTTTTTGTCTTCATGAGAAGATGAACTAGTAGAGGCTACATCTTTCATTTGCAGACTAACATCACCGTTTTTGTCTTGAAAACTATTTGAACTTTCATGCACACCATAAGCTACATGTTTACCATCTTCTTGCTACATCAAAGGCTTAAAGAAATGTAAATCATCTTTGAAACAAATTTGACATATTTTCATCTTAGAACTTGGAATAAAGGTTCTCTTTAAATTTGTCTCACATTCTTTCATGTTTTTATAGTCTTCGCCATTAAACTGCACATAACCAAGACCAATATTCTTGGGCCGTTCCTCAACTGAAATGGGATCAACCATGCCTTGTGCATTCTTACCTAATCCCTTGCCTTTGTAGCCCATTTTAATCATTAGTTTGGACCCTATACCCCTAGTATGTTTTTCGAAAGAACCAACACATCTTTCTAATGAGGAAATTGAAGACAAGTTAGAATGGATTACCTTTTCCTCATGCATTTTCTTAGTCAAAGCCTCTTGGGCTTGATGGAGCTGCCTCTCTATAATGCAATCTTTGAATAATTTCTTCCTTATTTTCCTTTTTGGAAAACAATTTCACATGAAGCTCAGTGCTTTCTCGTTTATCCACAAACAAAATCTGCACCATGTCCTTCAATATAATAAAGTCACGCTTCATATCATCACCGAAGAATCTTGTGAAGGAGGAAAATTCACTTGTATAAGTTGTCATTATGATGTCAATGAACAAAAGGAACTTCAAAAAATTTCTCAAAGCTTTCAAAACAGATGACAAGCTTTTTAATCAAATGGTTGTAAAGACAAACTCTTATTCAAGCAGCCAAACAACAAACAAACTCCAAGAGCTTCTTAACAAACAATCGTCAAGAGGGTTTGTTCCAAAAGTGACCTTGAGGTTCCTTGGGGTAAGGAAGATGAATTTAGCCCTTTCTTCCTTTTTTTCCTCTCCAATACTTAGCTAATCAGTAGCTATCCCCAAATCTCAAGCAAACTCAAACAACAATCAGTTTGCAAACAGTAAAACAGTCAATCTTTTACACTGTTTAAAACCTTTCAAGCTATACATTCAAGCAACCAAGTGCTCTGTCAAGCAAAAAAATATGCTCTGATACCAACATGATCTGAAAATGGTCTGGATAACTTGCATTTATTTCAAGAACCTACCACTCAATTTAAATTAAAATGATCTAGCTTGTACTTGACAATTTTGCGGAATTATTTACTTGAAAGTGGTGTATGAATTTTTAATTTTTATGTGTCTTAAGTTCATTTGTTCTCGCTACAATTTAACATGTATGACAACAACATAATGCATCAAATAATCATTCAAACACAACAGTAATTTTAATCTAGGAGTTCACCCGAAATCTCGTGGGCTACGTCTCCTTTGAGCTTTGTCATCATGACTCTGCTCTTTGGGATTATGGTAAGTTTTTTTACAAGTAAATAATAAATTCAAATGAATAAAAAAATGATCCAAAGGACTGAAAATACCATAAATGTCCCTCAATTGGCTGTCCAAACTCTGAAAAATAGCTTTAGGCACTTGTTGACACAATTCCTTATGTCGGTGCACTAAGCTACTCTGAGCTTCTAAATGGTAAAAAATCCCTTATAATTATGTTTCTGTCACTGAAACCATTCCTACTGTATCCAATACACATCAGACATCAACTATCAACTGATAAATTTCTCAAATTGAGCACTGCATTCCCCAAATAGGCTATCCTCCACAGTTCGCCCAGGGCTGCCCAGAACTTCACATCAGCTTTTCGAGCTCCAAAAGTTATCAAAATGTTTTTAAACCACTTCCATTGGTTCCAAAATGACTAAAATAGTCAATATAGAGTTTTTATTCATCAAAAAAAGCCTCCAGTTGCTCCAATTTCGCCTCAATCACCTATTGGCACCCCTTGGCACTAGGGTTAATGAAAATGTCTCTACTGAGTTTTTGACCTCTAAAAGTCTTTAACACTTTGTGAAACCTCTGTAAATATATTCATAATGATTTTTTTAGTCAAGAATGACCACTGGTTCACTGCATATGGTCTCAAACAGCTCTTTCAAAGCCCTGCATTGCTGCTAGCCAAAGCTAGCACTAATGACCCCTAGAACTTTACTGAAGCTTTTCGGCCTTCAAAATTTCTCTACAGGCTCTAAAAATCATCTCATCAGATTCATAACATCTGAATTATCTAATTTATACTATTGGAACTCTGGAAAAGGACTCTAGCTCCCTTGGCTAGGCCTCAAACTGATTTTGTCTCATGGTGGCCCTGATGGCTCCTTCATCTTCCTCGAGAGAAAAAGCTACTGAATATCACCTCCATTCATCCTAAAACTTGTCCCAAAGTGCTTATGAGGTCGAAGAGACCCAAAATTGACTAAAATTTCATCTTTTTTCAGTCGAAAATTGAGAGAGTTATGAATTTTGCAACAAAAATCCCAGTGTCCCCCAAAAACCCCACCAAAAGTGGGAGAACTCCAGTTATCTTGAATAAAAAGGCAGATTCTCCATAACTGGCAGAACCGCGCGCTAAATCTGGGGGTGACGTTAAATTTAACTGTTTGTGTTTGGCACATTCACATGTGAAATAAGCGCTGGAAGTTTTGGTTGGGCGGATAAGGTTTGAACCGTCGCATTAAACTTCAAAGTGGTCACATATGTGGCATTAACCACCACCGTAACCTCCGAGCGGTAGCCCCCGCTCTCTGCCATAGGTCACATTGAGGTCGGGGGCTTAGTACTAGGGCTAGCACCCTTCCAAACTCCACCATTCAACAGATCTTAGCCTGTGGTTTTGAGCCCAGATCGCATTGCTACGGGGCTGGCCCTTGAGGGGCTGGCCCCTAATTCCTCCGCCCAATTCAAAGGCCAAATCAACTATACGTTTCCTGTCTGCCCGACTCAACAATAACACACACAGCATGCCGGTCGGGTTGCCCTGCCCGTGTAGTCGGGTCAAGGGTTTGACTCCCAGGCCCACCAAAATTTTCATAATCCCTTTTCAACCAATGGCCTGGGGCCACATGGCAGCCTCTGGGTAGGCCACGTGGCACCCACAGATAGGCCCAAAACATTAATAAAAATCACTTTTCCAATATAATTTTTTTTACAAAAATTGACATAATCAATTAGTCAAAAAGTCATGTTTTAGAGGTCACTAGACGATTTCAAACCTTAGTAACTTTCTCATACGAACTTGGTTTTGAGAACCGTTCATGTTGCCAGAATCGCAGCAACAAGGCCTTTCTGGTCATTCAGATTTGGCACTCTTCTGAGTACTTTGAATTTTGAGCTATCATTCTGGTCCATGATCCAGTTCTGATCAGATATAGGCCTCAAAAGATAGATCCAATATAGATATGAGCACTATACAACCTCCTTTGAAGAACCCCTTAAGGGTTTTCAGCAAAACACCATATACAAGATGGGAATCCAAGCCCTAGGGCTAAAGATCCACTACAAAATATAGATATGGAAAGTGTGGCTAATCTTATATTATAATAATGCAACCTCCTCTATTAGACTCTCTAGATCAAGGGTTGATCCCTTCTCTAGAAAACCTTCTCTCCAAATGGTGTGCCAAAACTACCCTACAACTCCTCCTATAAAATAACACAGATCTGGAAATAACTACACTGTAGGGGCAAATAAATCAATGGCTTGAAGCCAAGATATGAAAATAAGCACAAGGGCCTTCCTTAATGTCCTCCCAATGGAAAGGAAACCTTCTCCACTGAAAATAAGTACTGAAGGGACCCAAAGATGGTCTCCACTACTGCAACCTGCAAAACAACTCAACCCTCAATAGGATCTGCACTATAAATGAAAAATTAAGCTTGGCCTTAAGCCTAAAAGTGGAAAATTTATTACAAGACTCCTCCAAGAGCTTCTCAATGGAAGAGGTGGGATTCCTGATCAGGAACACCCAGTGCTAAACAACACTCAATCTCAGCTAAACAGCTAGAGAAAGATATATGTCTAAAAAGACCATATATTCAGAAATATCATATACATCAACATAATGAATATGGCTTCTATCCTCTTCCTCTTATAAGATATGAGCTTCCAAACCCTAAGCCCCATCCAATAATGGCACTACTTCCATGCAAAGAATCTCCATCTAAAACTGCTCTGTCTTTCATTGATGGCCACTCCTCCATGACAGCATTGTTGATTTGGTCAAAGTTGACCCAGTCAAGGTGTTCCAGCCCCTTTTCACACCTAAGGGTGCTTAATTAAGCTGCAAAGATATATCCTTTTCACATTGGCATTGATTTATTCATTATTAAGGAGACTTATGGACCTCCATTGTCCTCTTATTCATCAAACAAAGCAACAAAATAAAATTTAATATTCCAACTACCTCATGGCTAATTGGGAATGTTATAGAGACATGTCATACTTTTAATAGCAAAAACGTACAACAACAAAAAAGAAGGATTGAAAAAGTAATATTCCTTTAAATTTTTTTCTAGAATTATATGTATATATTACTATAAACAATAATTTATAAATATCACTTTTGTTATATTTAGTTTTCATGTATCAATATAAAAATTAAATATTTTATTGTCATGTTACATTTTCAAGAATATTATGAAAATCACAAAGGATGAACGAGTTGATATCAGAAATATGCTAGTAGGAATGTCCAAAAAGGTGTACAAGGAGATGGTAAAAGAAATGGACATAATTGCATCGCACGAGGAACCATCTCAACAACAACGTGCTTCAAATGTTATATGTAATCATTGAAATTTTCGATTAGGTAAAATAAATAAACAATTTAGCATTAAATATTAATTTTCAAGTATTTTCTTGCAGAAAATAAAAGAAAATGGAACCCATTCAGCACATAAAACAAGACAACAAGGAAGAAAAGGGTTGATATCTATGTTTGTGAGTAATTGTTACTTCCTTATAACAACTTAACTATATTTCATTTTTGTATATTTTAAGCCATTTTACAACAATCATCATTGAATGTATTCAAACAGTTGCTAACATACAAAGAAGAACCATCAGAAGAATTGATTGACAATGGATTAAATATGGGTAATCAGTATATGTTGGCATATCAAAAATTAATAGTGGAATTTGTAAGCATCTATCTTGTTTTACTTAGCTCCGTATATAATTAATAGAACAAAAAGGTCTTTTATATTAGATCTATGATTTGTTATGGGATATAACACTTGCAGGAAACAAAGTATGGAACTGCGCCAACAAATGAATTGTTGAAACATGGCATGAAATTTGGTTTTGAAAGAATGTGTATAGTTCATGACTCAATTCTTGCTATGGTACATTTCTTTTCGATTTACATTGATGTGTAGGTTTTAACCCTGAATAGAAATTATCTACACACGAATCTTATAAAATAAAATAAACAATAGTGACAGCATAAAACATAAAACAGATAAACACAAGGATTTTCCCCTGGATCCCAAATCGGGACGACCAGCTTGATTTTTCATTATACTCCTTTTAGTGTTACAACACATATATATACATGCAGAAGCATATAAACCCCAATCCATTAACCCTGGATTAGAACATAACTGTAGTTCCCTTGACCGGATCTACAAAATACCAGGGGCCGAAAACCATCGTACCCCAAAACCATGTGCAAACTCATGCACAAAACATGGGTGGGTCCGCCTATGAGTGGGACCGCATACCAAAAAAAATTTTGTCGGGGCGCTGCCCCGAACCCCGATAGGGGGGCCTGGTGACCCCCCTGCTGTGCTTGGCACAATGTACATCATGTGGGGCTAGTTATGAAAAGAATATAACACATACCCAACATTCTCCCACTTGTTGTTTTCTTTCCACAGGGGGCCACAGGAGAGCTTAGTCATTAGGCCAATTCTTCAACACCCATTGTTTATCTACACCAAGAGAACTTCTGAGTGCTTACAAACTTTGTCAATGCATCTGCAACATTCTTCAAAGCTTCCACCTTTACCAACAACACCCTTTTAGCTTCAACCATATCTCTAACAAAGTGATATTGAACATCAATGTGCTTTGTCTTTGAATGATAAGCAAGGTTCTTAGCCAAGAAAATTTCACTTTGGCTATCACAGTCTATCCTTATAGCTTGTTGTACCAACCCCATACTTGAACACAATCTTTGCAACCAAACTACTTCCTTGCTTGCATGAGTGGCTACTATGTATTCTGCCTCTGTAGTTGAAAGCACCACTACAAACTGTCTTTTACTCATCCAACTAACTGCACCTCCAAATAGGCTAAACACATACCCACTTGTAGATCTTCTTTGGTCCAGATCTCCAGCCCCGTCTGCATCAACAAAACCACAAATGTCCAACATTCTTTCCAATCCCGGTCTTCCCTAGTAGCACAAGCCATAATCACTAGTGCCACGTAAATATCTGAAAACCCGCTTCACTATTATCCAATGCTCCTTCCCTGGGTTTGATATAAACCTGCTCAATACTCCCACTGCATGTGCAATGTCTGGTCTAGTACAGACCATTGCATACATCAGCCTACCCACTGCACTTGCATATGGAACACGGGACATATCCTCCTCTTCTTCTTGTGTCTTGGGACACTGCTCAGCAGACATCTTTACACCTACAGGAATAGGAACATTCATCGGTTTACTATCCTGCATATTGAACCTCTGCAATATAGTCTCGACATACTTCCTCTGGTTTAACCAAAGCTTCCTCTTTGCCCGATCTCTCTTAATTTCCATTCCCAAAATATAGTTTGTAGCACCAAGATCCTTCATGTCAAATTTGGAGAACAGTTGGGTCTTCAAATCTTGGATAATTTCTTTGTCATTTCCAATCAACAACATATCATCCACATACAAGATCAAATAAATAACACGGTCACCAATTAATTTAAAATAAACACAGTGATCCTCCTTGCTTCTGGTGAAGCCAAGTCCCCGTATATAGGTATCAAATTTTTTATACCACATCCTTGGTGACTGTTTTAACCCATACAGAGACTTCTTCAACCTGCATACCAGTTCTTTCTTACCCTTCACCATAAAGCCTTCAGGTTGCTTCATGTAGATCTCCTCTTCTAGATCCCCGTGAAGAAAAGCTGTCTTCACATCCATCTGTTCTATCTCAAAATCAAATGCAGCAGCAACAGATAAAAGTAATCTAATAGAAGTAACCTTGGCAACAGGAGAAAAAATATCACCAAAATCAATTCTCGGCACCTGGGAATAACCTTTCGCTACCAACCGAGCTTTGTATTTCTCCACCTTGCCTTCTACATTCATCTTCTTTTTTAAACATCCATTTTTCTCCCGATGGGCTTCTTCCGTTCCGGTTAGAACTCCGCATCCTGGCGTTCATTTTTTTGTGCAAGGATGCCATTTCATCAACCATGGCCTCCTTCCAGAGTTTTCCATCCTCTGAATCTACTGCCTCCCTGACAGTTCTGGGATCATCATCAGTTATAGTTAAGGAAAAATTTGAACAGAAAGTAGATGGACTATACCTTTCTGGTTGTCTTCTTTCCCGAGCTGATCTTCTCAAAGCTGGAGTTTGTGGCTCTTCCTCTTCTGAATCTTCTTCTGTTGTAGAGTCTGATTCATACTCCTTTAGCTCAAACTCTATCTTCTCAGGTTTCTTTGGTATGATTTCATGTTTAACAACATCTTTCACCTCTCTAAACACCACATCTCGGCTGTACACAACCTTCCTTGTTTCTGGGTTCCAAAGCTTGTAACCCTTTAAACCATCCTTATACCCAATAAAGATGCACCTTTTAGATTTATTATCCAAATTGGTCCTTTTCTCCTTTGGAACATGTACATATGCATCACATCCAAATACCCTTAGATGTGAAAGAGAGGGTTTCTTACCACTCCATACCTCATGTGGGGTCTTATCCTCCAACGCTGATGAAGGTGATCTGTTAACTAAGTAACATGCAGTCTCCACTGCCTCTGCCCAGAATTCTTGTCCTAACCCGGTACCACTGAGCATGCTTCTTGCCTTTTCCATTAGCGTTCTGTTCATTCTTTCTGCAACTCCGTTTTGCTGAGGTGTGTATGGAGTAGTCTTCTGCCATGCTATACCACACTTCTTACAGAACTCTTCAAATTCCTTCTTGCAGAACTCCCCACCATTATCTGTCCTCAGCGCCTTTATCTTCTTCTCTGTATGGTTTTCCACCAGAGCCTTAAATTCTTTAAATTTTTCAAAGACTTCAGATTTATTCCTCAAGAAATATATCCATGTATTCCTTGAGAAGTCATCTATGAATGAAACATAGTACACAGACTTTCCCAGTGATGGAACTGACACAGGTCCAAACACATCACCGTGCACAAGTTCTAATATCTTGTTCGCCCTCTTAGCACCAGAAGGAAAACTCACCCGATTATACTTCCCATATACAAAATGTTCGCAGAAATCAAAATCTAGAGAGAAATTAGACATACCTTCTACCATACCATTTCTATGCAGTATCCGAAGGCCCTTCTCTCCAATATGTCCAAGCCTTTGATGCCATAGCATGCTCTTTTCTCCAGAGACAGCTAGGCTTTCCGCTCCACTTTCAGGAACCATAGAACTGTTACACCCATCAATAACAATGCTACCTTGTAGCTTGTACAGAGTTCCAGTCCGAACTCCCCGCATTAATACCAGTGCTCCCCGAACCATCTTGCAGGCATCTTTCTCGAACATTGTTTTTACACCTGCATCATCCATCTTGCTTACAGAAATCAGATTTTTGGCCAATGCAGGAATATGAAAAACACCAGGAAGTGTTCTAATCCTTCCACCTTACAGCTTCAGCTTGAATTTTCCACGTCCGACGATTCTGGCCTTCCTATCATCCCCTAGGAATACATCGCCGCCATCATATTTCTCATACTCGCAGAACCACTCCCTATGGGGAGTGAAGTGAAAGGATGCACCTGAGTCAATCAACCATGACTCATGATCTACATGTGTATTTGAAGAAGAAGCTAAATACACATCCCCACCTTCATCCGAGGTGGTTTTTGCCTCTGCAGAAGGAGCATCATCAGATCCCTTTCCTTTCTCAGGAGCTTTAGATCTGCAGTCCTTTTTGTAGTGCCCTTCCTTTCCGCATTTCTAGCATACCTTTACAAACTTTCCAGGAGATTTAGATCTCCCTCTAGATTTGGATCTCCCACTCAAAACCTTATTCTTGTTTCTGTTTTGGGACCTTCCTCGTATAGATAAGGCATCTCCATTCTGGCCCTCCATATTTCTCCGTCTCATTTCCTCCGACAACAAGGCTGAGGCAATGTCATCAAAATTAAAGGTAGTTGTATTGCTACCTATTGCAATAACCAGACTGTCCCACGAACACAACAAACTGATGCACTTATCTTCATATGAGATTTGAATATCAACAGATGACAGTTTGACTGCACGAAATAGTATTGGTGGTGTGTTCAGACAGGTCATCAGGCCCCAGATTCTCATTCAAGCAGTGGCCACCTTTTTCCGCAGAACAACTTATTCACCAGAGACTTAGATTGGTACAAAGTCCCAAGTTTTTCCCACAAATTCTTCGCCGTAGCTTCCCTAGATACATTCAACAATACTGAATCTGATACACACAACCGTATTGTGCTCTTAGCCTTCCGATCCGGGGCTTTCTTCCGTACTTCTTCATCCGACATTGCCGTTGGTTTAGCACACGGATCTACTGCGATCCATCGATCTTTATGATCTTTATCCACCGCAAGATCCTCATCTTGAGCTTCCACAACTCAAACTCGACTCATTAAATTTTCGACCTCATCTTTCCGTCGCTCGCCATCTTTTTCACCACAAGAATCGATCCCCCGCGTATCTCCTGTACCCACTGTGGTCTACTCTGTGCCCAAGAAAAACCCCAGGCGTTGCGTGCTTCCCCAGCCAAGCCATCGATACCAAACGTGTAGGTTTTAACTCGAACGTAAAATTATCTACACATGAATACGTTATAACAGAAAGCAACAATAGCGAGAGCATAAAACATAAACTAGATAAACACAGAGATTTTCCCCTGGATCCCAAATCGGGACGACCAGCTTGATTTTTCATTATATTCCTTTTAGTGTTACAACACACATATATACATGCTGAAGCATACATAAACCCCAATCCATTAACCTTGGATTAGAACATAACCATAGTCTCCCTAGTCTCCCTTGAATTTTATCCACAAAACAATTAGCTGTCAAACCATCGTACCCCAAAACCATGTGCAAACCTGCGGCGTGAAAAACATGGTGGGTCCGCCTATGAGGACCGCATACCAAAAATTTTCACCGGCGCCGCCCCCCGACTGCGATGGGGGTTGCCACCCACCCTGACCCCCCGTCGCACCCCGCACAACGTAAAGACATCGGTTAATCGTTGAAAGAATATACCGACACACCAACATGATATATTATTTAATATTGCAATTTTTATTATTCTCACCAATGTATATACACCGTCAGCGCTTTATTTTTATGTTTGTAGATGGAACTTGAAGAAGAAGAAAACAATCAACACAATGAACAAAACATTCCTCCAAACAACCCAAGTCATGGAGAAAGCTCTATAAAGTGACAAATAATTCAAACAAGAATTATTGGGATTGACATTTGGGATAACAAAGCAAGGCATTATATTTTTTGAAATGTTTTTCTATAAAATCAGACATTTTGATTAGTGTAATGGACATAGTGTCCCAATTGAAAGACAAAGGGATACCAATAACTGTCCCATTTTGTATGACAAAGACTGTCTTATTCATATATATATAATAAAATATGTTTTAATTTATTCTATTGCGTTCTCCATTGTCGCTGTGAAATGTTGCACCACTGATTAAATATATGGATGATTAAATATTATAATGAAGAGATGTGAAATCTGATGATATGATATAAAAAATTCTTCCAAACATCGCATTCAAATGCATTAATAAAAATTTAATTGATATGAATATTGTTATAAGATATGTGTCGACTTTTGATGAATAATGAATTTTTTAAAATCACAATAATTGCACTGTCACAGGTCAATGTTTCTAAAAAATAGAAAGTGAACACCAGTGTGTGTTAGTTTGATCTAGGTGGATATTGGTGGCCACCCTCCTATTCCACTTGGGGCCCCACCATTGTCTCTTTCAGTTTTTCTGTTTTGGCACAACTTACTATTTTTAGCAGTTTTTCGAGTCCTAAACTTCTTGAGCCATTTTGAGACCCTAAATGAAGTTTTTTGGGAAAACTAGGAGCACATGGGTCCATGGACCAATTTTCTTGACATCAAAAGTTCTAGTCCTCAGATAGATATTTTTAATGAGGTATGGTGTGCATCAAACGGAGATCGTATGCTGAAGTTACGTCCCCAGGAAGTTGAAACACAAATTTACCCAAATGAGGCCCATAGTTTTGGCGCTTCATCTCCTAGGGTTAGGGTTTTGGATGTTTAAGGTTTTCCATTATTTCTAAATAATAAATAGGCCCTTGAGCCTCATTGTAACATATTTTAGAGGCCTGTAGCCAACACATCTCTTCTCAGAGATAAGCTACCAGCACCCCAACTAGTTTATTTCCATTCGATTTGTAAGCAAACTTCAGTTCTTTGATATTAATGAAATGAAGTGTTATTTCCATTGCATCTTTGTATTTATGGTTATATGTGTATTCTTTTGTGTTCCTGCATAAATCTGGATCAGTGGTATCAGATTGGTCTGCTTTTTCTCAATCCTTCTTTGCATGTCCCCAACGAGGTCCGGGTATAAGGATTTAGGGCTCAATCTGGTTGAACCTTTGCAAGATCAACCTCGCAAACCCCGGCGACCGCCCATGAGGGACGAAAATAAATATGAGGGACCTGGAGATCCTATCAAAATATTTCTCGAGGAGGCCCTCAAAAAACAAAGGAACACTATGATGGATAACTTTGCCTAGATCCTTCAACAACTGCCCATCGGCGGTGCATCTGCATCCAACAGCCACTCTGGAGGCACAAATCCCTTTAAGGTACAAGTAAACTTTGACATTCCCATATTTGAGGGTCAAATAGATGTAGATGTTGTAGATAAATGGTTGAATATATTAGAAGGATATTTCTTAGTTCATGACTTTTCCAACTGGGAGAAGATTATTTTTGCACTCCTCAAAGTTAACCCCCTATGTCAAGGACTGGTGGGAAACCTACTGTGATAAAAAGAATGAGATAGAACCCTCTCTGTTTTCAGTCAAACCCACTTGGAATTATTTTTGAGACGCCATCAAGGAACAATATTATCTCATGGGGAGCTATGAGGACAAGTACATACAATGAACCATGCTGCGGCAACAAAGGGATCAAAATGTGCATGAGCTGGCGAATCTGTTCCATACCCTATGCACAAAAGTTGAGTATCAAAGATGTGGAGAAACATTTGGTGCTAAAGTATCGCAGTTGTCTGCACAGATACATTCAGGAGGAAATGGAGTTCCTCGGCATCTCCTCGCTTGGTACAGCATACCAGTATGCTACCAATATTGAGCAAAAATTCAAACAGAAGAAGCAAGACTTTGGATTTGCGAATCAAAAGCAAGGGAAAGGTGTCCCAAAACTGTAGAACAAAGGACAAAGCCAAGGCATGGTGGCTCAACAAAAACTGCCAAAGCCACGAGCAAAGAACAACACCGCGAAGCCAAAGAAGGACATGGGAAATTGGTGTGAGTTTCATAAGAGCTTCACTCACAACACAAGTGAGTATCGGGCCAAGCAGTTGACGGTGCCTGAAATGAGGGCTTCTGCATTAGTTTCATGCTCCGACTCTGAATCAGAACCTGACAAGGGGAATGAAAAAGGGAAATAGATTATTGATGGGGAGCCCAACGCCACTGTTGCCACTACAAATATCCAGAAGGAGGAACTGGAAGATCCAGAGGAGGAGGAGCGTCTCTTCCACTCCCAGATGTGGGTAAAGGGTTCCCCACTACAATTCATTATTGAAAATGGGAGCCAAAAGAACCTCATTTTAGCAGCCGTCGTGAAGCGGTTGGGATTGTGAAGTGGTTTGGATTACCGACCACAGCACACCCATAGCCATACACCATCGACTAGCTTCACCAAGGACGAGATCTTCGTGTCAGCTAGTAGTGTCGCCTTCCCTATAGCATCAAGCCCTTCACGAATGAGGTATTATGTGACATTGCTCCTCTTGATGTTTAGGACATGTTGTGTATGAGTCTCAACCTCGCACTGTTATTATTACTTTGGGAAATAAGCTGTACAGGATACCAGAGGTACCAAAGCCTACCGATATCTCTTTGGTTACTGAAAAACAATGCAGTAGGCTCCTTTCCCAAACCAGGAAATTTTTTTTCCTAATGATCTGCCCCCAGGACAAGAAGAATACTGTGGCCACGACCTCCAGATAGGGCCACTCTACATGAAAACAATAAATGGACAAGGTTGTGGACGAGTACGGGGACATATTCACCTCACCCACAGGGGTGCCTCTGCACTGTCAGGTCAAGCACCCCACTGATCCGACCCCAGGTGCGCCCCTACCTAATGGACTAATCTATCGATGCTCGATTCTGGAGAATAATGAAATCAAGAGGGAGATTCAGGAGCTACTGCAGAAAGGTCATATCCAGCCAAGTTCATCGCCCTGTGGGAGCCTGATTGTGTTGGTACAGAAGAAGGATGGGACTTGGAGACTCTGTATTGGCTATTGGGCATTGAACAAGATCACTGTCTCGAATAGGTACCTGATCCCATAGATTGATGACCTTCTGGACCAACTCAAAGGGGTGAAATATTTCAGCAAGATCGACTTGAATTCTGGGTATCACTAAGTACCAATCGAACCCTCTGATGTGTGGAAGACTACCTTCAAAGCCAAGGAGGGCCTTTTTGAATGGTTGGTCATGCCTTTCGGTTTGATGAATGCTCCCGAGACCTTCATGAGGTTGATGGACGACATCTTGCGACCATTCACTAACTCATTTGTAGTGGTGTACTTGGATGACATTCTGATATTTAGCTAGAGTTGGAAAGAGCACCTCCACCACATCTGACAAGTCCTCCAAAAACTGCGGCAACACAAGTTGTGTGCCAATTTGGAGAAGTGCACTTTTGGCATGACCCAAGTTCAATATCTGGGATACATTATTGATGAAAGGGGGTGCATGCGGATCCAACTAAGATCCAAGTCATTTTGGATTGGCCCGCCCCAACAACTCTAATAGATCTTCGCAACTTTTTGGGTCTTGCTAATTTCTACCGCAAGTTCATGTTGGGATTCTCTCATATCACTTGGCCCTTGAGTCAAGTCACCAAGGGAGGAGCGAAAGCAAAATTATTTTGGTCGGAATCTCAACAGAAGGCATTCGTAGAATTAAAACATCGCCTTTGTTCTGCCCTAGTTCTCACATTACCAGAATTGAAAAAACCATTTGAGATCGAGGCAGATGCCTCTGACTATGCTATTGGGGCAGTTCTTACTCAACAGGGGCATCCAGTGGCATATCACAGTGAGACATTGTCTGACACAGTTCGCTAGTATCCCACTTATGACAAGGAAATGTATTCCATTATGCATGCTTGTCGACAATGGAAGCATTACATTTTAGGGAAGGAAAAAATCATCCACACAGACCACCAACCGATGTAGTTCATAAAGACACAAGGGAAGTTGCAGAATGATCGCCATCAAAAGTGGTCCACATATCTGCAACAGTTTCATTTGAACATCAAGTACAAGAAGGGTAGCACCAATAATGTTGCAGACTGCCTCAGCTGACCACCGATCGTGGTGCTAACTACCGTCTCAACTCTTGTGCGCACGCGACTTCTGATTGGCCGCTTCTCTACAAGAGTGATCCAGAATTCGGCCACACATAGAAGGAACTCTTGGAGGGTACGCAAGTTCCAAAATTTCACCTCCAAGACGCATTTTTATGTCACCTGGGACACCTTTGTGTTCCTTCAAGTGAGCATGCCAAGATGATATGGGAAGCACACTACAGTCGATTCGTTAGTGTTATAGGTCAATTTGGGCACCATTCCCAATGACCTGGTTAATTGGGCATCATCTCCAAGACCAATGAATAGGGTCTATCATCCCCTATCATTTCAGTTTTTATATGCCCTAAGACAAAGAACAAGACAAATCATTCAAGACTTTCATCTGCAAAGGTTTCCAAGATTTGAAGTTTATAATGTATCACATGAGAGCTCATCAATGCTACCTCTAAAGGGACTAAGTGCATTTCATGTGCAGGTAGCCCCATGCAAGGTTGCTCTGCAAAGCACTTCCGGACATCCAAGGGTGTGTTGGTCACATTGGGAGCAAAATTCTCATTGTTCTGAAATCTCCACTTGGCGAGTGCCTTCTAGAAGAGTTCACATGTGTCAAAATTTGAATCCATGTGTCTATTTGACATCTACAAGATTGGTAACATGTCTTTCCTATTATAGAAAAGTCATTGATTGTAAAACTACCTTCAGCTCCTCTATAAATTGAGCACAGATCTTAGTGTTTGATAAGGAATAATTTGTGTAGAGAAATGCTCGTGGAATTTCAATTGAGGATTTGATTTGAGTCACATATTTCTGGAGATATCTACATTGTGATGAGGCTAAAATGCTGTTGGAGATGATGACAACAAATTGATCACTAGGTTGTAATCTCCCCTTCTTTCATTAATAAATATTACTACTTATTTTTCCCTATATGCATACGTATAAGCTTTGATTTTCCATATCATGATTTCTTATTTGATGTACATGGTTTATGCTTTATTGATTTATCTAAATAAATTGAATAAACATATGTATTTAGTGTTATCTCTTGTTGTTTAGTGTTCAGTCTTGCCGGAAATATTTTGCACAGCCAGCTGGAATTTGAAGCTACAACAAAAGCAACCGAAGGAGACTTTGGAAGAATTTGGATTCCAAGTAAGCTTCTTATTTAATTATGTGTGTCGGTTTACAGTTAGGAAAGATAGTCGTAAATTCTTTGACCTATTGTTCTAGATTAGCACCTGTCTAGGGAAGAATGATTTATCCGTAATTCATAATTCCGCATAACAAATTGGCGACTCCACTAGGGAAATTACTCTTTATCCTAGGTGTTTTAGCCTCTAATTTTCTCTGTTTATTCACCCAGTAGTTGTTACTCACAAAGATTAGGATTTTTAAAAACCAAATTTTCATTAGAAGTGTGTTACACAGCTTTGTTTTTCATTATACACTACGCCCAACGCACTCTTGGACAAGACACATTGCTTTGCATAGCACTGTCTCCCTTCCAGGCCTGCATTGCAAAGCACTGTCTCTCTTTAGAGACTGTGTTGCCTCCAAAAACCATCCAAATTCCCTTGAATTTTTCATTGCATTTTGTTTCAGTTTGTTTTTTGTTGTGTTTTGAAAATCCTAAGCCTCATATTGACCAGTGAACTTATCTACCGCTTCCTTCTTTGAAAGAAAATTTGTTCAATGTTTGTTTAAAGTGTTTTTCTTTATCATTGATGAATTGATTTCAAATTATTTTCATTATCGCATTAGATCTATTTGTTTTTGAAAAAGGAAATTGTCATAAATTCTTCATTTCCTAATAGGAGAAATTGTTATTTAATTCCTCATTTTTCCTTCAAAAGAGAAATTGTTGTTTATATTCCTCATTTCTCAAAAGTAAAAGGCATTTGTTTTTGTTGATTTAGTGCACTTAGTTTCGTTTCTGAATTCATAGCATTAAAGGAACTGAAAATAAAAATCTGCATTTGCATGTAGTTTTTTGTGTGTTTTTGCAAAAGGAACAGTTAGGAAATCTGCATTTAGTTTGTTCTCATTGATTTGTTTGCTCGCAAATTGATTGCTCTTTCCCTCTAGTAGCTAGGATTTTCATTGAAAAACTAAAAGTGAAAGATTGCTTATCATTCTTAGTTTGCATTTTAGGAATTTCCAATACATCATCGCGGTGAACCTTTGAAAGGAAAATTGTTAAACAAGATCAACTTAAAATTTATCTCATTTTACCTAACAAAGCATTGGAACCATAACGATAACATTTAGAAGGTCTAGGCTAGAGACGTGTTCCGGCATCATAGAACATAGCAGCTATCGTTAACTTGTCTGCGATACATTCTGAGTGTGATACCTCACTCCACGTACATAAGTATATCGTAGCTCATCCACGTACTTTTTGGTATATCGGGCGGTGCTACAGTACGAAAAGTATAAAGGGGTGCTCTCACTGTACGGTTTCGCATCAGACGCTAATATAGATTTGGGCCTCCACGTACCTTTGGGTATATTTGGGAGGACAAATTTTAGGTGATATCCATCCATAGTGAACCAAGTTGGCCGCCTTGTAAATTGTGATACACCGAACACAACATTCAGGGAGATTGCCTACCCGTACTTCTTGGTTCGCCAGGAGGTATTTTGTAGTTCACAGTTTCTTCGTAAACCCTTTTTCCTAGCATTACCCTTTTATTTTGTTTATTTTTTTTTGGTTAAAATAAATTAGTAATCATGGAAGAACAAAATCCTTTCCCCCGTCATTCATGTAAACTAGCATTACAACCACCTTTACCACCAAAAGTTACTTCTGGTAGGCGAAGGCAATCACGATCTGCCGAATCAAGTACAATTCGTACCTCTAGTGAAACATCATCTTTCCATAAACCAAAGTTAGCTCAAGTTGTTTCTACACATCCTGGTTCGTCTACTGTTGTCAAAACAGAGTCTTCATAGCTACCCGTGGTCACGATCCATCCAATCAGTGAGACCATACCTCTTAGACCCGACGTTGTTCAACCAAAAATTGATCCAGATCTTATCTCTTCTTTGCCAGAACATCTGAATATTAAAGTCGTACAATTGGAAGTTGTTCCTATTTTGGTCATCCCACAAATTTCTGTATCCATTGAGTCTCCCATATCACATAGTCAACCACCTGAAATATACTTTGGGCCTGACGATGAAATACTTCCACCTGGTTTAATTGCGATTAAAGAAATCCCACAAGACCAGACACCTTTAACTCCAACCCATTTTGGGGAGGACCTTTACGTATATGAGTCTTTTCCTCAATCGTTACCATCTGCTTTAGTTGATCTTTTCCTATTCAAACTCTCGTCGATACAAAAGGGTATACATTTGGTCAAGTAACCATGCCTGAACTAACATCTTCGGTTGGGCCATCTGTTCCAATTACGTCAGCTCATGCCCTCGCTACCCCGTTGATGTTTACAACTTCACTAGAGTCATATTTTCATGGTGGCCCTATGGTCCCATCAGGTTACAAATCATTATCTGGAATTTTCTCTGGTGCATCTTCAAAACCATGGTCTTTACCAATGTCATCATTCAGTATTTTAAGTGGTAATCCTATAGTGAGTACTGAATGACTTGATTCTTTATACACATCTTCAAGGCCATATCAAGTTGGTCCTTCTAGGTCTATTCCTTCAAGTATCATATCAACTGTAATCCCATCATTTGGAGAGCAATATTTTCTGTCTTATTATCCTCCTCATGTTGGGGGGCAACCTTTGGTCACCCAATATGATAGTACTTTTTCACTTTTTGGTCAACCTAATGTCAAAATGAATGTTTGTCAATGGCAGCCCACTCTACCTATCCAACCACAAACAGTTGTACACTCGTATCAATCAGTTCAACCTGTTACACCCACATCATTTCCACTTGTTAATACATCTTTACACCTGTTATAGAATCAAAATTTTGTACAGCAACCTTATAAAGTGGGTCCTTCAACTCAATATCATCAAATGTTGGGTCCACAAACTCAAAATCCTTCAGTTAATTTACAACAACCTATATCCGGAATCATTTACTCACAAGTTGGTTTACCATTTTATGGGATGTCACAATCGCAACCTAGTTATACCCATCAACTGAATCCAAGTTATCCTAATTTGGGTTATAACATTGGTGGACAGATCCCTTGGCAACCTCAGGCACAAATGCCCCAAACTTCATTTCAACAAGTATCATATCCAGGTTTTGGTCAACAGAATCCTCAAGCGTTTGCTTTTCAAAAAAACCCCTATCTCGGTTACCAGCAGCAGATTCCTTATGCTGGTGCTCAAAGGCGTGTTTCTCAAGCAATTCCATCTTACCCTGGTTATGCTTAACCTGACCTTAATAGACAGTTGCAACTTTAGAGTTACCAAATTTAAATCGGTTAACCAATGGTCCAATCAACTATGCTCCTTGGTGGCCGATGATACCTCACAAATTACCCTCAGATATTCCTAAGTTCAATGGAAACCCTGGAGAAGATCCGTCGACTCATGTCATGACTTATCATTTATGGTGTTTATCAAACTCCCTAAATGATGATTATGTTCGACTACGTCTTTTCTAGTGTACGCTCACAGGTCCGGCTACAAAATGGTATATTGAGTTACCTAGAGCTTCTTTTGATCATTTCACTGCCCTAGCTACTACCTTTTTGACTCATTTCTAGTTACCCATCAGATATGAAATTGGAACGGAACTCTTGACCAATTTCAAATAGACTAATGCTACTCACATTTCTGATCATATTCATGAGTGGCATCGTCGTTGTAGAATGGTTAAGACATTTTTTCCAGATCAGTTCCTTGCTGAATGGTTCATTAAGTCCCTATTACCATATATAACTGAGGATGTGTCTAAGGGTGGCATCTTCACAGAAGAGAAAGTTATCTCTCATGCCCAATATTTAGACTTGATTTACACTCAGTCTGGCACGCTCTATGAAAAAATTCCTAACGCGTCGAGATCTAACTTTAATGTTCCTCCTCAATTAAAGGACTCTCATGCCGAAGACGGCTTGATTGGCACTACAAGCACACACCACACTTCTGTGTCTAATCCTGCACCTTCTTTCAAAATTAATGTCGTGTCGTTTGACAAGGGCAAGTGTGACAAGCAACCCGGAAGTAAGAAAAAGGGGAAATCTAAGAAAAAGCAAACTTCTAACCTGTAGGAAAGATCATTTGATCAATCATCTGGACCTAGGAAACCTCGTTATCCATGCATAGTCTGTAATGAGGAACACTTTGTTAGGGATTGTCCTCACCGCGTTGAAGTCTCAAAAATCATCAATATTTATCATGCGTTAGCTGTGTTAACAGACCCATTTCCAAATCCGGACACAAACATGTTTGCTATAGATCCAACTCCTAGTTCCCAAGTGTCAATGTTATGTGTAAAAAAACCTTCAACAGATATTTTTGTGTCAACGCGTAATAAATATTATGGTATTCATGCCACTAATCAACCTACTACCTCGACTATGAATCTGTCTACGAAATTAGTACCACCTACTGCTATTCCTGAATTGACAATTAAGCCACCAAAGGGCGTAATTCACAAATCGATATATAATCCTCAGGCGAGAGCTGCTCAAAATTATAATATAGTTGAAGATTTGGCTCAATCCCCTTCAACTATGTCTACTCTTGAGGTATTACAAAATTGTCCCTCCCAAAAACAAGCTTTATTTTCAGCGATTGGTGGAATTGATCCGGCTAATTATAATCTTGTCGTCTTTAATCATACGGGCTATGTGCCACAACTACCAGCAAAATTGGAATTCTCCATACAAGTAAATGTTCTCAATCACCTTGTTCATCGCACTATTATTGATGAGGGAGCATCTACATGCATTATGTCTCTAAATTGTTGGAGGTCATTTGGCTCGCCATGCTTATCACAATCATCAACAGTGTTGAAGGCTTTTGATGGACGAACATATAAACCTTGTGGTATTATTAATAACCTGCATATTGAACTAGGGGGAAAAACAGTGAATGTTAATGGTGAGGTTATTGACGGACCCCTTGACTATAATATTCTACTTGGAAGGCCATGGGTATATGCAATGACTGCAATTGTTTCTACATATTTTAGAATGATCACCTTTCCATATAAAGGTGTTATCATAGTCATTAATCAACTATCCTTCTTTACCTCCACTTCGCAGGTAAATGGAAGGTTTCATTCATTCACATACCCCAACTAGAACTTCAGAACATTGGTGTAGGACTCTTAAAGGATTCCACTCTCATGGGAACCTTTGCATTACTGCCGCTCGTGACGTCGGCAGAAATTGCAAGTATAGAGACCTACTACATGATCTCTTCCACTCTATCTAGCTTAAGGGAGAGTACGGGTGATTCTGAAATTAATACGTTGGATGAGTTTATGCTGCCCAGCCCTATTGAGCTGGTATAGCAATCAATCTATCTGGCTTAGGCGGAAAATCCGAAATCAGCGTCGCCGATTGTTTGGGGTGATCGTTCCTTAGATTTTGGTACTTCATTTGATCCTTTTTCCTCAATGTTCTTGACAGATGAGAATATTTTGGAAGCCATGATGTCATAAGGAGAACCATGGGAAGATTATCATTATCGTTCCCATCTTCCTGATTATGAATAAAACTACCTTAGTGAACTATATCACCCATCAATCAAAAATTTATTTTCTAATTCTTTACCCATTAATGCAATCGATTCCGAGCAAAATCTGTCAAATATTGAAGAAACCATTTCTATCGATATTTCAACCAAACCTAGTGTTGTAGAAAATATTCATGTCGGTGTATCTTGTTCTCCATCAGAACTCGAATAATATCGCTCTCTATTTCGTGAATTTCATGATGTATTTGCTTGGTCTTACGAGGAAATTCCAGGCATAGATACTAGTATTGTTGAACACACTATTAATATGTATCCTGATGTCAAATTGGTGCGTCAACGGCTTTGTCCTGTTCATCAAAATAAATTCGCTGCCATCAAACCAAAAGTTGAAAAACTTTTGCGTGTTTTTTTCATATACCCTGTTCCACTGACTAAGTGGGTTTCCAATATCATTCCTATCATGAAAAATCAAGGAACCATTAGAGTGAGTGTCGATTATCGAGATGTCAATCTTGCTTATCCAAAAGACAACTATCCTACTCCCTTATCGACCAGATTATTAACGATTGTGCTGGATGCAAAATATTTTCGTTCATGGATGGATTTTCTGACTACAATCAAATCGATATCTGCCCAGAGGATCAACATAAGACAACATTCATCTATCCCTGGGGCACATTCACCTATAGGAAACTACCATTTGGTTTAAAGAACATTGGGGCAATTTTTCAGAGAGCAATGGACTATGCTTTCAATGACATCAAGCACATTTTTTAACCTTATCTAGATGATTTACCAGCGCATTCACGAAATCAAACTGATCACTCGATGCATTTGAGAGCCATTTTCTTACGCTACCGACACTACAAAATATGCCTCAATCCACACAAATGTGTGTTTTGTGTTGGTTCTAGTCGTTTTCTTGGATTCATAGTCTCAAAAGAAGGAATTCGAATTGAGCCATTGAAGGTTCAGGCCATTCTTGATTTTCCTGTGCTATCAAATTTACTTTAGATACAGAAACTTCAAGGACAGGCTAACTTCCTAGGAAGGTTCATTCCACACTATGCTGAAATGGCTAAAGGATTTACTCGACTATTGAAAAAGGGGGTTCCCTTCCATTGGGACCAAGTTGCGTAAGCTTCTTTTGATGCTATCAAGGATACCCTTATCCGTGTGTCATTAATGTACCCCCCTAATTATCAAAAAGATTATTTCCTATATATCGTCGTGGCTGAAACGACCGTTGCTATGGTATTGGTCCAACTAGAAGATGGAATTGAACATCCGATCTATTATTTGAGTCGTAATCTCAATGATACAGAATTTAAGTATTCATACATAGAATATCTTGCCTTGGAAGCTATTCAAGCTATCCAAATATTTTTCCATTATATCCCGCTCTGAAAAACCACTATTGTTTCAAATTGCAACCCCATGACTTATATCTTTTCACGTCAATTGTTGGGGGGGAAATATTCAAAATAGATTGTCATTTTGTAGGAATTTGATTTGGAATTCATCAAATCCAAGTCAAAGAAGTCTTTAGTTTTGGTTGAGCTTCTCTGTGACCTTCCCTCTGATAGTACTGCTACTACGTCGGAACCATCTCTTCCTGACGAGACTCTGTTTTTGATCGGATCATCTGATCCTTGGTATGGATATTTTATCATTTATCTCCAGACCCATACATTTTGGCCTGATACCTCTCACTTTGACCAGTGACGTATTCGATATCAAGCCAAATATTATTTGATCGTCAGCGATACACTTTACCATCGTGGTGTTGATACAATTTTAAGAAGGTGCCTCAATCACGAGGAGGCCGAAAAGGTTTTAAATGATTGTCATGTTGGGGCTTGTAATGGAAACTTGTTTGGATATGCTACCATGCAGAAGATACTCCACGTCAGTTACTTTTGGCCTACCATATTTCGCGACTGCATCCTCGCAGTTAGAAGTTGTCATTCGTGCCAGATATTTGATCGTAAAATCCGCAAACGGCCAGTGCCAATGCATCGTGTTGTCTCTATGGGACCATTTTCGAAATGGGGTATTGACTTCATGACTTGTAATCCTTGTTCGTCCGGGAGGCATGGTTATATTATTGTTGCAATAAACTACTTTACCAAAAGGGCCGAAGCAATGCCTACATTCAACAACACAAGACAAACAACTGCATTGTTTTTTTTAATCATGTTATTGCACGGTTTGGGGTCCCACAGGCTATAGTTACAAATCATGGGAAGCATTTTCGCAACCACATGATGACTGAATTGACTTCCAAGTTAGATTGTCACATGATAATTCTACTCCTTATTATCCACAATCAGATGGACAAGTTGAAGCTATCAACAAGATTCTTAAACGTATGCTTCAATGAATGATAGTAGTTCGTAAAAGAAACTGGCATTTGATCCTATACTCAGCCTTGTGGGCATACCAAACCTCGGTGAGAAATGCAACCGGATTTACCCCCTTTCAATTGGTGTATGGTCTGAAAGCTATCTTGCCAATCAAATGTGAAATACTGTCGTTCAAACTCGCAATTGACTTGTTACCTGACACCTTAGAAGAAGAATCGTGTCTCCTTAACCTCATCCATCTTGATGAAATGCATCATGAAGCCCAATTGGCTAACGAAGCACATAAGATATGTATAAAGGCATAATATGACAAAAATGCCCAGCCTCGCATTTTCTCAGAGGGCGACTTGGTCCTTCTTTATGATCAAGAAGCTGATGTAATAGGTACAGGAAATTTTGAGCCATTATGGCATGGCCCCTATATTTTCAAAAGAGTTCTTGCTAAGGGCACCTATGAGTTGGTTGATTACGATGGAATTCTGCTGGCACAGCCTAGAAATGGGTTTTATTTGAAACGTTACTATGCTTATTCATGAGCGTAGTAATTTTTGTATATATTGTATATATATGTTGTTGATTTGCATTCACTATCTTAATTTGTTTTTAGAGTTTTCTTGACATTAGTAATCTTATTTACATTTCATCGCAGATGTCTGAATCTCCGAAACCATTTGTTGGATATGCTGATGATGCTAGTCGTAGTACGCAAAATCTATCCTCTGCAGCGTGGGCCATTTTCACTCCGAACGACAAGTTAGTGAGTTTTCAAGGGATTTGTATTGCAAGATCGACGAACAATATTGTTGAGTATAGCGCATTTATCGAACTTCTATTTGATGCCATTTCATTTGGTATTAACCATATCATCATAAGGTTAGACTCACAACTTGTGGTATTACAACTTACTAGTGTTTATACTATTAGAAATCCAACATTACATAGATTGTTCCTAAGAGTTCGACTTTTGGAAAGACACTTTGATTGTATTCAATATCAACACATTTCCAGAAATTTGAACACATTGACTGATCCTTTAGCTAACCAAGTTTTAGACAGACATTTACAACATATGTAAAGAAGTCATTCACATCATTGAATAGGATTGCACAATATACATAGGAAAACACTGAAATCATATAGATAGATAGTTATAGGTTTTTACAAAAATTTGTGCCCAAGTCACATTGGTCATCTAACCTCAAAATGTATGAAAAATTTCATAAGTAAACTAGTGGTGCTCATGGTAACATGCTATAGATATAGCTATCCTACATAGTAACTGCATCCAACGGTTAGGAACCCCAATAGTGTGTTGCTGCAATCGCATGGGTAGCTCTTCGATCTAGCAATCTGGAATCCCAAAGGTCAAACCTCTATGTGCTGCCGAAGCTCAGCTAGAGTCTCAGCCATATCAAGATCCTGAAGGACTTCTCTCCCGACAGCCCTCTCTGCTGGCACATTTGCTTAACGCTCTGGTTCCTCTACTGGTTGAACACGACCAACACCTACATTACATCAAAAATTTAGTTTAGTATTGGGAGAACATCAAAAATACAAAAAAATTGTATAAACCTTAGGAAAATCAAAAACATGGTCAAAAAATTCTTACCCATTGCACTCCACTTAGCACCTTCTGGTAATGCTAAATCTGTGATCTCCTTGTAAATCAACGCCTGTGTATGCATACTCATTGATGGCAACAATCTGTCACTGGAACCAGGCAAAGAACGCAGTCGAGAACACAATGGTAGATTGGCCTGCATGCCTACCCATGGGTTCTACCCATCTCTACATCTGTGGATCTCTAGGATTAGACAAATCCAGTGTCACATGTTGCGGCTGCATCAGTGGAATCCATTCTAAAGCGAAGGATATAAGGATAGAACCATAGCTGAAATTCTTCTTCCTTCCTCCCTTTGCTTTGTTCATTTGTTCCTTTACCTGAGAAAGTACAGCTTCAGACCAGTTGAATATTGTTGGCTCCAAGCACTCTAGTGCGTACTACATATACGATCTATTCGCTACATGTAGTGTAACAGTGACGGCAAGTTTTGCGATCGTGAAAAGGATAGTTCTCAATGGAAAATATCTAACATCCCAGATGTTTATCTTTCCATATTTGCTTGGCTCTGCCCCTAGATAACAATGTTGCAAAACATAATCTCTCACTGTCTCTCCTCCAACAATAGACCCTGAGATAAAAATAGGCAAGCCTCTCCTCGACAAACCTGTAAGAAAGTATACATCCTCGACTGTTATAGGAACCACTTTGTTCTTAATATGAAATGCCTCAATAGATGGATCCCATGTTGGAACTAGGAACTCCAAGAGTTCTATTTTTTGCCTCATCCCTGACAACCTGGAGTACTTAAGCCGTCCACACTCTCTTAGGGCTCTCACTGTACCCAGACCATTTAGGGCAATCATATCCTGTTCTTCATGTTCTATTTCCCTCCATGTAATCATCATTGTAATCTGATGGAAACCTGAAATACAACCATAAGAACCATTAGATTCCATTCATTGCAAAAAATTAGGCAGATTTTGGGCATAATTCAAAAAACAAAAATCTAGATTGCGCCCAAGGAAATCCCTAACAAGATACTATGTGTTGTGTATGCAAGTAACCTTCAATTCACTTGTTATGCAATGCAGATTTCGACATCCTAGGGTGCGTTGCCCTATTTTTGGGAAGAATTTACCCTAGGGACCCAAAAACCCTAAAAATTTGCAGAAATTGGAAATGAATTGATTACTAAAGGAAAGAGGAGGTTCATATCACTAACTTGGATCAAAAGGAAATGAAATCCATCCACAGAAACGATCACAATCAGTAGCTGAAGTTCGAGGGAAAAATTAGGTTCAGAGCTCCAAAATGAAAATGGTAACTATGGAATGGTAAAAATGAATAGTAAAACTACTTTTAATAGTCATTTTATTATTTGAAAATTGAATTTATTGCTATCACTATGGTTTTAATATGTTTTTTATCATTAAACAGGTATTTTTAATCCATTTGATGTTGTTCTAAACAGGTCTTACAACTAATGAACAGATTAGTCGTGCAGATTTATTTCAAGAAAGATTTTACCACAAAGCATACATTTTCTCCTTATTTTTCGAGCTTTGTTAAAAATGAAAAAGGATTTGAAACGCACTTTTATCTCTTTTTCGAGCTTCGATAACAACGAAAAAGGAACCCCTGGAGTCTTCTTTCAGCTCTTTTCAGACTACGATAATGTGAAAAGATTGCCGAGCACTTGTCTTTTCGAGCTCGTAAAAGTAAATGAATAGATATCTACTCAGTATAAGTTTAACCCTTTTCTGGACTGAGATAGATTATTTACGAAAAAGGAATACCTTGGTTGAACATGACTAATGAGGTTCTCTCAAATATTATTTTACACTTTTTCGTGTTGGGTGTGGAGCCTGATTATCTTGTTTACTTTGTATCACAGCATTGGACCCCTATACCTTAAATGGGGCGGCAACGCCGCTTGTAAATTAATCGCTATCGTGGGGGGTCTAGGGGGGGGGTGGCAGCAACTTTATGGAGCCCCCCCCTGGCGGGGGGTTTCGGGGGCAGTGCCCCCGAAGCTAAAAACAGATGTAAAATTTCCTTGTAAAATTATAGTAATTTCTAGTCAATCTGGGCCGTTCATTAGGAAAATGATCTGATGGTAGAAGTTATGTTTAGTTTAGGTTTTTTTTCCCTAGAAGGCAACCCCTCGATTTTATGAGGGTATTGTATTGCGGCTGCATATTTTATGTGTATTCTCGGAGTGAGAAACAAAGAGGGAGACTGTGAGAGAGAATAGAGGATATTACAGCGGATCTGCTGTAGGTTGTGTCTCTTCATTTTGCTGGATAATAGAAAGGAAGGACTGGTTGTTCGGGGTGGACGTAGCCCAAACTAGGTGAACGACGTATATCTGTGTCTCTTTGGTTTTATGTGTTTTGTGTGCTTGTACTTTCCGCATATTTCATGTGTTGCATTGCTTTGTAATATTTAATTTTCCAGCATTTCGGATCTAAGCGACAACTTTATGAAAAAGTACTTATGGAGTTTTCTTTCGTCCTCTTTTTAAAACTCTCTAAATATGAAAAATGACTGGGTTGTCACTGTCGTTAAGCTCGTTAAAACATAAAATAGCGACGCCTTGTCCATCATGGCAATAATAGAGTTTCATTCATCGCTAGACTCGTTAAATTATTAAATAGCAATACTTTATTCACCTGAAGGGTTGAATTATAGATCAAGAAAATGTTATCCTCCTCAAGCTTGTTAAAAAATAAGGAGGTACTGGTCGAAAAATGATCGGGGAAATTTTTAGGAAAGTGAGCATAATTCTTTATGGTAGCAAGTCGCTCTTGAACATGACACTTCACTCCATGTCTGTGACTGTTTGGGTTGGGTAATCTTCTTGACAGTTCATTCATACCTATGGTTCATCATACCTTCACTTCGATTTTGGGTCAATGCTGCCAACTCATCTCAGTGTCATTGATATGTTCAAGAGAAGTCATCCAATGAATACTCATCCATCTGAAATACTCATAAACCTTCATTCTCATGACCTTCATCCCTGAAAATTGCTATATCAAGTCATACCTTTGTCTCCAAAATTAGTAACTCCCATTTCGCAATAAGGTGGCTTCCTGTCGATGACAAATCATTATCCAAGAAGTTCACATAAAAACATCCAATTCTAGTACCATGAGGCTTGTTACAGCATCGACAAGATCCTCGCTTCCGGAATTTTGACCGAAATATTTTGTTTGGAATTCGACATCAAATCATCTATTCGCACCTTACAAAATGTACTGCAGTACCTTGAGGGCCATTAACATTAATGGTAGTTCTCTTGCGTTTGTTAACAACTCACATCATTTGCTGGTAATCAAACGATGTCTTTCCATGTTCAACTACAAATCATATATTCACATGGCTAGACTTGTACTTAAATGATTGAGTGAACGAGATAAGAAGACCCTGGATCTAGTTTCAGCCATCCAGGCTGCGATTTCAGGATTATTGTACACATCATCTGTACAGTGACCTTATATACAGATCTTCATATGAACATGGGCCTATATCTGTAGGCATGTCTATATTGGGCAACATTCCAATGTAGAAACAATTCTGAATTATGTACATGTTATTAGATTGTTTATATGTTGAACATGGGAATGCCTACCCTCATCAATTATGATCAAGAGGATATATCATGATGTAATGTATTGTGAGATTGATGCAGGTTGCCACTCCGCTTCATCTCCAACCCATCATAGTGTAAAGCATCTCAATCAAAATATTGTTATTTTTATTCTGACTTCATGCTTTAGGGGGAAATTGTTATAGGTCAATTTGGGTACCATTCCCAATGACCTGGTTAACTAGGCATCATCTCCAGGACCAATGAATAGGGTCTATCCAACCCCTATCATTTCATTTTTTATATGACCTAAGACAAAGAACAAGACAAATCATTCAATACTTTCATCTGCAAAGGTTTCCAAGATTCAAAGTTTATAATATATCATATGAGAGCTCATCAACACTGCCTCTAAAGGGACAAAGTGTGTTGCATATGCAGGTAGCCCCATGCAAGGCTACTCTGCAAAGCACTTCCCGACATCCAAGGGTGTGTTGGTCACATTGGGAGCAAAATTCTCATTGTTCCAGAATCTCCACTTGGCCAATGCCTTCTAAAAGAGTTCACATGTGTCAAACTTCAAATCCATGTGTCCATTTGACATCTACAATATTGGGAACATGTCTTGCCTATTATTGGAAAGTCATTGATTGTAAAAATACCTTCAGCTCCTCTATAAATTGAGCACAAATCTTAGTGTTTGATAAGGAAGAATTTTTGTAGAGAAATGCTGGTGGAATTTCAATTGAGAAGTTGATTTGGGTGACATATTGCTGGAGATATCTGCATTTTGATGAGGCTGGGATGCTGCTGGAGATGGTGACAAAAAATCAATCACTAGGTTGTAGCCTCCCCTTCTATCATTAATAAAGATTACTGCTTATTTTTCCCTATATGCATCTGTATAAGCTTTGATTTTCCATATCATGATTTCTTATTTGATGTATATGGTTTATGCTTTATTGATTTAGCTAAATAACTTGAATATACATTTGTATTGTTGTTAGCTCTTGTTGTTTAGTGTTCATTCTTGCAGGAAATATTTTGCACATCTGGCTAGAATTTGAAGCTACAGAAAAAGTGACAAAAGGAGACTTTGGAAGCGCTTGGATTCCAAGTAAGATTCTTATTTCATTTTGTGTATTTGTTTACAGTTAGGAAAGATAGTCGTAAATTCTTTGACCTGTTATTCTAGATTAGCACATTTCTAGGGAAGAATGATTTATCCGTAATTTATAATTCCACATAACAGTTGGGAATTTTGGGGTCGAGAAAAAAGTGGCAGTACTGCAGAAGTATTTCTATTGACCGAACCTTTGATAGGATGTCGGGAAGTACATCAGATCCTGCACTGCTTACGCCATTGCCAAATTGACCATCAAGAAGCAAGGCCTCTATACTCTGCTACCTACCCCTAGTCGACCTTGGGAATCCATCTCCATGGATTACATGTCGGGACTTCCTTCTACTAAGCATGGAAATGACTTTGTTTACGTGGTTGTCAACAGATTCTCGAAGATCTCCATTATGGTGGCCTGCAAGAAGAACATCACAACAAAAGCCATTGTTAAACTCTTCTTTGAATGAGTGTGGGTGCACTTTGGGATTCCATAGTCTATCATATCGTATCGGGACAATAGATTCCTCACCACATTTTGGTCCAACCTCTGGTCAATGCTTGACACCAAGCTCACCAAGTCCACAACTTTCCATCCCCAAACTGATGGCTAGACATAGGTCGTCAACAGGATGATTGTACACATTCTGCACATGTACAATCCAAAACATCCACACACATGGGATGATAGCCTCCCCTATGTACAACACATTTATAACCAAGCTCTCCATAGCTCCATTGACCACAGCCCTTTTCAGGTAGGCTTGGGATTCCAGCCACTATGTCCCATTGACATAGCCATGCCATTTGCGGCTACTTAGACCGATTCAGCTCATGTCCAGTCTGAAGCTTACAAAGAGAACAACTTCATCGAGCACATTCAGCATATCTGGCAACAGGTTCATGAAATATTGGATAGAGCCAATGCTAAGTACAATCAATGACATGATCAACATCGGGTGCCACACAACTTCCAGGCAAGCGAAAAAGTGTGGCTACATTTGCAGATGGAGCACCTCACTGGACCTCACCGCAAGCTTTTCCCATTCTGATATGGGTCGTACACCATCACCAAGGCTATAGGTAACAATGCCTTCGAGCTCAATATTCCACCATTCCTTGGTCTGCACCCAGTATTCAATGTAGACTGCCTTTTTCCATACTTCCCACCTCTATTGGACACCTCTGACATTGCGAGGTATGGTGCATGTCAAATGACGATCGTATGCCAAATTTGCGTCCTCGGGAAGTTGAAACACCAATTTACCCAAACGGGGCCCATAGTTTTGGCGCTTCATCTGCTAGGGTTAAGTTTTTGGATGTTTAGGGTTTTCCATTGTTTCTAAATAATAAATAGGCCCTTGAGCCTCATTGTAACACAGTTCAGAGGCCTGTAGCCAACACATCTCTTCTCAGATATTCGCTACCAGCACCCTGGCTAGTTTATTTCCATTTTGTTTGTAAGCAAATTTCAATTCTTTGATATTAATGAAATGAAGTGTTATTTCTGCTGCATATTTGTGTTTATGGTTATATGTGTATTTTTTTGCATTCCTGCATAAATACGAATCATAGTTACTGTGCACAAGTGCGTTTGTATGATACTACGCACCGGTGCATTTCTACGACCTATGGGAACTACACCAAATACCAATACCAATTAGAATGCCCGATGCGCTTTATCAACAACTACCACCCGAGCGGGCAGATAGGAATTGCATGCACTGGTATGGTTTTCCTTTAATGCACTGGTACATTTTTATAACATAATGGACTGTTGTGTTTTAATACCTAAACGACCCGATGTGTTTTTACACCTTAACGGCGCTAGTGCATGCACCTTCTATCGGCCCAGTGCGTCTTTTTGGGTGACATGCACCAAGACGTTGCTAAATGCCCCAGGGCTTCCGAAATTTGTTTTCCATCTCGGTGCTTAGTGTATTTGTACTACCAGTGTGTACAAGGTAAAATGCACTGGTGCATTCACTGTGACACATGATACATGCACCAATGAGAAAAACATCCATAAAAAAATTCTGCCGCCCAGTTTTTTTTGGTTTTGTTGAAGTTTCGTTAGAAGCTCTGTCAAAACCTATGTTACTAAAAATGGATGTTGTATCAAATGTTTTTTTGACAATTTTGGCCAATTTTATAACACTACAAACATCCTTTATAACCTTCGCTAGATGGTCTTTTCCTTGTAATGTTGGGATGCCATGATGCATTGTGCAATCAAGGAAGGTTATTTTTCCTATTTAATAGGGAGCTAATTACCTAGGAATTGTGTGAGCAAGGCAGGCTGAGAATTGGCTAAGTACTAGACCAATTTTGCCTAGATCAATGTGAAACAGTTGGCAGAGTGCTAGAGAATCTCATGAGAGATTAAGAATTGTATTGTTTCATGATTCCTTGACTTAATGCACAATATATATAGAGGGTTTTTGAGAAGTTTCTTTCCCAAAGAACATCTTGTGTTGTGTGATTGATTTACTTCTTTCTCTTACTTCCATGTGATTGAGCGATCATGTTTTGTATTCCGCAAATATTGTAGAAGGATTCAGTATCTTGTTTTAGTACATCACAAGATCGGATTAAATCCATTGGTGTATTTTCTACATGGTATTAGAGCACCAAGAATCACAATATAAGAAAAGAAATTGAGTTTGTTTTGAACAATTTCAAATTTGCAGATTTATTCTTCAGGATCCATCAACAGATCAAGATTTATTCTTCAGGATCCATCATTTACATAACATGGAATGAAAGGATGGAGGCAATGTTTGAGGACAACGGTTTGAAGGAATTAATAAATATTGATATTCCCAAGCCCGCAGCAGCAGATGCGCAACTTCTTGATGCATGGCAGAAGAAGGTAGCAAAGGCGAGAAGGATCTTGTTAGAGGGAGTTCAAGATCATATTGTCTTGAGTCTCCATGGGAAGGTGACTCCATATGCTATGTGGAAGGCTTTGACAGATCTGTTTCAGAATAACAACTACCACAGGAAGTTGGCGCTGAAGGACAAGCTCATAAATATCAAGATGGAGGAGGCGACATGATCCAGAAATACTTGCAGAAGTTCACTCAGTGTCGAGATGATCTTGGAAGTGTTGGGGTGACTGTTACTGATGATGATTTGGTGAGCCTAGAACTTTTAGGCCTTCCCAAGAGCTGGCATAGTTACTAGGACTCTATGAATAGGAGGGAGGAGTTACCATACTTGGAGACTTTGTGGTCTGACTTGGTAATAGAAGAAATAAGGCAGAGCACTAGAGATGGGACCTCCAACAAAGACAAAAAAATAGATTGTGCATTAGTTGAAAAAGGAAAGATCAAGTGTTTTGACTATCACAAGCATGGGAACTATGTCATGAATTGTCCACAGAAGAAGGCAAGTAAGAAAGAGCCTGCGGTTGTAGCCAGTGAAGCGTTAGATTCATAGTTTAAGCTTGATTTTACTCTCATTGCATGCATGGCCAACGTTGTAATGGGATGCATGTGGTATCTATACAATGGTTCCTCACTCCATATGACAGGGAATAGAGATCTCTTCAGTGACTTGGAGGAGAAGGACCTCCAACAGAACGTAGAGTTTGGAGATGACGGGAGGTGTAGCGCGACTGACATAGGTATAGTTACCTTAAAGAGGGATTTTGGCTCCCCTCTCAAACTAGCAGATGTTTTTTATGTTCCATGCCTAAGGAAGAATCTTGTCTCTGTAGCGATATTGGAAGACCGTGGTTATGAAGTCATATTTAGAAAAGGAAAGGTGTTCCTTAGACACATTTCTACGGGGCAGGTGAAACAGAGTGGTGTAAGAGTTAAGAACATGTATGCTCTCGACGTCAAGGATACATGCAAATATTTGAGGATCAAAGCGTGGTTAGTGACTTGGTGGTTTAGAGGGAGAAATTATCTCTCAACATGCAGCCTCAAAAGTAGCCTTAGAAGGTTGTGGAGTAGCCACAATTGGAGAAGCAGAGAGGAGACCGAGTGGAGGCATCCACTGAAGCAGATACCTTCAGTAGGGGGGAATTTGAGCCATATGGGAAGAGGGAGTATATGCATATATACCTTCAAGTAAGAGGTGGGGTGATGTGTAGATATAATCCTAAGAATAAATTTGGGCAGGGTCCATTGAGATGGTGTGTTTGATGGATCGAACCTAGTTATGAGGAGCCCACAGTACAATAGTAACAGGAATGATCAGTTGGATTGATGCAGTTAGAAGTCAGGAAGGTAGAAATCAGAGTGAAAAATGTCAGATACTAGAGCGCAGATCATAGTTGGTAGCAGTGCAAAGGGCACGGATGCAGATGTCAGAAAGAGCGCAGATAGTCTAGTAGACATGTGCAGTAGTTAGCAGTAGTCAGAAGACTCTGAAGACAGATGCATTATATTGATTCAGTTGTTTAGAGGCTATACAGTTTCAGGAGTTGCAAGTGAAAACAACACTAGAGAAATGTTGCATGCAGAACATTCCAAAGGCACCGAATCATGATAGATTGAATTCCTTTCTTGTTGAGAGGGAGTGTTGAAATTTGCAACAAGAAACAATGAAATTGGAAACCATAAAGGACAAAAATTTCACCCACATTGGTGAGGAAACTCTGATGCACACTAGTGAGGAATTTCTTATGCACATTGGTGAATAAATTTTAATGCACACTAGTGATGAATTTTTTATGCACACTGGTGAGGAATGTGGGGCATATAATTTATTTTTCCCTTAAATAAATTGTAATTTTTTCTCATAAAAACTTGTATTAGTTAACTAAGTCATGATGACTGAGTTAGCTCAAGAAATTCAAGTTGAGGGTCTAAGATGAGGCATGTAGAGGGATTCTAATATTTTGGGGGCCCAGTTGCAGTTGACGCATCAGTGGGTGTGTGATGTGAGTGAGTTAACTCAACTTATTGACTTATAATCAGTTTAACTAGTTCTAACTGAGAGATGAACTAGTGAGAGGCCCAGTGAATTAAATTAGATTTAATTCACAATGAGTGATCAATCATTTAACTGATAATTCACTATAAATAGTTGCATGCATGTTAGTTCTGAGGAAGACCTAGTTGAGACAAAGGTTAAAGGGAACATAACTATTAGTTTTATTTATAGAAAATTTCCCATGGGCAATTATAGAGTCATTGAGATGCCATGATGCATTGCGCAATCATGGAAGACTATTTTTCCTATTTAATAGGGAGATAATTCCCTAGTAATTGCGTGAGCAAGGCGGGTTGAAGGAAGGCTAAGAATTGGCTAAGTACTAGAACGATTTTTCCTAGATCAGTGTGAGACAGTTCGCAGAGTGTTGGAGAATCTCATGAGAGATTAAGCATTGTATTGTTTCATGATTCCTTGAATTAATACAATATATAGATAGAGGCGTTTTGAGCAGTTACTTTCCCCAAGAACATCTTGTGTTGTGAGATTTATTTACTTCTTTCTCTTACTTGCATGTGATTGAGCAGTCGTGTTTTTTATTTCGAAAATATTGTAGAAGGATTCAATATCTTGTTTTAGTACATCAAAATATCGGATTGAATCCATTGGTAGATTTTCTACATGGTATCGGAGTGATATTTTTACACCCCACACAAAGGATCATGACATTTTTCACGGTACTACCTTCAGACAGCGGCATCAAGAGACCAATTGATACCAATTCATATCTAGACTCTAGATCAGTCAGGATCCATGGAACCTCACCCCACCACATGAGATTTCAATAGCAAATCCATCTCAGATCTGTTCTTGGGAGAAAAACTAGTTCCTACAAACCTCAACAATGCATGAACTCCCCCAGGCAACGATCTAGTGGACAGTCTATACTTTCCACCAACCCTTCATCGTGCCAACAAACTTTGTGGAGTTTCTTCAGCATTCATTCAGCCTTAGATGTTAGGAAAGATGGATTTGATCCTCAGATCTATTAACCCATGTATCTTCTTCACCAGGGAATTCCATACATTGTATTTTTATGTTCTTGCATTGTATCTTTCGTAATCATGCAATGTATTTTTATTTGGTTCTCCCGCATTGTATGGACATCATTGTATTCAACAGTCCCTTTGACCTACTTTGTGGTCATTAGTTGGAAATAAATATAATTATCTTATCTCCTATTTATTATCCAAAACGAGGAGTTTATAAAGTAATATCCCTCACGAAATTAGAACTTAAAACTATCTTTTTACAGAAATAACATAAGCATTTTTTTTGGACCTCATGGCCAATAAAAAAAATAAGAAGAAATAACAAGATAAATGAAAAGAGACTATCGTTGACAATTTCCATAACTACATGTAACATGTGCATGTCCATCCTACAATCGCGGTAACAATGAATCTTGACCAACAAAATCACTTGTTGGAAAATATAAACAATTAGTTAGAAAGAGAGAAACAACGCAAAATAGGGATGTTACAAAATTTGATATTCTATAACATCTCTTTTAAATCGAAATAAAAAAGAAATCGTACCTCATCTTATGCAATAGTTTAAAACAATAGAAAAATAAATATGTATTTAACATCCTCTAATTCTAGAGAAATTATGAGCATTACCCTTGAATATTTTACTATTATTTGTGTATCAGATCCATGTAAAATCTCAACAACTTTAGTAAAATTTTGCTACCTTAGAGTTTTGTTACTGTTACATGTATCTCTTAGTTGCTCATTTTCTCTAGTTAATTGTTCAATTCGACAATTTAGCCCTGGAACAATAAGTAAGAATCATTAGTGCCATTAAAGGTCCAAAAAAGCTTTAGAAGCCACTTTATATGCCTTATTGTCTGACTCAGGTGTGATATTGACGTCATTTGGGTTGTCATATTTGCTGGAAAATTCAAGATTGGCCTTATTAGGCTATGTTCGAGATTGATAGAACTTTGAATGTAAGGAAGTTTTTGTTTATTTCGTCGCAATCTAGAATTTTTTTTGTTTAATAATTTAACTTTAATATGTGTGTCATAATCTTGCTTGGGTTGAATTTCTTTGTGATCACTTGCAAATTTTGGAGAGGAGGATTCCAATTGGGGTTCTATTGTAGTATTACAACAACTCCCCATTATCCTAGATAGTAACTTAGAAAGAATAATGGGGACCCTTTAAAAATTTTAGAATTTAATATTCAATTTTTAGAAATACAACCCAAAATTAGCAATTTATTATGTTAAGATTTTAATTTTCTTTTATAAATAATAAAATCACTAAAAAATTCTTAAAAAACTAAAAATTCAAAGCAAAAGCATATAACGGGACAAAATTTGTGATCAAGCGAATAACAGAAATACCAAATTGCAAACCTGCGAATAGCCGAAATGCTGAAACACCGAATTACAAAGCAAGCAAATTCCTGCAGTGCCAAAACACTGAAATCTGTTATCTAACAGATATCGATATCGCATCCCATCAACTAACATATACCTATATCGCATTTTTTTTAAAACCATCACGCAATCGCAGTTTCGCATCTTGCATTTCGCAGAGTTCTAAAAACACTAAAGCATGTCGTTTATCAAATTGTCGATGTAACATCCCGATATAATGCCACTTATCAGAATCATGTGGACCCATATTTTTGAATTTAATGTTCATTCATGTGAGTTTGTAATCTCAAGGTTTTCAATTGATTTTTAGTTTCAAAATTAAATACTGAAGGATTCCTATTACGCATGAATTGAATTGATAAGATTTTTAACAGTGTTTCGAAGAGAATTGAGCTTATCATCTCTGGCTTGTTTGAATAGTATAATTCTAAAACGCAAGGCATAAAAGCATGTCACGATTGATTAAAGCATGAAGGAAATATGCCACCTTGCCAAAGTTAGTTATGCAACAAGAGGAGAACAACGGAATGGCTCCCTTAATCTCGGATACTACATGAAATCCAGACGTTGTTTCTTCAGGCTGGGAAGGTTTATACCAACTCTTTTATAATTATAAACATCAAATAATTCCAGACAGACAAGCTGTAGCTAATGATACTGTTACACAGCAATCTGTCACTATCCCTGTGCTCCCTGTTCCTTGATCCTGGAGGACCCATATAGTGACCCTTGTGTACTTTCCAAGCATGGAATACATACCCTTGAACCACATTTTGTTTTCCAATTGATCTCCCTTTACAACTTTTTTGGAAGATCCCTATAAAAACCTGGTTTTCAAGTTCGGCGCTTTGCCTCAGTATCTGACCTGCACTGATAGCAGAGATTAGCACTGAGACTCGCATCGATTGGTGCTCTGTCTTAATGTTGGACCCGCGTCGATCCTCTTTTAGAAAGTTTTTTAAATAGAAAGGAAGCTTCGCAAGGCAGTGAGCTGGAAGTTTGTTTTGAGGATATGGCCGAGGAATTCCCATTTGGGCTTATTGTTCCCAAGAAATAGGAACTACTCCAAAGGATAAGCTCTTTTCCCATTATTTGAGAACCCATAACCTCCTCCTCCATTGTTATATAAGGATACCTCTTTCATCTCTATTGCCTTAGTATGAGTTAGAAAGTTGGACTTAGCTAGGGAGGAGAAGCAATTATAGCTTTGGGAGAATAGTGTAGAGTGTGATTTTTTTTGTGTGTTAGGAACATAGTGAGATCTCAGACCTTTGTGTATGAGGGTGCTGCAAACATGCTTGGATACAAACCTACCGAAGGAGATCGACGCATCAAGAAGCTTCGGTGGAAGACGACAACATAGCATCAGAACAAGGTAGGTCATCTTCCTTGCTCTGAATTTCATTTACAATCTAGGAAGGTAGATGTTAGTATGTTCCCATAGTTGCTAGACCCACCCTAGGGCTAGAGGGATCACCTCTATCCATAGAGGGGATTAACCTGGACATCAGATACTTCTTCCAATGATTCAGAATCCTAGACATATGCGGCTAACTCCTTTCTTCACAGAATTGTTGCTCGTCCCAAAATACTTCCATACACTGACTTAGTGAGATGGGTGTTAGAAAATGTGGATATAAGGGATAGAAAATTCATTACCACAAACATAAATGTCATTCATTTTCTCATACCAACAGATTTAAGGAAGATGTACAAATTACCAAAGTTGTAGAAGAGATATGACTCATAATTCGTTCAGAATTTCATGCAAGAGAACGAAAATCCTGCAACAGTAATTAAAGAGTGGATAAATGACCCTAACCAGCATAAGCGTGATGATAAAGGTATGTATTCAGTCACTTCTCTTAAAATTCCTTACTCTCAAATAGCTACAATGATGTGTCGCCTGTTTGGGTCTGTAAATACTAGTAAGTTTAAAGAGAATTGGACACCCTTGATAGAAGTGCCTCTTATGGGTATATCCTAAATTGGGAAACCATTCTCTCCGATAATTTGATAAGACTCATCACGGCCTATAGGGAAAATCAAAATGTCAAAGCAAATACAACCCCTCCTTTTTACATGAGCTCTTATATCATGGATGCAGTCTTTTTTTCTTGTGAATTCCCATCCTTTAGATGGAAATGGACCAAGGAAGTAGTAACCCCCATCTTTGTCTAATTATTTTTCTTTTGGGATCAAAATACTACTCCCATATTTTCAAATTTTGTAATGAAATAATGCTCCTGATCTACCAATCCCTAGAAATACCCCTGAAGTTGATAAAAGTATTAAGTATATAGGTAGGTGGTTTGGTGAAGAGTACTTTACGTACATCTGTGTTTTTGGAAGCTATGCCCCTCCACATATCCTACCCCTGTAAGTATCAGAAAAATTATTGGCTAAAGGAATTGCCTATCAAACTGTTGAAGATGGTTTTACAAAAGTCTTGAAAGATGCTAAAAAGACCATTTGGCTAACTTTCCCTTTTTCATGTGGCTCATATGCATTGAACAATTTCAAGCATGCCTATCTTGAAATTGATCGATTAAAATCATTCAAATTCCCAGTTTTTCCCAATAGAAATTATTATGGTTATGGTGTTGCTAGAGAAATAAAAAATCAAGTCAAGCTTCGAGAATTTCCAAGCGAGCCTGATAGGTTTGATGATATGTTCGAGTCAGTTTATGAATTTTCCAGAGTTTAGAAAATAGTAGAGGAAATACTCAGTCCTAAGGACCTGCCGAGGTTTAAATAATATCAAGAACAAATAAATTCTCATCTGGTGAAATTTTTGTTCCAAAGGCCGACACCAGAAATACAAAATATTGTAGTTTCAACGTCTTCATCTCAAGTACCAATTGCAGAGACAAAAATTGAAAATATTGAGCAAAATGACAAATTCACCCAAGACTGGGATGAGTTTGAGAAAGTACTATCTTAGGCTGATATTCCAACCACTCATGATACTATTCAATTAGATGTTGCACTTATCCTTAACACTATAAATTCAGTAGCTTCTACAGGAGAGCCAAGTGCACAACACATGCCTACTGATAATGATAATTTGAAGAGTCAATAAGAAAAGAAATAAACCTCATTCACTGTAAAGGTTTCTACAAAAGGTGTTGAGCAAAGTGAAATCCAAAGAAATAATTATATGAAAGAGAGTATAGAAGCTACATCTGCCCAAGACATGGAAATCGTCCCAGCTTTTCCCATTCATGAAATAATTCTCAACATTGAGGAAGTACCTCCATTGGATGTATTCTATAGTCCAAAAGATAAAGTTTTCATGACCAAATCAAAGAAGAGGCTAAGGATGGAGAAATCTCCAGAACTAACTCCAAACGTAAAACCAATGCAAATCCTTTGGAAAGAGACCCAATCAGCTCCAAAAGAAGAACTTCATAAACTGTCTCAATTTGCAGGTTCTTACGCCGATGCAACTATTCATAAAGGAGCAGAAATTCAATCGATAATCGAAGAAAAGGACTATAAAATTGCTCAAATGGAGCAAATTTTCTTGAATGAAAAGCAAAATATGGAGCAAGAGCTATAATTAAATATCACTACTCTTCAGCAAGAGTTTGAGGGTCTCAAACTCAAACTTGGAAACAAGCTTAACGAAAAGGATAAATTGATCCATCAGTTACAGCAGAGAATTGAGAAGTTCCATGAGAATCCCAAACTCAATGCAGTCAAGAAGGAAGCAGTAGAGTTAGAGACATTATTGTTGAAGCAATAAGCAGCTTTCTATCATAAGCTAAATCAAGTTCAAGAGCTAGTTAAAACCAGTGATCAATTGGTCTCTCAGATATATGATCTAAGGAATTATTATAATGAGATTGATGATAAAGTGTCTAAGTATATAGATTGGTAGGACATTGCATAGGGTAGAGCAGCCAATCTCCCTCGCCTTGAAGAATCAATCAAAGACATAATATTTGGATATTGGGACATTAAAATTAAAAGTGTCGAATTAGCTATTATCAGATCTAAGAATCTATCTTCCAGCATTTCTAAATACATAAAAGATTATCTTTTGCAAGCTAGCCTAATATAGGATTCTCCAAAAGACACTTTGCCAGATATCAAATTCCTAAGGCAATCTTAGCAAGAAACATCTAGGAGAAAATCTCTTGACATTCACAGCCTGAACAAATCAAATATGGAAAGTTACTGGTACTTGTTGATTAAATTGCATATCCAATGGCTAATGTTCAAATGTCTCTCCAATGGAGCATATCGACTCCTTCCAACATTTTAGGATGCAGTACTCACAGGGCAGATGCGAATGCAACCAATTCACCCCCCCCCCCCATCTAAAACATATGGTGAAAGCGTGCCAGCTCAAGGATCAGTTAGAGAATGAATCTGGGAAACAATCATGAGACTGTTCCAACCAATGCAATTTATTTTCCTAGTTTTTAGTTATATAGTTTTTAGAGTAATAGTTTTAGATACTTGTTTCACAAGTCTTCTATTTTTGTAATATTAATTAGTATTTAAACCCCTTTCATGCATTTAGAAAGGGGTCCAAAATTTTGAGAAAACTACTTTTGGAACTTGCACTATTGTGGAACAGAAGTTATCTAATTGGAAATATGAACCCAGAAGCTATCTTTTTCAGATCTAAAGTTATGATGCAGCAGGTACTAATATCTGTGTATTAATTTTTTATGTTTATGAGATTTATAGAAAACTTATTTCTGTCTACTTGTTTCATTTTGATAAGCATTGAAGTGATATATGTTCTTATTACGATTGATATAATATATTGAATGATATGTTGTTAGATGTGAAACTAAGAAGTATTTTATCTGATTGATGTGCTTCATCAACTGAATCAATTAAATTGATTTAGTTTCTTACATGTGTTTACATTCATTAAGTATGCAATTATATATATTGTTTCATGCTTGTGAAATCTTCTCTATAATCATATAAAAGAGTCTAATCCAAAGAAGTAGTTAGATTTAATTTATGTTATCATTAGAAATAAATCACTTCCTTTGTGTTGATTCTATTCCCTTTTGTTATTCATATAAAATCTTTTTATACGGAAAATTGGTCCCTATATCCCTAGTCGAACCCACCATTTCAAAGGAAAAGGAGTTGGTTTAAGCTCCCGACCGGGTGGAATCCCCAATGTTGAGGCAGTCACCTTCCAGACTTCAACAAGTTCCAACTTTGAGGGCTTAGATTTACGTCATTGTTACAAAGCAATTTTTCATCGTCCCTGTACTCCTCGTTCCTTGATCCTAGAGGACCCATAGAGTGACCCTTGTGTACTTTCCAAGCATGAAATACATACCCCTGAACCACACTTTTTCTACCAATTCATCTCCCTTTAGAACTTTTCTGGAAGATCCCTATAAAAACCTGGTTTTCAAGGTCGGTGCTTTGTCTCAGTGTCTGACCCGCGCTGATAGCAGAGATTTGTACTGGGACCCGGTTCGATTAGCGCTCTGTCTTAATGTTGGACCACGCCGATCCTCTTTTGGAAAGATTATAAAATAGAAGCGAAGTTTCCACGACTAGAAGCTTCGCGAGGCGACGAGCTGGAAGTTTTTTTTTAGGATATGGCTGAGGAATTCCCCTTTGGGCTTCTTGTTCCCAAGAAATAGGAACTACTCCAAAGGATAAGCTCTTTTCCCGTTATTTGAGGGCACATATCCTCCTCCTCCATTGTTATATAAGGAGACCTGTTTCACCTCTGTTTCCTTAGTTAGTTAGAGCCAGATGGTTAGAGTTAGTTGGTTAGAAGCACTTAGCATAGAGAGAAGAAGCAATCATAGCATCAGGAGAATAGAGCAGAGTGTGATTGTTTTTGCTTGTTAAGAACATAGTGAGATCTAAGACCTTTGTTTATGAGGGTATTTCAAACATGTTTGGATACAGACCTACCGAAGGAGAGCCTCGACATCAAGGCTTGGTTGTAAACTCCCCTTGTCTTTATCATAATAAAATGCAACTGATGTTTATCTTCCACTCTTGTTTATATTTATAATGAGATTTCTAGCATTCCTTGATGAGCTAGATAGGTTGTAATTGTTTTATGTTTGTCGTAATTTCACGCTTGTTGTGGTGTCTTGACTGTTTGTATAGGTAATCAAATTTTGGTAGCAGCGTGTATCAAGCTTGAGGAGAGCGACACATCAAGAAGCTTTGACAGAAGAGGACAACATAGCATCAGAACAAGGTAGGTCACCTTCCTTGCTCTGAATTTCATTTACAATCTAGGGAGGTCGATGTTAGTATGTTCCTGTAGTTGCTAGACCCACCCTAGGGCTAGAGGGATTGCCTCTGTCCTCAGAGGGGATTTGCTTGGATAACATATTGGCGACTCCATTGGGGAGTTTCCTTTGAGTTTGTCACTCTTTGAGGTCTTAGTCATTCGAAGAGTTTAGTCGAACGAGCATTTGTCTATTTGTTCCTATGTTTTTTATCAATTACAATCTTTTAGTTTTTGCTTGAAGTGGTGAGTCTGGTCTTGGTTAGGGGAAATTCTTTGCTTTTTTATTTTTCAGGAATTGGCACTTTTATTTGTCTGACAGTCGCATTGATTGGTGCTAGTTTTCAGCTATAAAGTCACGCCATCAGGCAGTTGGCGCTATTTTCAGCTCCTAAAGTCACGCAAATTTCATTGTGTGTGAAAAATTAAGGTTTTTTCCCTAAGTCCTTTACAAGTGTGTCTTTCCCTTCCAGTCTTTTTCTCTATATGATTTACATTTTCTCCCCTTCACTCAAGATGTTTTGATTGGCTTGTTGGCTTGGTTTTTGGTTGTTTTTTTTGTCCTTTCTGTTGGGACGTGCATCTTATACCCTAGGTTTTTTTAGGATTATGCATCAATTTCCCAATTGCATGCTCCATGAGACATCGCCCTTCTAATTGAGTTAGTCTCCTTTCTTGGTGAGCTATCTCTAGTTGATTGCCTTTTGATTTTTTGGTTGATTGAGTGATCAAGTCTCAAGTGTCTGCCCGAGTTCATTTGTTCTGCTTGTTCGCTTGTGAGCATAGATTACATTTCTCATTATTCAGCTGAAAAGTCTTCTTTGTATGTTTTCTTGATGTAAAAGGGAATGAAAGCCTTGTTTTGAGCCCACGCTTTGGAATTCCTCTTTGTTCTTGAACTCTATGTCTTCTAGCCTTTTGATGAATTTCGTTGCAAAGTGTTCAAAATGAGATTGTATTCTTAATGTTTGTTTCACCCTTTTTGCATTAAGGAAATTTGCATTCATTTAGTTTTCGTCTCAAAGTTTCCTTTTTGTCAAAATGCATTAGATCGAGTTGCATTGAAAAGTCATGTTTGAGATTTATCGTTGAACTTAGATTACATTTTTTAATGATTGAAAACTAAAATTTGCATTGAGTGAATTCTTTTTCATTAAAAGCATGCATTAAGTAGATTCTCATTTCATCGAAAAATGCATTGAGTGCATTCTTATTCATTCAGAAGAAAAAGGAAGTTGTGCATAGATTACAATTGCATAGTTTTCCAAAAGAGGATTTTGCATAGATTTCATTGCATAATTCGCATCTTTGAATGTTCTAGATTACTTTTAGATAGTGAAAGTCATCTAGTTTGGAAAAATTTTCGTTTGCAATATTATTATTTTTTGCATCGTTTTTTGAGACCCTTCCCTTAACTAGATAGCATTCATCGAATTGAAAGAGTTCTTTTCTCATATAGTTGTATATAGAAGTTTTCAGTTGACAGCGGTAGGGCCTTGAAATTGAGACATAATTCAAGATCAACCATCAAAGTAATTCAATCAATCTAAAGAAGCATTGAAACTTAACGCTCACAATTTAGAGTTCCAGGCTAGTGACGTGTTCCGACGTTCTTAAACCTAGCAGCTGCCACTCGCCATCTGGAATTAGACAGCGCTAGTACGGACTTGTGCTCCTCGTATTGTCGCGTATATAAAGGGAGACCCATATAGGTTGCAATCCTTTATCCATAGGAAGTCCAGTCTGCTGCCTTGTAATCGTGATAGACCGAACACAACATTCAGGGAGATTGGGTGTCGTACGTCAAGTCCTTGGTCATTTCTCTTTCATTTGATCACCAAGGTGTATATTGCAGTTCACGATTACCTGGTTCACCCTTTTTCCTAGAGTTCTTGAGTAGTCATTTTGATCTTTCCATGACTCTTTAAAATTGAAAAGATCATCGAGCCCTTGTCCTTTCAAGCTCATTCAAACTGAAAGCGACTAGAACCACCTTTTGTCCTTTTCTCAACTCTTAAAACATGAAAAGGAAATTTTTTGTTTCAATGTCTTAAAATTAACTGCCTACAAAATATTCCTAGTTAAATTTATATTCCTTAGTGATTCTTTAGGGTTGATTCTAATGGCGACATTTTCAAAGTTCACTAACTAAGGAATCCCCTCATATGGGAATCCTGGTCCTTTTCCTTCGTTCGGGAATGTTGGTGCCCCATATATGGCAACGTTGTCCCTCCCAGGATTAACCATTGGCCTGCCAATTTGGTTATTTTCGACCCTTTTGGTTTCAAACATCCAATCGGTTTCCCAACCAAGTTCTCCTCCGCCTGAACCGTGTCAACCCCTTGTTAATCTTAAGGCCGAACCCTCACCTTCTTCACCTCTTTCTTCACCCCGTTGTCCCTCTTCACCTGGTGAAAGTTTGGATTCTAGTAACCAGGTGGCTAAGAAGAAGGAAAATAAGCTAGGGGGGGAATCAGCAACTATTGCTACCCATGCAGCTACTATCGAGAAACCTCCCACTCCATCTCGCTAAGTCAAATTCCCTTGCAAGCTATGTGAGGGTGAACACCTACTTCGTGATTGCCCTAGTATTCCCAAGGTGCTAGAAGTGTGGTCTGTTGGCTCGATTCATCCTTCATCATCAACCTCTGGGCATCATGTTGATGATGAGCCTTCTGATAAAGATAATGAAACCCATAAGAAACAGGGTAAGATCAAATTTCTTTGTAGGTTGTGTGAAGGGAATCATCCCATTCACCTCTATCCTTATATAGATGAAGCCTCTGAAGTATTGGATACCCTTTTAGCTTCTGAGGCTTAAATGTAAAATTATGGTGACAAGGAAGCCTACCACTAACATCTATAAAGATGGAAGTGTTGCTAGTCCTAGACTTCCACAACCTACAAGGTTGACACCATAACAATTGGAAGAAAAAAAGAGAAAAAGGGCTTTGCTACAGTTGTGATAGCAAATACATTAAAGGTCGTAAGTGTGCTGAGAATAAATTATTTTATATAGATTGTGAAGAGGAGGAAGAAAATGAACAAGAAACTTCAAAAGAAGAGAATATACACCAGGAAGCAACCTTAGAAGAAGAATAAATGAGTCTGACCATATCATGTATTGCATTGGCAGGAATTACAACTCCTCAAACTCTCAAGGTAGAAGGACATATCAAGAAGAAAAAGGTAATAGTGTTGATTGATTCGGGTAGTACCCATAATTTTATTCATTGTAAGGTAGCCAAGGAATTGAATTGTTTCCTATACCCAACACCAGAATGAAAAATGATGGTTGCAAATGGAGGAACTATAAGTCTCTCTAGAAGATGCCATAATATCAAGCTATCAATGAGGGAATATGTATTGAATAGTCCAATGCTTTCCATCCCAATGGGAGGTGTTGATGTTGTAATAGGAGTACAATGGTTACAATCTTTGAGGACGGTAGCTTTTAATTTTCAAGAAATTTTCTTAAAAAAAAAATCAGAAGGAAAGGAAATTGAATTATGGGGTATCACAGGGAAGCCAGGAAAGATAATAAGCTCTAATGTCATGACAAAGCTTCTGAAGAAAGAACAATGAGGCGTAATTGCACAATTATGCTCACTAGAAGTTCCAACGTCAAAATCATCTATTTCTCGAGATCTCCAAAAAATCTTGGACAATCATTCCAAGATGTTTGATACTCCCAAAGGACTCCCACCTTTTCCTGATCATGATCATGCTATTCATTTGATTCCAGGAAGTGTTCCTCCAAAAATTCGGCCTTACAGATATCCTTATGTCCAAAAGAGTGAAATTGAACATATGATTGCAGAAATGTTAGAGCCTGGTATAATTCAACCTAGTCAAAGTTCTTTCTCTGCTCTAGTAGTATTGGTGCAAAAGAAGGATGGATCATGGCGCATGTGTCCAGATTATAGGGAGCTCAATAAGCTCACTATTAAAGATAAATTTCCCACTATTGTGATTGATGAATTATTGGATGAATTACATGGAGAAATTTATTTTACCAAGTTGGATCTTCGTTCAGGATATCATCAAATTAGAACAAAGACTGAAGATATTCCAAAAACAGTATTTCGAACGCATGAGGGTCATTATGAATTTTTGGTCATGCCTTTTGGCCTTACCAATGAACCTTCTACATTTCAAGGGTTGATGAATTCCATTTTTAAACCCTTCCTTAGAAAATTTGTGCTATTATTTTTTGATGATATACTAATCTACAGCAGGTCTTGGGAGGATCATGTTCAACATGTTGACAGGGTGCCAAACTATTGGAGGAGAAACAATTATATGCAAAAACATCCAAATGTTTCTTTGGAGTAAAAGAGGTGGAATATTTGGGTCACATTGTATCTCACAAGGGTGTTAAGGTAGACCCTAAAAAAATTAAATCCATTAAGGAATGGAAAGTCCCCACAACCATAAAGCAGTTGCGTGGACTTCTCAAGTTAACAAGGCATTATCGCAAGTTTGTTAAGAATCATGGGAGAATAGTAGCACCTCTAACAAAATTATTGAAGAAAGATTCATTTTCATGGACTCCTGAAGCAACTAAGGACTTTGAACATCTTCAAGAGGAAATGTGCCTAGCACCAGTATTAGCTACGCCAGACTTCACAAAAACCTTTATTGTGGAATGTGATGCCTCAGGAAATGGAATTGGTGTTGTTTTAATGCAAGAAGGAAGACCCATTGCTTTTGAAAGTCATTCAATCAAAGGACAGTATTTACAAAAGGCTATTTATGAGAAGGAAATGTTGGGAATACCACATGCACTAAAGAAATGGAGACCTTACCTAATGGGAAGACACTTCAAAGTAAAAACTGACCATGATAGTCTTAAAAACTTTTTGGAACAAAGACTATCTTCGAAAGAGCAGCAAAAATGGATCACAAATATATTGGGTTATGACTTTGAAATCATCTACAAAAAAGGGAAGCTAAATGTTGTTGCAGATGCACTCTCAAGAAAGGATGAAGAGGTGGAAGAATTTCTTTGTGCCATTTCTATTATCCAACTAGATTGGATAACCAAAGCAAGGGATGAATGGAAGAAGGGCGAAGAAGTTTGGACACTCATTCAAAAGTTGCAGCAAGATCCTAGTACATATGATACATTTAGTTGGAAAAATGATTCCTTATGGTACAAATATCACTTATATATTTGCAAGAACTCCCAACTAAAACAAAATATTCTTTTGGAATTGCACACTTCTCCTTTAGGAGGACACTCGGGATTTTTAAAAACTTACCACGGGGTGAAGAAAGAATTTTTTTAGGATGGCTTTAAATCTGATATTCAAAATTTTGAGGCGAAATGTTAGGTTTTCCAACAAAATAAAGTTGAGACAATTAAGACCCCGGCTCTTCTACAACCTTTATCCATTCCAAGTCAACGTTGGGAGGAGATTTCAATGGATTTTATCATAGGTTTACCTAAGTCCGAAGGAAGGAGTGTCATCATGGTGGTAGCTGATAGACTTACCAAGTATGTGCACTTTTGTGCATTATCTCATCCATTAAAAGCAAGTACAGTTGCTACTACATTTATGGAAACAATTCAAAATCTGCATGGAAACCCGAAGGTTATTGTAAGTGACAGAGATCCCATTTTTACAGGAAATTTTTTGACAGAATTATTTTCTTGTTTGGGTACTCAACTAGCTCATAGCTCATCTTATCATCCTCAATCCGATGGTCAAATAGAGATAGTGAATAAATGTTTGGAAGGATATCTTCATTGTTTTGTATATGATAAGCAAGCAAAATGGGTCAAGTGGTTACCTCTCACTGAATGGTGGTGTAACACTTCCTTCCATACTGCAGCAAAAATGACCACATTTATGGCACTTTATGGATATCATCCACCATCCATCACATCTTCTTTAAGGGAAAATTATAGGGTTCAAGTAGTGGAGGATCGCATCGAGCATTAACAAGAAGTTCTCCAACCCTTAAAGGATAACCTAAATTTGGCACAAAATCGAATGAAGCAACAGGAAAATCAACATGGCAGTGAGAGAAGTTTTGATGTGGGGGACTGGGTATTTTTACAGCTACAACCATACAAACAAATGTCTCTCAAGCAAGCTAAGAAGGATAATAAATTATCGCCAAAGTACTATGGTCCTCACAAGGTGTTGCAAAATATTGGCACTATGGCATACAAATTGGAGCTTCCTTCTTCTTCACGGGTGCATCCAGTTTTCCATGTTTCATGCTTAAAAAGGTTATAGGGGACAAACTTCCAGTTCAAACAATATTTCCAAAACTTGATGAGGAAGGAAAAACCATATTGGAACTTGAATCAATCACGGAAACAAGAACTCGACAATTATGAAATCGATAAATTTCATAGTACCTCATCAAATGGAAGAACTTACCCACTAAAGATTCTACATGGGAGGATGATAATTTTATACAGAAGCACTAGGAGCTACTCAAGCGTTGAGGACAACACTTTTTTGAAGGAGAGGAGCATGTTAGGTCCTTATATTACTAGTATAGTCCCTTATTGTTGTTAGTGTAACCCTCTTATTGTTATTTTTGTACCCCAGTAACCCCCATATTGTTATTATTGTGCCCTTACATTATTATTTTCAGGTCAGCTAGGATTACATTGTGGCCCCACTAGGATTACGTTGTGGCCCCATGGACTCCTATATAGAGAGAGGAGGTTTTGTCATTTGTATCATCCAAGAATTGTTCATTTATGTAATGTATTGGAGGTTTCCCCCTCGAAGTGGCTATTTCTAAGGCGTTGATATCTCTTTTCTTCTATTTTTGTAGCTAGTTTCATAAAAAAAACAAGGATGTTTCACTCCCTTCAGACTTTTCTTGCACCTTATCAGCCATCTTTGCAAGACTCCTATGCATATAAAAAGGTAAAGAGTGAAATCTTACCAGTGAAGTGTAGAAGCAATTTGAAATGATATGAATAAACCTTGTGATATATGCCTTCACAGGTAAAATATTTCTGAATGTTGAGCAGTAGTTTTGAGTAGTTATCTCTGATGCAGCTTTTAGGGATAGCATTATTAAGGTCCATGTTTGTGTACTCAGGCTTCATGAACTCTTTACACTGCTCCATATCAAATTTGAAACTTTTGAACCAGGTTTCTTGACCTTTTGGTATCTTTGTAACGGTAGCAATGACCTCTGGTGTAATAGACACACTTAGCAACCTAACCTTAGTGGTTGTTCCATTTAAATTCATAGCAAATTCCTTGGACACCTGTGTGTGACATCCCTGCAACTTCTCACAAAACCGTAGGCAACCTACTCTTCTGAATGCTTCCATCACTGCTGGGTCTTCAATTATTGCTTTCATGTCTTCAAGTTCATGCCTTAAACAGTGTCCTCCTCTGTGAGTTTTCTTTTCCTATGCCATGTTCTTGAACAAATCTTTCAGCCTCTCTTGAAAAAATGTAACAACAGCCTCGCTTGAATAATCGTAACAGCAGCCTCGCTTGAGAAACTATCAGCCTCACTTGATATAGGTGTAGTAAAACCTTTATATGAACCAACCACAGGTTTGACTTGACACTCAGAGCTCAGACATTTCGAATGGAGGAAAAAGGGAATGAGAATGACTGGAAAGATTTTGAAATTTAAAATTTCCTCTCACAACTAAATGGCGCCTCATTCATAACCTATTATGGTAATGATGACTGCAAACGTGGGTGTGTACATCGAATTTCATCATTACATGACTCAACATGTCACTATCCTACCCTTTCCCAACGATTTGTGACATCTTCCAACTCAACTAACAAGAGAGTTACAAATCCCCAGTTTTGTAGCGCCTGCAATGTAATTTTTCATGTTTGCGCTACGAAACTATCAGTGCTTTCGCAGCGCAAAATGACTTTTTTCAACAGGTGGCACTACAAAAACACGGTTTTTTGGCTAATTGAATAGTTTTGACACGAAACTTTGGGAAATGGCCTATAAATGGAAAATGATAAATATTTGACATGAAAGAACTTTAAAGAAGGCTTTATTTGAATCTTAGGATGAGCTTTAAACTATAAGAAATCTAAAACCTACCCTTGATCAAACCTAAATTGACTTCTAAAACCTAATTTTGATTCATGAAATTTTGTAACCTTGTAAAAATGTTGTTTTGAAATTTTTTGGGTGATAACAGTGGCTCCACTTGGGATAGTGTGCCCCTGTGGTACACTAAGAACTAGTAGTTCCCATGTTGTTATCCATTTTCTTTCCAAAACAGAAAAACTTTGGAATTTCCAAGCTTTCTCCTCAAGCTCTAATGGCCTTCACCTCGGGCTCAAGCTTGCCAATTTAGCTTGTCATTATTAGCAAAAAACTCATAAAATGGAATATGTACAATGATATGAATGATCAACAAAATTTTAGGCAAGGTAATGCTTTAAAAACCTGTCATTGACAGGTCCTCCAGCATATGATTTTCCATCTATCTCCTGCAGTATGTAAGTATTGTTTCCATGGAAAGTAGCTATCTTGAAAGGACCTTTCCACAAGTTCTCAAACTTACCATGTTTGTGTTTCTCTTCAATTCTGGCCTCCCATTTCAGCACTTCATCCTGAATTTGAAAACTTTCTTCCTTGATCTTCTTATCAAATTTCCTCTTGATTTTGTTTTGAGACTGTTGATTGTTATTATAAACTTCATCCCTCTTCTCTTGCAGAGCTATTAACTGATTGATTCTTCTCTAAACTGCATTAGGTTCCTCTTATAATCCTTGAATCAGCTTCATGACAGGTACCCCTAAAGATGTAGGAAAAATGGCTTCAGCTCCATATACCAGTTCATATGGTGAAGTTCGAGTTGACCTTTTTGTGCATATCCTATCAGCCCATAAGGCATACTTCAGCTTCAGATGCCAAGCCTTCTTATTTTCCTGCAACACCTTTTCAATGATCCTCACAATGCTCTTGTTAGAAGACTCAGCAAGACCATTCCCTTGTAGATAATATGTAGTGGAATGCCCAAGAGTAATATGATATTGATGACAGAAATTGATCAGCTTCTTAGACTTAAATTCCTATGCATTATCAGTTATGATCTTCATGGGGCAACCAAACCTAGACAAAATATTATTTTCCAAAAAACAAATAATCACAGAATCATTTTCTTGCCTAGTTGGGATTACTTCAATCTATTTGGTGAAGTAATCAGTCGTTGTGAGAATCCAGCGATGTTGTCCTGATGATGATGGATGAATCTCTCCAATAAAATATAGCCCCCACTGCTGAAATGGTGCTTCTGTTGAGTCCCGAATTTGTCTCTTTTCCATACACTTTTCCATATCTCTTTCACTCACCTAAACCTCCAAAATTGTCAATATCATGTGCAAAAGGGTATCTAACATGGTTTTTAATTATGTTTGTGTGTTTTCTATTTGATTTAGATTTTGTTCATACAGCTGCGGAAACTTGTCACTTTCCACAGACGCTGCAACTTTCCGCAGCTATTTTGTGGAAATCAATGTTACAGGTGTCAACGAAGGAAACAAGCCACATGGGCAGGCTAGGAATGACAAGGACATGGTTCGTGTCCTATTGGTTCAATGAAATTCGTCAAGGAAAGCCGCGGTCAAAGCCATCCACGTGGAAGTCAGCTGTGGAGTTCTATGTCGGCTGGACTCTGTTTCGTGGCATAGAAACATCCATACGGCCGTTTCCCAAGCTTGTGGAAGTTAATTGACATCGTACCTGCAGTTCTGAGTTAATTTAAGCACACTATAGACTCCGTTTCTAAAACACTGGCCACCTCTAAATCAAGTGACCTTAATTGGACTCTGTGTTGTTTACTATGTCTGTAAACTTCAGAATTGTTCATTATTCTACTTTATAAAACACACGTTTATCTTGTCTTGTGGAAAGTTTAAATGAAATGTGATTTACAATAGTTTTTTTTTAGTTAGTAGAAAAGTTAGTATGTATGGTCTGTTTATGTGTGATTCTGTGCACTGCACTGAAGCAAGGTTACCCACCAGCCTATGTGTATTTCTTTTTGATGTGAAAAACTCTGTTTCCTGTATAATTCATGTTTGAAAAGATCATACTACATTCAAGAAGTGAGGTCTACTCAGTAAAAGAGATTCTGTGTGTGTGTATATATTTTTCCATTTCCTTTTAAATAATGTTGTGTCTTAACCCATTAACAATACCATATTTCATAGTTGCTTCATTTCTGTTCATACATTTTTATAATTTCCATTGCATTCTGGTCTTTCATGTTTTTATGATTGTTAAATCACTGATCAGTTTTCTTGTGCAGGTTTTAGGTAGACAGCCCGGGGCATTTTCATAGTATTTTAGCTAATGATATGAAACTGACATTATTCTGCTACTAGTTTCCTTTTTCATAGCTTTCGTTTAACTTCAGTCTTGTTTTGTTCATTTTAGTTTTGTTTATCTGATTCAGTAGTTAAATTTAAATATATTAAGCTACTCATAGTGTCTTCGGTTACCTCCGAAAGCCACAGCTGGACTGATGGTGAGGGGCTGCATGATGAAATGTGTAGTTTAGTATTAGTTTCCTTTCTGCAAAATTAGATATATTAAGTTGCTCATAGCGTCTTCAGTTTCCTCCGAAAGCCACAGCTGGACTGATGGTGAGGGGTTGCATGATGAAGTGTGTAGTTTAGTATTAGTTTCTTTTCTGCAAACTTAAATATATTGAATCATGTATGACATCTTCAATTGCCTCCGAAAGCCACAGCTGGACTGATGGCGAGGGATTGAATCATGTGTGTATGGTTTAGTATTAGTTTACTTTCTGCAAATTAAATATCAGTTACACAAGTTGTTTATGATTACTTCCACAAGTCATAGCTGGTCTAATGATGAAGGGTCGGAAAATGAATTGATGTAATCTGGTTTAGATTTCTTTCATTGCAACTTTGAATTTCCATAAGCGTAGTTTCTTTTGTGTTCAGTTGGCAGCAAGAATAGTTTAGTTTTCATATTCACTAGTTTCTTGTTTTGATTCATTAGATTAACAGCACTTTCCATTTCAACAGTTTACTTTCTTTTGTCATTGTAATTCCAATTTGCTTTTGAAGTTTCGATATTGGAAAATCATTATAGGGGAATATCATTTCCTTGAACAATTATAACCAAGCTTGTTTCTCACTTTAGAATTTCCATTTCACCTTAGAAAGACCATAAACGAAAAAAAGATAAGAAAGAGGTTATCTTGCACATATAGTGCGCCGCACTTCATCAGCTTACGATTCCCGGATTGACAATTAAATGCAGCAATTTAGGACACACTAAATTGACCAAACATTTTGGCGCCGTTGCCGGGGAAGTGTAACTAGGTAGCCAATTTCTTAAAAAAAAAACACATAAAATCATAAAAGAAGAGAAAACTTGATAACTTCTTGAAGTATGCTCTCCTCTTGCACCTAGTGTGATCTGGAGGATCAGAAAAGAGAGTTATTGGTTTAGTAATTTCTTAAGTATGCTCTCTTCTTGCACCTAGTGTGATCTGGAAGATCAGAAAGAGAATTATTAGCCCAACTTTTGTTAAAAAAAAACTAAAAAAATGACATGCATAGAGCAAGAGATTCTAGGGGAAGGTTTATAGCTAAAGCCAAGAGTTCGATTTTCACAACTCCATCTTCTTCAAGGCATAGACCAGATTCACCATCATCTACCCTTAGCCTTAAGATTTTTGGAAGCCAAAGAACAGCTGAATTAGAGGATTCTCCTACACCACCTATTAAAGCCTACTTTGAAAACAAAGAAACTTTCTCTCATCCTTCCTTGATAGAAGAACTAGAGGACTATAAGGACTCTAAAGAAGCTATCATGGTAGAGGAAGTAATAAATAGAGGTGGAGATAGAGGAGGAGGAGATAATGAAGATAACAATGGTGAAGGAAATAATGGTAGAAATAGGGACGATTTTCTTGGATTCCCTATAGTTGATGAGGAAACTCATGCAACAATGAAAAATATTTCACCATATGTTCTCCCTAACTTTTATGGATTACGAAGTGAAGATCCTGAAACATTTTTGTTTGAGTTTGAAGTAGTGTGCCGAACTTATGACTATATGGAAGATTCTCAAAAACTCAAACTATTTCCTTCAACCTTGAAGGGATCTGCTTTGAAATGGTTCATGGGATTAGCCACTCAATCTATCGGGACTTGGAATGATATGAAACAAACATTTTTGGATAGATACTTGGATTATTGTATGCCCACCAATCACAAGGATGAGGTATTCAAAATGATGCAAAAAGAAGATGAAAATTTGGAAGACTTAATTGAAAGATTTCAATACAACTTGAAAAGAGCAAAGATGAGCAACTTAGATAAGGAAACCTTGAAAGCCCTCCTATTAAAAGCCATTAGAGATGAATGGATAGACATTTTAAACATGATGGGTAAAGGAGACATTTCTCAACTCCCATTTCATGATATAACGGAACTATGTATCCAATTCTCAAGGGGAAGATCTAAAACTGGAAAAGGGCCTAGGGATTCTTCTCTTATTAGGGCTAACAAATCTGCAACTGGATCAGTAAGTAGGGGAGAGATTGGTAATATGCTTGATGAGTTTAAAACTGATATCTTAGGGGGTCTTAGTGAACAACTAGACACCCTTAAAATCCAAAACAAGCAGAAAGCAGAAACAGATGCTTTAGCCATCTTTTGTACGAAATGTAGAAAGAAACATGCTTTAAGGGAATGTCCCTTGGATGCAAAAGTTGTAGAAACATGTATGATTTGCTCAGAAAATCATGAAATCAAGGATTGTCCTTCAATCCCTGGACTCAAAGTTGTTTTTCAAGAAGATCCAAATTCAATAGAATCTCTTTGTTTTGTCGCAAGGAGACCTTGGCAGGGACAACAATCTCAAGGGTTTAATAACCCTATGAATCTTCAAACCCCACCAAATTGGACTCCTTGGCAACAACCTTGGCCCTAACATCAAAACTCATATCAGCCATGGGTACAAGGAATGCAAAATCCTTATGGGAGATTTGCTCAATTTTATCAATATCCTCCATCTTTTCAAAACCAACAAGCTCCACAATTTCCAAGCCAAAATCCACAACAACTTTCATTGCCATTTCCACAACATCAACCTTCTCAACAAAATACAAATCCTCAACTTATGCTCCCATACCAACAAAATACAAATCAACTTCCAGCTCAGCCATTGCCAAATCCTAACAATAAGAATCCTCAAACTACTTATATGGTAGAAGGACAACAATTTCCTACCTATATGATTGTTCCTCTCAACGATGTACAACTCAGATCTGGTAGAGTTTTAGAAAAACCTTCTATAGACATTCAAGAGCAAGATACCTCCGAGGAGGACTCTCTTCAAGTCGATAAGGGTTCTGAGGAAGAATCTCTTCAAAATTCAAAAATTCAAAAAGAAAAAGAAAAGCTAGCATCCACAACTCCTATAGTTGAGCAACATGTATCTTCATCTACACCTCCTTTTCCGGAAAGACTACAAATTGATAAGGGGGTGGAAAAACAAATCTTGTTGCCTAACTATGACTTTCTAGATGAATTGAAGAATGTTTGTATCAAGATTCCATTTGCTACAAGCCATTCGAGAAATTCCTATTCTAGCAAAAACCATAAAGGAGTTGAGTTTCAAAAGACCAGGAAGGAAGCTAAAGGACACAAGAAGAATCCACCTGGTAGGAAAGATTGCAGACATTATGATGGGAAAAATTACCATGCAGAAGTATGTAGATCCCGGAAGTCCAATTGTCAAGACACATATAAATGGGATAGAAATTCCAAACACATTGATTGACTTAGGGGCTGCTATCAACATTATGAGTAGACGGACTATGGAACAGTTAAAACTTCCTAACCTTCTTTTTACACCTACTTTATTGCAACTTGCAGATCGATCGGTTATTAAACCAGATGGTGTATTAGAAGATATTTCAGTCTCCTTAGATTCTTGGGAATATCCGGTAGACTTTATGATTTTGACTCCCAAAAGCAATCTAGGAGGACATCCAATTATCTTAGGAAGACCTTGGCTGGCCACAGCTGATGCTTTTATTAGTTGTAGATCTGGAGACATGTACATTTCTAATGGTAATTCGACAAAGAAATTCAATTTGTATCCTCCCGCGAGAGCAATTACAGAAATAGGAGACAATGAATGGGTCGATGATGAGAACACTATACAACCTGTCTTTACCATTTCTGAGATTAGTGAGGATAGTCAAATTCTGAACACATTAGAAAATTTTGAAGTAACTTCAGAATATGACCCCACACAATTTTAGTTGGAATCTGACATAGAATATTTATCATCAAGACAAATGTCTCTTTACTCTATGGAAGAATTTGGTAATTCTGTTTTTGAGATTTTTCCAGAAAAGACATTGAATATCAATAAACATATGGAGAAGTCACAACAAGAAGAACTAACCAGAATCTTGCAAAAACATTCTACTGCATTTGCATGGGAGTATACTGACATGAAGGGTATTGATCCTAAGACTTGCATCCATCATATCTATATTGAGGAAAACGGTAGACCAATCAGACAACCTCAAAGAAGGATGAATCCAAATCTTAGGGAGATAGTGAAGGAAGAGCTCCAAAAACTTCTCAATGTAAACTTCATTTATCCAATTTCAGATAGCCGATGGGTTTCTCCTTTGGTTATAGTACCTAAAAAGAATGGTAAGTGGAGAGTATGCATTGATTACAGGGAGTTGAACAAAGCAACTTTGAAGGATCACTTTCCTTTGCCTTTTATTGATCAGGTATTAGATACATTAGCAGGTAAAAAGTACTTTTCATTCTTGGATGGTTTTAGTGGCTATAATCAAATTCAGGTAGCACCTAAAGATCAAGATAAGACCACATTTACTTGTCCTTGGGGAACTTTTGCCTACCGAGTGCTTCCTTTTGGGTTATGTAATGCACCAGCAACATTCCAAAGAGCAGTACTAGGAATTTTTTCTGATCTAATCCATGATTGTGTAGAGGTTTATATGGATGATTTTACAGTTTATGGTAATACATTTGAAGAGGCATTAGAAAATTTGGAAAAATTTCTCATAAGATGTAAAGAAACAAACCTTTCATTAAGCCATGAAAAATTCTTTATGATGTTTACTGAAGGGATTGTTTTAGGACATCATATTTCAGGAGATGGAATTAAAGTTGATAGATCAAAAGTTGAAGTCATCTCCAAGTTGCCTATTCCAAATTGTCAAAGAGATGTTAGAAGTTTTCTAGGTTTTACTGGTTACTATAGAAGATTTATAGAGAACTTCACTAAAATAGCATCTCCACTCTTCAAGTTGCTTACAAAAGACTGTGAATTTAAATGGGATCATGATTGTCAATCCGCTTTTGAAACTTTGAAAACAAGAATATCTGAAGCACCTATCTTGAGAGGACCAAATTGGAAACTTCCTTTCCATATTTCTACAGATGCTTCAGATACAGCTCTTGGAGCTGTGTTGGGTCAAAAAGATATAATTCCTTATCCATTTATTACACCAATAAAAATTTGACTCCCACAGAGTTGAATTATACTGTGACTGAAAAAGAATTCTTAGTTGTTGTTCATGCAATTAATAAGTTTAGACATTACATAACAGGCTATGAAACTTTTATTCATACTGACCATTCTGCAATTAGATATTTAATGAACAAACTTGTTACTAATGGCAGAGTGACAAGATGGCTCTTACTTTTGCAAGAATTCAATATTACTGTGTTGGATAGACCAGGAAAACAAAATACAGTAGCTGATTTCTTGTCTAGGAGTCAGAATACTAAAGAAGATTCTCCTGTAGAAGATAAGTTTCCTGATGAATACTTGTTTGCAGTAACTATTAAGACCCCTTGGTATGCAGATATTGCTAACTATTTGATTACAGGGAAACTACCTTCACATTTATTTCCAAGTGAAAAACGAAAAATTATTCAGGAGAGTTCAAAATATTCATGGATTTCTAACGAATTGTTTAAAACAGGGCCGGATCTTGTGATCAGAAGATGTGTCAGGGAAGATGAAATGCCTGATATTCTTAAGGCATGTCATGATGAACCATGCGGCGGACACTTTGCGGACAAGAGGACGGCCTATAAAATCCTTTCCTTGGGATATTATTGGCCTTCTCTCTTCAAAGATGCAAAACAATATGTCAAAAGGTGTGATAGCTGCCAAAGAGTAGGGAAACCTACCCTCTCAAATGAAATGCCATTGCAAGCACAGGTACTCATTGAACCCTTTGAAAAATGGGCTTTAGATTTCATTGGACAGATTAATCCACCATCGAAGCAAAAGAAGTATATATTGGTTTGCACTGATTATGTTACTAAATGGGTAGAAGCTAAAGCATTAGTATCTGCTACTGATAATTCAGTTGTTCATTTTCTTTATGAGGATATTTTTACTCGCTTTGGTGTTCCAAGAGAAATTGTAACAGATCAGGGGAGCCAATTCACATCAAATTTGGTGGAGAAGTTGATGGAAGAATACAAAATCAAGCACGGAAAATCTACTCCTTACCATCCACAAGCAAATGGTCAAGTGGAGTCCACAAACAAAGTTCTTGAAAGTATCATCACCAAAACTGTTCATCTACATAGAAGAGATTGGGCAGAAAGGCTTCCAGAAGCCTTGTGGGCCTACAGAACTACATGGAGGAATACAACGGGACATTCTCCCTATGAACTTGTTTATGGGAAAGAAGTCTTGTTCCCCATTGAGTTCCAAGTCAAGACCTTCAAGATAGCAGTTCAGTTGGGAATGGACTTATCAGAAGCCCAAAAGCATAGAATGGAGCAATTGAATGAGCTAGATGAGATCAGACAAGAAGCAATCCTAAAAACTGATCTAGTTCAATATCAAAGAACTAAGTGGCATGACAAATATATCAAAGAGAAGAAGTTTCAAGAAGGAGATTGGGCATTGTTGTTTGACTCCAAGTTTAAAGACTTTCAAGGGAAATTTCAGACTCATTGGCTTGGGCCATATGAGATTGACAAGGTCTTTAACAATGGGGCTGTAAGAATCAAGACCATTGATGAGTTTCAAACTCCTCTTTTAGTGAATGGCCATAGATTGAAAGTTTATCATAAGCCACTCTCTAAAGAGGATTTTGTCAGGTTGTTTCAAGAAAGTTCTGCAATCAGGCTGGTACAGAAGAATCCTTCTTCTCTACCAAGCTAGTTTTTGTTTTTCAAGTTAAAAAAAAAAAAAGAAAAAAAAAAGAAAAAAAAAGAGAAGAAAAAAATGGTATAAGCCTGAAAACCAATCATCGATTGGCAGTCTTATACAGAAAATATGGGGTGAAAATCAGGGACACCTGACACTCTATATTTTCCAAAAAAAAAATTCTGTCTTTTATTTCATTTTATCTCACCACCCACTCCATTTCACTTCACTTCACTTCATTTCATTTCACTTCATTCCACTTCATCTCATCCATTCCATCAATAAAAATATTTTTATGACCATTTCCATCTGGTCATTTGTCATTTGTTCATTTCTATTTCAGCCAAGTAATAACTGTGTCAGTTTCCGCAGCTGACATCTGTTTCCGCAGCTGACTCCAGTTTCCGCAGCCAGAAGCAGATTCCGCAGCTGCTACTACTCTGTTTTCAAAAAGAATGTAGAGTTAGTTGTTGTTTTCATAAAATCATGAAATAAAATGCAGGAGAGGATCAATGGGACATTCAAGACACTAATGAAGATCAATCAGTTGAAGACCAAGGGCAAGAGCAAGGATTCCAAAGGTATGAATAAAGTTTATTTCAAATAGTATAAAAGACACATTTTTTTTATGTAATTTTAAACTATGAGCTCTACCCATAACGCACAATGATTATATTGACAGTCCGTAACCCTCCACGATCTCTATGTTATCCTCTTGCATTTATTCACAAGCGGCTTCATTATTGAAATTCCGACTCTTACTCATGTTCAAATAGCCCACCGAAGATAATGATACGTATTTGAGTTGACAAAGGACTCTTACAAGCCGCATAACTCCATAATCATTGATTGAAACGTGTTCATATTTATGACACAGCCACAAAAAATTCAAAATGCGGCCGAATGCATTACACTTTGTTAACTTCTTTGTCGTTTCTCTGTCATGTTACAAAACCTCACTCTACTCATTCTCATTCCCTGTTTCACTCCATTCCGTTCCTTTTACTCACTCTCATTCCCGTATATTCACCCACAGTCTTATTCCATTTTGTGTATGGTGCTCATTTCCGTTTTGTGATAACATCCCCACAGCATTGTGCTCGACTCCGTGTATTCCATCGTTCCACTTCCGCTTAAAACCCTCACAGAGGCAAGCTGTGAAGCACGGAGAAGTAAAATGGGAAAATTATTAAGGGCAGAGCCGGAAGGACCGAAGTTCATAGAGGGATTTCCACAAGCAAAAGAGATGTTGAGAAAAGCTAAATGGCTACGTTTTATTCAGAAATTCCGGGGTTACCACAGAGAAATTACCAAAGCGTTTGCAAGATCATTTAATGGCTCTGAAGCAGAAGTGGGAGACCTCAAATTTTTGGTTAATGAAGCATCAATAGCAGCAGCAACAGAGCTTCTTCAGGAAGGAGAACGGTGGTTCAAAAACAAAAGTATCGGTGATGAGGCATGGAGAACAATCCTCCGAAATCAAGGTATGGATATCACTGTTTTCAAAAGAGGAATCCCAGTGCATGCAATAAAAGATGAATGGGCCACTTTATTACTCATTGTTCAGAAATTTATCACATGTGAAGGCCGCTTTGGCTCTATGTACATGTATCATACTAGGATATTGATGAATTTCCTTGAAAACCAAACTCTCGATCTTCCTTATTTCCTATTCAATAGCTTGAAGAAAATGGCTGTGACTGTGCAAAAACACCTAGGAGATGTAGAGCCTCATTTATATCATCATGGGCTTATAAAAATTTTGATTGAAAAGGAACTGAAAGAAAGAGAAGATACTTGGGAACAATTCTTAGTTAGAAACTTCTTTGAAGAACCTCGGGAAATTCCTGAAGGTAAATCAATTAGAAGGAGTAGAAGAAATAAAATGGATGTTGAAACCCAAGTTGCTCCTACACAGGAAGTTCCCGCAGCTAGCACAGCAAAAAGAAGTAGAAGGAAAAGAACAATAGATGAAATCCAAGATACTTCTACTATTACTATGAAGAAAAATGATAGGGAAGAGAGATTGATAAAAAGGAAGAAGAAGGAAATCAAAATTAAGAAGCCAAAAATATCAAAAGGGAAAGAAATTGTTGAGGCTGTCCATAAAACCTCTTCTTCTGAAAAAGAAGATCACCAAATTCTGTCTGAGAGATTAATTTTTCTTCAAAAACAGTCATCTCTATCTAAGAAGGCAAAAACGGGAAAACAAGAACAAAAGGGTAGTGTACCACAGCATGTGAGGAGAAGTAGCAGGCTTAAGGGAAAACTGAGAAAAACACAAATTAAAGGTCCTCATTTCATTGATTTGGGTGAAGAGACATTTGAACAGTCTCCAACTGACCATAGTCCATTTCAGTCAGTTAGTGAACCTGACTCCTTTCACTCCCAATCAGACAATGAGCGTACTCCATCTTATTCTCAGCAAAATATTGATGAAAGTTCTCCTCGGCCAAATTTTGAACATAATTCTCCCTTGCAGCATTTTGAGGACAGTCCAATGAAGAAGACACCGGAAGTAGACCCCAAACAGCAGGAGGTCTATGATTATATAGAATCCTTGGAGAAGGCAGCCACAGGTCCAAGCACCTCTTCTACTCAGCCTCATACATTGCAGGATGACTTGGTTCGGTCATTAAAACAAGAGATTTTTGAGCTTGAGCTTTTGAATCGGCATATCAAAAATGAAAATGAAACACTCAAAGAGCAAGGCAAACTCGACAAGATTATCCATGACAATACTATGTTACATTTGGGTATTTGGCAAAAGAAAAATAAGAAGCTAAAAAGGAAATGCCAAAAATTGAGCAGAGCACTTGTGAATATCAAATTCAGGTGCCTCATGAAGAAACCCAGAATGATGGCAGTACCAAAGAAGAAGAGAAGGGGGTTAGATGTGTTGGCTGAAGTATCAAGGCACATGAATTGAGCAGAGAGTGTCAAAATTTTGGTTGCATGAGGACATGCAACACCTTCACAGTGGGGGTATGTTGAGTCCCGAATTTGTCTCTTTTCCATACACTTTTCCATATCTCTTTCACTCACCTAAACCTCCAAAATTGTCAATATCATGTGCAAAAAGGGTATCTAACATGGTTTTTAATTATGTTTGTGTGTTTTCTATTTGATTTAGATTTTGTTCATACAGCTGCGGAAACTTGTCACTTTCCGCAGCCGCTGCAACTTTCCGCAGCTATTTTGTGGAAATCAATGTTACAGGTGTCAACGAAGGAAACGAGCCACATGGGCATGCTAGGAATGACAAGGACATGGTTCGTGTCCTATTGGTTCAATGAAATTCGTCAAGGAAAGCCGCGGTCAAAGCCATCCACGTGGAAGTCAACTGTGGAGTTCTATGTCGGCTGGACTCTGTTTCGTGGCATAGAAACATCCATACGGCCGTTTCCCAAGCTTGTGAAAGTTAATTGACATCTGTGCAAAGTTCTGGAGTTGAATTTAAGCGCCCACCTTCCATAGATCCGTTTCCCAAACATGGCCATACTCCTAAATCCGTGGCCTTCGTGGTCTACGTGTTGGCTGCTATCATAAACTTCAGGAAACAGTTACCTTTTATTGCTTTATAAAGAGCGTTTGCATACGCACGTAGAGTTAGTGAATGTGAGTTGATAGTTGTTAGTTGTTAAGTTGATGTGCGTACTCTGTTCTGTGGTGATTACGCTGCCTTGAGCCGTAATACCACCAGCCTGTAATGACTTTCTTTTTAATGTGAAAAACTCTGTTTCATAACTTAATTCGTGTTTGAAGATCATACCGGAGCTGCGTAGAGGGCCCCTGCTCAGCCGAGGTTCTGTGTATTAATGTATATATTTTTCATTTCATTTCTTTAAGTAATCATTGTATCATAACCCATTACATGTTCATATTTCATAGTTGTTTTATTTCTGTTCATACATTTCTGTAATTTTCATTGCATTCCTGTCTTTTATATTTTTATGATTGTTAAAATACTGATCAGTTTTCTTGTGCAGGTTTTAGGTAGACACCCCGGGGCATTTTCATAGTATTTTCGCTAATGATATGAAACTGATATTATTCTGCTGCTAGTTTTCTTTCACGGTCTTTGTTTAACTTCAGTTTTGTTTTGTGCATTTCAGTTTTGTTTATCTGATTCAATAGTTAAAATTAGACATATTAAGCTACTCATAGTGTCCTCAGCTACCTCCGAAAGCCACAGCTGGACTGATGGAGAGGGGCTGAATGATGAGATGTGTAGTTTAGTATTAGTTTCCTTTCTGCAAAATTAGATATATTAAGCTGCTCATAGCGTCTTCAGTTTCCTCCGAAAGCCACAGCTGGACTGATTGTGAGGGGCTGCATGATGAAGTGTGTAGTTTAGTATTAGTTTCTTTTCCGCAAACTTAGATATATTGAATCATGTATGACATCTTCAATTGCCTCCGAAAGCCACAGCTGGACTGATGGCGAGGGATTGAATCATGTGTGTATGGTTTAGTATTATTTTACTTTCTGCAAGATTAAATATCAGTTACACAAGTTGTTTATGATTACTTCCGCAAGTCATAGCTGGTCTAATGATGAAGGGTCAGAAAATGAATTGATGTAATCTGATTTAGATTTCTTTCATTGCAATTTTGGATTTCCATAAGCGTAGTTTCTTTTGTGTTCAGTTGGCAGCAAGAATAGTTTAGTTTTCATATTCACTAGTTTCTTGTTTTGATTCATTAGATTAACAGCACTTTCCATTTCAGCAGTTTACTTTCTTTTGTCATTGTAATTCCAATTTTCTTTTGAAGTTTCGAGATTGGAAAATCATTATAGGGGAATATCATTTCCTTGAACAATTATAACCAAGCTTGTTTCTCACTTTAGAATTTCCATTTTACCTTAGAAAGACCATAAACGACAAAAAGATAAGAAAGAGGTTATCTTGCACATATAGTGCGCCGCACTTCATCAGCTTACGATTCCCGGATTGACAATTAAATGCAGCAATTTAGGACACACTAAATTGACCAAACAGTTCCACATAGATAGGCATTAAAGGTAAAGGTACAAGCTTCTTCTTACCATCGAAAATCTGGCATTCATGACAGGCAGCAATGTTTTTGTAAACATCCTTAAACATTGAAGGCCAATAATACCATGCTCTAAGAATATTGTTCATTGTGGCCTTCCAATAATGATGACCTCCACAATCTCCTTTGTGAAACTCCTCAATCACTTTATCACCCTCCTCTTCCAACAAACAATTCAGTGAAATACCGTCGATATCCTTCCAAAATAGATTTTTATCAAAAATGAAATACCTCAAGGATTTTAGCTTCACAAATATTGCTTTAGACTTTGTTAACTCAGCAGGTGCTTTATGATGTTGTAGGAAAAAAACAATATCTCTATACCAATCTGAAGTGATGTACTTTTCTTCAATAGGGACTAGTTCTTCTTCCTCATCTGAAATTTCAGATATTTCTGCAATTAAATTCATGTCAAGACAGTCAAAGTTTGATTGTGCCATCAGCTTTGCTAAGCCTTGTCCTTTGACCAATTTTTGTTGGATTAATTTCTTTTTCATATTCTAGCAATTTAGCAATCCATTTTCCTCTCTTACCTTCAAGATCAGCTTGAGTGAGGATGTCTTTCACAACAGTATTAGGAACAAAAGCCACAATATGAGAATGCAGAATATAGATTCTGAAATCTTTGATAGCCTTCACTAAGGCATATGCTTGCTTCTCTAAGATTTTATGCTTCAACTCAGAGTTAGCTAATGTCCTACTAAAAAATGAAATGGGCTGCTCAATACCTTGATGTCCCTTTTGCAACAAAACTCCAGCAATAGTATTTTATGATGCAAAATTAAAAAATAGAAATTCTTTTGAGAAATCCAGACTGATCAATACCAGTGCTTGTGTGAGTGCCCTTTTGATCTCCTCAAATGAGTGCTTTGCTTCTGCTGTCCACTTAATGTCAACTCCCTTCTTCAACATCCTTGTTATATCCTTCACAATCTCAGCAAAATTAGGAATAAATCACCTTACAAAATTTACCTTTCCAAGGAAAGATTGAATCTCCTTCCTGCTTCTAGGAAAATCCACCTTCTGAATTGCATTGACCCTGTTTGGATCAATCTTAATCCCATCTTTAGAAATGATTTTTCCAAGTAATTTACCTGATGTTAAAGTAAAAATACTTTTGGTGGGATTTAGAGAGATGCCAAACCTTCTACACTTCAACAGAATTCTTTCTAGGTGTTTCAAGTGATCTTCTTCCCTCTTTGAGAAGACTGTTATGTCATCAAGATAAACAACCACGATCTTGTCCTTCTCTTCACAAAAATCAATTTCCATTGCCCTCTTAAAGGTAGCTCCTGCATTCATGAGACCAATTGGCATCTTGGCATACATAAAAGTGCCCCATGGTGTAGTAAAGGTTGTTTTTTCTTGATCATCTAGATGCACAAGGATCTTATTGTAACCTGAAAAACCATCAAGCATAGACATCCTTTGAGAACCAAAAATATTTTGCAAAATTTGGTCCATCTTTGGGAGAGGATAATTGTCCTTCAGAGAGGCTTTATTCAAGTTTCTGAGTCGATGCATATTCTGATTTCTCCACTCTTTTTCCTAACCGGAACCAAGTTTGCAAGCCAATTTGAGAATCTGATTGGGACAATGATTTTGGCATCAAAGAGTTTCTTGATTTCCTTCTCAATCAATGGCATGAGAAGTGGGTTAATCGTCCTCAACTTCTTCTTGAAATGCCTTTCATTTTCTTTGATGGGAATAGTATGCTGAATAATAGTGGGGTCATATTCTTTCAAATTGGAATAATTCCAAGCAAAAACATCTATGAATCTCTTCATCATCTCAATATACTTGTACTTCATATCAACTGAAAGAAACTTTGAAAGTTTAATCATTTTGGGCATAGCTACTATACCAAGATTAAAATTCTCAACTTCTTCATCATCAGCTTGTATCTTAGGGGATTTAAAAATATCATTCTGATCAAAAAGTTTTTCAAGAGGTATGAGATCGTTTGGTATGGAATTATTCTTTAGCTGCAAAACTTCAAGATTTCCTTTAGATTCAACAAGCATATTTTGTTGATCTACTTGTATATTTTCAAACTCTTCTTTCAGCTTAATAAAGTTCTTCACTTGTTGATCATCCTCAAAAACTTTCCAATGAGTAATATTATCAGGGATAGCTTCTGGTCTATGGCGAACTTCAACCTCATATTTTTCAGTGGAATGTATGGGAATAATGAAAATACTTGCAGAGACAGTAAGAGAATCGGCAATGGAATTTTGATCTCTACTTTTGACAATAAATGAGTAAGCTTGGAAATTTTCCAACATGTCCAAAACTAAGTTTCTATATGCCCTCATCCTTATATCCTTTGTTTGATAAGCACCTTCAGCTTATTTAATGACTAATTCTGAATCTCCAAAAACAGAAATCTTTTGAGCATTCATTCTTTTCAAGACTTCTAAACCCAAAATCAAGGATTCATACTCAGCCATGTTATTTATGCAATCAAATTGCAATTTGTAAGAAAGAATCTTACTTTCATGACTTGAAATTGTGATCCAAATCCCTGCTCCTGCCCCATCTTTTCCTGCTGATCCATCAAAATGCAATGACCACCAACCTTCCACCTCCTTATTACTGACTTTCTGATCTTTTGTTTGCTGATTTTCAGACTGCTGAATTTCAGATTGCTGATTACTTTGGGCATAAAGTTGTGAGAGGCTCCTGAATCTAACATAGTATTATGTAATGTCATGTCATGAATGCTAAGGCTCACATAAAAAAAAGGAACCTCCTCATTATGTTCATCTTCTAATCTTAGACCCAAGTAAATTTTTGGATGATCCTCTTGTACATTTAAAATATCAGAAGATCCTGGTTGTGAATTCAACATTTTAACAATCTTGCTTCTATACTCATTGACTTTAAGAATCTCACCAAAAGGTATTGGTATTTTGATCTTAGAAATTTCATTTTCGAAACTAAAAACAGAAACATATTTTTCAGCTTCTTTGATAGTAGGATGAGGTGGTGTATCTTTCTTACCATCAGCAGCCTTAGGTGTATCTTTCTTAGGCTGTGTTTTATTTGCAATGATAGGTACATTTCTATTTCTGAGATTGTATTGTTTTTTCATTTCAAAGATAGCATGTTGATACCCTTTGAGATAATCTGATGGTTCCTGTCCATGATTACCCTGGTCTGATTCATCATGTTCCTCTTTAGTCAAGAAAATTCCAGACATTTCTTCATCTAAACAGTGAATAGACTCTTTAGGAATTTCAAGATCATCTTCTTCATCAACTAAGTTCTGCTGGAAAGGAGGTATCACTGGAGGATTAGGCTACTGATTTCTATTTTCTCTTGGTATTTTCTAATTCAAAGGTCTCCTGAACTGAGGGTTTCTAAACTGAGGTTTATGTTGTGCAGGAGGAGCAGAGTTATTCCCAAGAGCTATCCTATCCATCAAATTTTCCATTGTTTTCATCATTGAATCGAATTTATCATCAAAGATAGAGGAGGAAGGCTTCTCTTTTTCTTTTAATTTACTCTTACCCATTTTTGAATTTTTGGCTACTATCATATTAACCTCCACCTTCACTGCATCATTTTGCATTTCAACAAGTCTAGGGGATTCTCTTTCTCTCAGCAGTATAGAAAAGTCATAATATAAAGCTTCAGCATGTCTCATCTGAGCTAAAGCTTGTGGAGGTTTTAAATGAGCAGGAATAGATTCATAAACCTTATTAAACCTCTTTGAAAAAATTTGAACAGTTTCATGAACAGCTCTTCTTAAACTATTATACTCGGTGAGGGCTTGTACTGGATTATTGATATTTCCCCATTTTCTCAAAATGGTATCCTCAAACTCATTCCAATTATGAATACTTCCAGGAGTAAGAGCTTTGAACCATTTCCTAACTTCACCAGTAAAGCTCTAAGCAAACAATCTCAACTTGACATCTTCATGATCAACCTCCTCCCTGTCTATAAAATCATTAAATTGGTCTACATGTTCCTATACTGTAATGTCTTCATCACTTCCCCAAGTTTTGATTCTAGCAACATATTTGCTAGGGAGGTCATGTAAAATAGCTAAAAGAACAAGAGGGGCATATCTAGCATGTACATCAGGTGGAGGAGGTACATTTCCAGCCATAGTGAGAGGGATTGTGGCAGCTTTTGGGATAATAGCAGTAGAGGATGAAGAACTGTTATGAGGAGGATTGTTTGATCTTTGCTATCCACTAACAATTAAACTCCAATCGGGAAGAGGTAAACCAGCTTTAATTTTCAATAAGACTTCAAAAGGGTCAAGCTCTTTCAACTTATCTAAAGACTCTTTCCAACAACAACTCAGAAGTAACAACTTCCCAAAACTCTTCTTTAACTTCTTGTGTTACTAGGGCTGAGGTATCAATACCTCTCTTATGTAAATCTAAGATGATTTCAGTTAGTTATTTTTCACTTTCAAATCTAAACAAGACTTCCTGGATTTTATTATCAACTCTTTTATCTTCAGGACTTCTTAATATTTCATAGGACAAGGATTTCGAATGTGATGGAGTACCTGATATTGCAGAAATTCTTTGACTGCCTCTGGAAATGATGTTTGGATTGTCCATGATGGTAGGTGGATCTGGGTCAGGATTACTCCTCGTGTATCTCCTTCTTGAAGCCGCCTTTGATCATATAAATTTTGAATGGAGTCACCAAGGTAGATGCAGCCTCGAAAATATTTCTGACCTCCTCTACCTTTAGAAGTTCAGCTTCAAAATTTTGAGAAAGTATAATGTTCAGGCTCCTAGAAGATGCACCAAAATGTTATCACAAAATTTGATCTGATAGGCTGCTTGATCATTCAACTTCATATAACTATTTCAAACCTAATCTTTGGACTGAGGCTTAGCCTCCTCAGCCTGAGAGGGCTCTCTCAAGGGTTAATGATTTGGATAAAAATATAGATGGCTAACTCTATTTAGGTAACAAAAAAATAAATGATAGATGTAGGTTGAGAATCACATTAGCATGAATACATTGGGCTTATGGAGTCAAAGCAATTTAGTAATCCAGTGATTCTACTTAACATGGAAGTTGAGGCATATCAGAGTTTTAGTCATGAGATACACACACATGAAACTGTAAAAACACAGTCATTTCACTTATATAGGAAGTCAAAGCATCTAAAAGATGAATTCTGAGTAATATAGATGAACACCACTACAATGAGATAATATAAGAGATGCAAATAGAATAGGAACGCAGCAAAACTCCTTTTGAATCTCAAGTTGGTCAAGTAGAAAAACTCTATATTAGCTGAAAATCAGTGAATTCACAACAATCACGGTGTTGCCAAAAATGTCCAACCCTTTACAAATTCGACCTATTGGCCTTTAATAGACCTCTTACAACATGAGATGATCTACCTCTAGGCTAGATACATCTAATCTATAACTACTGACACCTTGCATAACCATAAGACATGGAATTTATTACAAAAAGACACCTAATCTACTTAAACAGTCCTATTCCAAAAAGGACTCAAACTGTTTAATGCTATCTATAACAACCTTATCTATTTAAATTTACATCATTTCCAAGTGTATCAACACATGGTCAAATCTGGATGATGGGCTTCATTTCTTCATGACTATATTGCTGACCTCCATCAAAATAGGAAACATAACCTTGTTTTTTAGGCATAAGGTCTTTTACATTCTTTGAACATTCTGACCATCATGTACCCTTCATTTCGTGGTCCTTTGCTGTTGGAAGTTGTCATAACACGTTCCATAACTCCTCCCTAGCCTCCAGCTATCTAAAACCACTTTAAACACTGCTCAAAATGTTGTAATGTTCTACGCTACAAAAACACAGCAGTTTCGTAGCGCCTTTCGTAGTGCTGCCATTTCAACCTTTATTCTTCAAATATTTGACTTCTTTCCTCCAAGATTATTTTAATTACCCTTTAATACATCCTCCATAGCAAATTTATTTCTTGATTCATTCTTTAACCCTTGAAAAACTTATCAAAATAAGCAAGAAAAGCTGCTACAACAGTTTTGTAGCGCTTTTCTGCTTTTTTACACTGAATGCACTACGAAACTGCTGAGTATGCATTTTTTTCAAAAAAATTCCAAGTGAAAACTGTAGTTATGCCAAAAACTCAAAATATACCTGTTTCCATCATTTAAAAACCATATCAACTGTAAAAACACAGTCATTCTAGCTTTCTTAAGGTCCCTTCTTCATTTACACTTGGTTGAGCTATTGGTTCTTCTATGACTGTCATTTTAATGCCTCTGCTCTTTAACTCATCATGACTCAAATCTAGTTGCTGCTCTAAATCTCTCACATGGTCTTTAAGTCTTCTGTTAGTAGCTCTCAAATGAGTATTTATTATTCTGACAAACTTAGCTTCCTTTATTGTTGGAACTGTCCACTTGAAAAATTACTCTGTACTACTTGGAGTTTTAGAAACAGAATCAGTTTGTCCTTCCCACAGTGCCTTCATTCTTTTAAACTGTACTTTCTCAACACTGTGCTTTCTAGCTCTCTTTTTCATGACAACAATTTCCTGGTTTGCCAACCTTAATTTCTCTTCAAGGCACTGAAACTCTATTTTCTTTGTCATTTTCTCTTTTCCCCTTTCTGTTCTGCTGATTGTATGCTTCACTGTAGGTGATGAAAGATCAACAATTTCTTTAGGGGATTCAGCTATCTCAATGGGTATTTGAACTTCTTTGTTGCCTTCCATCAGTTTTCTAGCATGCCTAGTCATAGGCTTTCTTACTTGAAAGATGAAACCTGCATCTTCCCCCTCAAACTCTAACTTCTTTGCAGATTTGGCCTTTTTCAACTTATGCTCCTCTTCCCCAATGAACTTAGCCTGGACAATGGGTGTCTCTTCTATTTCAATGGCATGGATAATATCCTCTAGATTCCCCTTTGTTACTGAGCTGTCTTTTGTAGCAACTATCTTTCCTTTTAATGCCACTGCTTGGCTTCTAGTTACTCTTTTGGTCCCCTTGTTGACATCTTGTTTCTGTTTTGCATCTTTGACAACCTTTGATCTATGTTTTGCAGGTGGGAGAGTTGGAGTATCAAGCATTTGCATTTGCTCTGGCCCTTTCTCAGTTTTCTTTCTTGACTTCACTCTTGAAGTTGCTTTTGGTTTTGCAGCCACAAGTTGACTTGGTTCTACTACTGATGGTGATGGAACTCCTTTAGCTTTAGGTTTTCTTGCAAGAGTTAGGGTTTCCAACTCAAAACCATTTATAAACAAGAAAGATGACCAATCTCTGCCTATCTTCTGAATTTCATATAAAATTAATAACTTCATTAAACCATGATGAAACAAGGATGTTTCACTCCCTTCAGACTTTGCTTGCACCTTATCAGCCATCTTTGCAAGACTCCTATGCAGATAAAAAGGTAAATCAAGTGAAATATTACCAGTGATGTGTAGAAGCAACTTGAAATGATATGAATAAACCTTGTGATATCTGCCTTCACAGGAAAAATATTTCTAAATGTTGAGCAGCAGTTTTGAGTAGTTATCTTTGATATAGCTTCTAGGGATAGCGTTATTAAGGTCCATGTCTGTGTACTCAGGCTTCACAAACTCTTTACACTGCTGCATATAAAATTTGAAACTTTTGAACCAGGTTTCTTGACCTCTTGGTATCTCTGTAACGGCAATAATGACCTCTGGTGTAATAGACACACTTAGCATCCCAACCTTAGTGGTTGCTCCATTAAAACTCATAGCAAATTCCTTAGATACCTGCGTGTGACAGTCTTACAACTTCTCACAAAACCGTAGGCAACCTACTCTTCTGAACGCTTCCATCACTGCTGGGTCTTCAATTATTGCTTTCATGTCTGCAGGTTCATGCCTTAAACAATGTCCTCCTCTGTGAGTTTTCTTTTCCTATGCCATGTTCTTGAACAAATATTTTAGCCTCTCTTGAAAAAATGTAACAATAGCCTCGCTTGAATAATCATAACAGCAGCCTCGCTTGAGAAACTATCAGCCTCGCTTGATATAGGTGTGGTAAAACCTTTATATGAACCAACCACAAGTTTGACTTGACACTTAGAGCTCGGAAATTTTGAATGGAGGCAAAAGGGAATGAGAATGACTAATTAGGAAAGATTTTGAAATTTAAAATGTCCTCTCATAACTTAATGATGCCTCATTCATAACCTATAATGACAATGACGACTGCAAACATGGGTGTGTACATCGAATTTCATCATTATATGACTCAACATGTCACTATCCTACCCTTTCCCAATGGTTTCTAACATCTACCAACTCAATTGACAAGACAGTTACAAATCCCCGCTTTCGTAGCGCCTGCAGTGTAATTTTTCATGTTTGCGCTACGAAACTATCAGCGCTTTCGTAGTGCAAAACAACTTTTTTCAACAGGTGGCGCTATGAAAACACAGTTTTTTGGCTAATTGAATAATTTTGGCATGAAACTTTGGAAAATGACCTACAAATGGAAAATGATAAATATTTGACATGAAATAACTTTAAAGAAGGCTTTATTTGAACATTAGGATGAGATTTAAACTATAATAAATCTAAAACCTACCCTTGATCAAACCTAAATTGACTCCTAAAACCCAATTTTGATTCATAAAATTTTGCAACCTTGTCAAAATGTTGTTTTGAAATTTTTTTGGTGATAACAATTAGCGATCCTTCCGAAGTTGCTTATTACTTGGGGAGGGAAAACCATCTATATAGATGTAATGGTGGTCCAAGGCCCCTTGGATTTTGGTTTACTCCTAGGGCACGATTATGCTTATGCCATGGGTGCGCTTGTCTCTTCCCTCTTTCGTGTGATTTGTTTTCCACATGAAGGTCGGATCGTGACCATTGATGTGCTTTCATTCTTTGGTCCTGATGTGCCACCTGGTCTACTGCCATCCCTTCTTGGTCCTTACTTATCAGTGATATCTTCCCTGCCATAGGTCAATTATGTGGCCACTTGTTCCATGTTCGCATCCACTTATAATCCAGTCAGTGAGGTAGTACATGATGTATTGGGGCATTGGGTCCTAATTTCTAAGATGTTGTTCTCCCATCAGATGAGAACCTTTTGGAAGCCATGACTCTTTGTCTGTCTTTATCAGGCTGTCAGAGCATAGTTCGTTTTCTTGTGTCAAGCTCATTAAAAAATGAAACAAGGTCTATCGGAGCATAGTTCATTTTCTTGTATCAAGCTCCTTAAAAAATGAAACAAGCTCTTCGGAGCATAGTTCATTTTCTTGTGTCAGTCTCCTTAAAAAATGAAACAATCTCATCGAAGCATAGTTTGTTTTCTTGTATCAAGCTCCTTAAAAAATGAAACAAGCTCGTTGGAGCATAATTCGTTTTCTTGTGTCAAGCTCCTTAAAAAATGAAACAAGCTCTTCGGAGCATAGTTCACCTTTAAAAATGAAACAAGCTCTTTGAAGCATAGTTCGTTTTCTTGTGTCAAGCTCCTTAAAAAATGAAACAAGCTCGTCGGAGCATAGTTCGTTTTCTTGTGTCAAGCTCCTTAAAAAATGAAACAAGGTCTGTCGGAGCATAGTTTTTTTCTTGTGTCAAGCTCCTTAAAAAATGAAATAAGCTCTTCAGAGCATAGTTCGTTTTCTTGTGTCAAGCTCTTTAAAAAATGAAACAAGCTCGTTGGAGCATAGTTCGATTTCTTGTGTCAAGCTCATTAAAAAATGAAAAATGCTCGTCAAAGCATAGTTCATTTTCTTGTTTCAAGCTCCTTAAAAAATGAAACAAGGTTTGTCAGAGCATAGTTTTTTTTTCTTGTGTCAAGCTCCTTAAAAAAAGAAACAAGCTCTTCGGATCATAGTTTGTTTTCTTGTGCCAAGCTCCTTAAAAAATGAAACAATCTCGTCAGAGCATAATTCGTTTTCTTGTGTCAAGCTCCTTAAAAAACTAAAGCAAGCTCATTAGAGCATAGTTCGTTTTCTTGTGTCAAGCTCCTTAAAAAATGAAACAAGCTTAACAAGGCATAGTTCATTTTCTTGTGTCAAGCCCCTTAAAAAATGAAACAAGCTCTTCTGAGGATACTTCATTTGCTATGTCAACCTCATTAAAAAATGAATTAGGTCATGAGGATAGTTCTTTTACTGTGTCAACCTCTTTAAAAAATGAAACGGGTTCCCTTTTCAATTCAAGTCTTTGTTTAGATCTCGTATAATCGCAGTCGAGTCTTTCTCCTGATCTTGTATTTGAACCTTAATTTCGTCCACCTTTCAGTAACTAGCAATCTACTCCGATGAATGTAATGAAGCTGGCGGGCATGTACCTCGAATTGAGTCATCATTTTGGGGGCATGCAAACTTATTTCAAGCATAGTTTGTTTCCATTTCAAGCTTGTGTAAAAATGAAACTAGTTTCAAGCATAGTTTTCTAAAAATTTTCAAGCTTGTGTAAAAATGAAACCAACTTCAAGCAGAGTTTCCTGATTTCAAGCTTGTGTAAAAATGAAACCATTCTTATTTTACCTCTCATGATTTCCATTTCATCAGCTTATTTTTCTAGATGAGCCTTGGTTTTCTCACTCCATCGTTACCATCTGCTCGGCCGATCATATGCCCTCACTTGATTGTTTTACCCATTCTTGAGGAACATCTGCAATGAGTGGTCCTATTAGCCAGTCTCTTGACCTTTACTTTTTCTGAGTAGTTCCACTATTACCAGAACCAGTCTCTACCCTTAATACCACTCGTTCCTCCAGGAGGAGTGATCTTTTCACTCTTTTCTGACTCTAAAACATTGAAAAGATTGTCGAGACTCTTGTCGTTTTGAACTCATTAAAGGCTACGAAACGTCATCTGCCCAGTATACATTTACCCCTTTTTTGGGCTGGGATAGATTATTTACGAAAAATGAATACCTTATCCAATCATGACCAAGAGGTTCTCCCATATATTTTTTTCTACCTTTTTGGATCTGTGAGACTATCTACGAAAAGGGACCTGTTGGAGTTTTCTTTTCCACTTCTTTTCAAACTCTCTAAATATGAAAAGATGTCGAGTTTTTCCTTTGTCAGACTCATTAAAACTAAATGACATTGGATGTCGTCAACATGACATTATCGAGTTTCTCCTTCCTAGGGCTCGTAAATGTACTAGGATGGATTTATCCAAAGGACAAACTTATACAACAAGCATATGCTATCCTCTTCAAGCTTGTGTAAAAATAAAGAGGTACTCACCAGAAATGGTGGGGGGAAATGGAAGTTATTCATTAGTTGTGTCGAAAGTATGTCACTCTTGAACATGACACTTATCTACAGTTCGTGTCAGGTTGGGATATCTTCACTCTGTCACTTTGCCTCTGTGGGTTTTGGAAATATGTTTCCCTCTCATTTGATTACCAATCTTATCAACATGACCTTTGATCCTATTTTATTCAAATGCTGCCAAATTCTAGAGTTGTGTCACCGATATGTTCAAGAGAAAATCCTTCTGTAGTTTGTACATTCCTTGATTCTCTGTTTCAGTCTTGAATAACACTCATATTACATTCTCTATTTCATGTCGATGATGTGTGATTCATTATGACCCTCCTTCGACGGATCACTTCCTGTTGATTTCAACTCATTATTCAGGAAGTTGATCTAAAGACTCCTTTCTGGTACCTTAGAGCTTGCATGCCCTAATGGCAAGTTCTTCGCATTCAATGACAGGTTCACATCATTGGCCTTTGATTGAGTGATTTCACGAGTGTTCGACTTCAGTTCCTTATTCACATTCCGTGGATTGTACTAGTAGTACCTTGAGAACCATTGTCATTATTGGTGGTCTCTCTTGTGCCTATTAATAGCTTTCATCATTGGCTAGTAATCAGGTGACTTTATTACATGTTTGACTTCAACTCATTCATTCACATGCCTGAATTTGTACTCATCTGAGTCATGATAGAGCGCAAGACCCTGGATTTTATTCTCTAGAGTCCAGGTTGTGAGGAGATATGATTTTTCCATGATTGGATACATGTTTCTTTCATATGGATTGCTGTGACCATACCATGAGTATATATGAGATCCTTCTAAGATGGATAGCTGCGACCATACCATGGTCTTTTTATGGATGGCTGGGACCATACCTTAGTTCATGTATTTTCATCAGAGATTCTAGTTATTTATATGTATCTATGCTTGATTTGCAGGTCTCTCGACAGCAGCGTCTAGTTCCTTGCACGTACTCGTAAAGCATTTCACCCCTCACTCATGTTCGGACTTCATACTTTAGGGGGCATCTGTTACACAACAATTTGTCACCATCCCTGTACTCCCCATTCCTTGATCTTGGAGGACCCATACAGTGACCCTTGTATACTTTCCAAGGATGGAATACAAACCCCTGAACCACACTTTTTCTACCAATTCATCTCCCTTTACAAATTTTCTAGAAGATCCCTATAAAAACCTGGTTTTCAAGGTCAGCGCTTTGTCTCAGTGTCCGACCCGCACCAATAGCAGAGATTTGTATTGGGGCCCGCATCGATCAACGCTTTGTCTTAATGTCGGACCCACGCCGATCCTCTTTTGGAAATTTTTTAAAATTGAAACGAAGTTTCTACGACTAGAAGCTTCGTGAGGCGATGAGCTGGAAGTTTTTTTTTAGGATATGTCCAAGGAATTCCCCTTTGGGCTTCTTGTTCCAAAGAAATATGAAATACTCCAAAGCATAAGCTCTTTTCCCATTATTTGAGGGCCCATATCCTCCTCCTCCATTGTTATATAAGGAGACCTCTTTCACCTCTGTTTCCTTGGTTAGTTAGAGCTAGCTGGCTAGATTTAGCTAGTTAGAAGTAGTTAGCATAGAGAGAAGAAGTGATGCAGGAACATTAGGCTCAGAAAATTATTTGTGTTTTAATAAAAATAGGGGTCTTATGTTTTTAAGAAAGTTGGTTTCCTATGTGTAATTATTAATTTTTTGAATGATATTTAGAATAGGTATTAATTAAATATTGAGAGAAATTTTGTAAATGTTCTCGAATGTTAGAGAACATGAGAGATTTAGGCTATTTGAGAGCTCATATGGATTGAGAGATTTGAGAATTAAATTTTAAATTGTAAATTAGAATTGGTTTCATGATTTTGTGGATGAGAGAGGATCCTTAGGGATTAGTTGAGTCAAATGAGGACTTAGAGGATACTCAGGATTTTGTTGAGAATATGGAGGATTTGAACCTAAATTGGTTAATAATATTTTGTATAAAATGATAAGCCTCAAGCCATTAAATAAGTAGGAGAGATTACAGATTTAGATAGGATTTGGATTGTAAAGCCTACGGGCCAGAGAATAGATGAAGAGGCCACTGATTAGAATATCAGGCCAGAGAGAAGAAATATTTTGTAATTATTTGGTTATATATATATATATACAGAGAAATTTGATTCTGAATTTGGGTGAGTATGCATTGATTGATGAAATTATGTGAATCAGAGAATTGGCATTATATTTATATATGCAAGAGACAGAAAAATGAAGAACAAATAGAGCATTCAATTTCCAAGTTAATGAATACTTAAAACTTGGGTTTGAATCTGCAATAGACAAGAAAACATCGATCACAGAATGGATCAATGGTGACCGATTAAAATAACATGGCCTTTAATGAAACAGCGTGTAGAAAAGTATGAATATTGGGTTTAAAAATCAAATTGAATAGTGAAATTATGGAAATAACGACAGAAGATAAATTCAGGAGGTTGTGTGTTCTTAAGAGGTCAAAAATCAAGCTATAGTTCTACATGAATACCTTATTTCAAATATTAGTCATCAATTCAAAAATGGATCGATGCTATTAAACAGAACTTGGCCTTCAATTGATGTCCAATATGCATTGCGTAGAAGTGAATGAGATCAGACGAAATGTAACATTAAAAGCGAGAAGGTGAGAAGTCTGTTTCTATTGTGGTAAATATGAGAGTGTTTATTGGTTAAACTTGAAGACTGTGTATACACCTGAGAAGAAGTCAAATGCGCAAATAAAATTACTGAGAGATCTCTACATGAAGCAACGATATTATAAATTCTTCACCATTACCCCCGGCACTGGTTTTCTTAATTGAAAGCTTGTCTCATCTTATGAAGGACCAAAAAGGAAGCAGGTTATGTGTTGGATGAAGAAAGAAACTGTGACTCAACAATAGTAAGTGAACTATGATATGATGGCACACAAGAACCGTGAAACGGTTTTACAAAATAACAAGTGGTTTTCGCATAAAATTGGAATGGTGAAATGGTTTTAAAAAACCACCAAAGGTTTATCACAAATACTGAAAAGGGGTAAGTGGTAATCCTTGGGAAAATGCGATAGTGGTTAGAGGGTGACATGTAGCATTGACTTGAAAGTCAAAACCACTCATATCGCAAGTTATCGAGTGGTTAATTGGAGTGTGTTTAGGCATGCGATTTCTGTTGGACGACTGACGCAGATAGATCAACAAGTAAAAGGTGTATGGTAAACAGTGTGGACCCAGATATAAACAATATGTCGGCATTTGGGTAAGAATTTCATTTAATAAGGGTGTATATATATATATATATATGTTGACATATTTTTTAAAACCATACGCAAAAGCATAATTAAATGTTTTAAATTAAGTGAATAAATATATAGGTTTATAACCATAGCAGATTTAAAGGAGATAGAGTTTCGCTTAAAGGATTTTGACAAGGAGAGTGTGCTATCCTGGGTTTAAAGTTAAAACATGCATTTTATAATATAAAGTGTGGGTATGTGCAGCTTAGGCTGCGTCATGTGGTATCAGAGCTGACAAAAGATCTTTTGAAGGTTAAATTTTTTTTTTAATTAAAATTGCACAGAATGCATGTGTGATGGAGGAATTAAGAGGAGATCATATTTGAATCTGATAGACAACATGTAGTGTAACAGAATATTGGAAAAATTTTCAAGGAATTAGAGAACATTCCATTCAAAGTGTAAATGAGTGGTGAAACAAGATCACACAGATATCTTGAAGGTGAGGTATTTTAATTTTGTTTGAAGATTATATTTTTAGAATTCAGGTTGCAGATGGTTGAAGAAAATCTTAAGGAAAGAAGATCATAGCCTTAAGAGAAGTGATGAAGGAAGCCAGTAAACATTTCTAAGTGAAAGAAGAATGTTGAAGAACCTTGAAGAATTCCAATAGAGGTTGGATAAAAAGGACAATTGTGTTCTTAAAAAGTGCAGATGAGTTGAAGCCTAGAAGGAGCAAAGAGGAATGCTTAAGAGGTTTCAAATAATAGAGAACCAGTGCTTTCCAAAAGACCAAGTACAAAGGAAAGCTTGGTAAGGTAAGTGGTAGTAGGGAGGACTTGTTGTTGCAGAGGCTTTAGTACAGCTCGTGATGAATGAGTGAGAAACTCATAAAGATAGAAATGGAGAAGAAGATGACTATTGATAGTCATAGTAGAAATAGAAGAGGTTCTGAGAGAGACCACAACAGAATAAAAGTGAATAAAGAAGATGCCAAGGCAAATGGCATACGGAAATAGTTAAGGAAGAGTATGATAGAGAGAAAGTTGAGATAGCAGTCCAACTTGAAGTGTTGCTGGATTTGTTATAGAGGAATGAGGAATACCAAAGGTGTGGTTTTCTTGTAAGAAGGAAGATAAGGTGGCATAAGCTACAAATGAAGAAAGAGAAAATGATAAATGCTTGGGTGAAGGAAAAATTACTCAGAATAAATGAGTATTTGGGGAAAGACTTGAAGGTTGAAACTTCAATTGAGACCAAGAGGTCACATGATTTTAAATCTGATAAATTTTGTATGTTTACAGGAAGAACATGTGAAAAAGGAAAAACTGCTGATATTCTCATAAAGGAAGAAGAATATGGGACAGCCAGATCTCATGTAAATGTCCATACACAGTTGGGGAAAAGATTTACTTTTCAACATATTGCAAATATTGAAAGCAGAGAAATTGTAACTCATGATGATGGCCAAAAGCAGGAAGAAGTGGAGAAGGATATCAAGCAACCAATTAAAAGGCTTAAGGGGATTAAAGAGAAGACCATTGAATAATTTCTGAATCATATAAAGGATTTGGAACAGTAGGAGGATTTGGTGATTAAATCATCAACTGAGACCATAAGGTCTTATGGTTTTAAAACTAACAAGTTGTGTGTGAATGCAGGTATTGCAAAAGGCAAACCATCTTATGGAGTTGTATTGAGTGAGGCTGAAAGTTTCCAAGAAAAATATGATGATGACTCTCTTTTAGATGAAGATCAAGTTGAGTTATTGCAACAAAAGGAGTTCATAAATTCCTTGTTTTGTGAAAGAAATTGTTTCAGTGGAGGTGTGACAGTTATGTCTGATGATGAGGAATTTGTGATTGGTAATGACAATGAGAAATTGATTTTCTTAAGTGGCCAAAGGAAGAGTGATGGACAGACAACTAAAACTATCACAGAGATGGAGGATCAAAATTCTATTCTGATGAAGAATGAAGAGATAGTGTCACCAGGAAACTTAACTTGTGACAAAGAAGAAGATAGTGAGGATTGTACAAAGATTTTTTCAAATGAGATGACAGATTTGTGGCATGAGCTAAATATTTTGGAGAAGAGGCTAGAAAAACAAAGAATAAGTGTTCAGGTTGTAAAGTCAGATTTGGATGAGAATGAAAAAGTTCATTATTACGAACCAGAGCAAAGAGACATCCTTGAAATGGATGATGTGGAAGAAAGACTAACTGATAGTCTGAAGAGTTCTTTGAAGAATTTGAAGCAGCATACTAGGATGTTGCCAAAAGAAGAAAAGGCAATGAAGCCTTATTATTTTAATTCAGATAATTGGTTTATGATGGCAGGTACTGTTGAAAAGAATAAAGAATGTTTGGTCCAGTAGAAAAAACTAAAGCAAAGAAAAGGAGATGGCAGTAAATGGCAGACTAAATACTAGTCCAACAAATTAATGAAGAAAGAAGACAAAGAAATTGTCATAAGTGACAATTAGAAAGAAGTTACCAGTTGCAGTAAACAGAAGCAGGAGATTGTCTTGGAAGACAATGTAGCAGAAACTAAAAAGGTGCAAGAAAACAGTAAACAAGAGGGTAAGGATGAAAGGGCGGTAGTAAGAATAAAAGTTCATCAATCAAGAGGTGGAAGTAATCAACAGTCAGAAGATATATTAGACAAAGAAATTGAAATGATAAGAAGGATAATGATGAAAGTGTCTCAAAAGAAGACAGCAGCAGGAAAGCAAAGAAGTAGCAGCAATAAGAGGAAGACAGTAGTAGACTGTAAAAGCATAGCTAGTGCAAAAAAGAAATATAAAGTGTGGAGACCTCGAGAAAATCAACAAATAAAAGCAGCAACAAAAGAAAAATTACAGAACAAGGTATGGGATCTAGAAGGAAAAAGATTAAAAGCACATGATCAGGAGATCATGATTATTTTCAACCTTGGAAGTGTGATGCAAGAGCATTAGGCTCAGAAAATTATTTGTATTTTAATAAACATAGGGGTCTTATGTTTTTAAGAAAGTTGGTTTCCTATGTGTAATTATTAATGTTTTGAGTGATATTTAGAATAGGGATTAATTAAATATTGAGAGAAATTTTGTAAATGTTCTCGAATGTTAGAGAACATGAGAGATTTAGGCTAGTTGAGAGCTCATAGGGATTGAGAGATTTGAGAATTAAATTCTAAATTCTAAATTAGAATTGGTTTCATGATTTTTTGGATGAGAGGGGATCCTTAGGGATTAGTTGAGTTAAATGAGGACTTAGAGGATATTCAGAATTTTGTTGAGAATATGGAGGATCTGAACCTAAATTGGTTTAGAATCTTTTGTATAAAATGATAAGCCTCAAGGCATTAAATAAGTAGGAGAGATTACAGATTTAGATAGGATTTGGATTGTAAAGCCTACGAGCCAGAGAATAGATGAAGAGGCCACTGATTAGAATATCAAGCCAGAGAGAAGAAATATTTTGTAATTATTTGGTTATATATATATATATATATATATATATATATATATGTGGAGAAATTTGATTCTGAATTTGGGTGAGTATGCATTGATTGATGGAATTATGTGAATCGGAGATTTGGCATTATATTTATATATGCAGGAGACAGAAAAATGAAGAACAAATAGAGTATTTTATTTCCAAGTTAATGGATACTTAAAACTTGGGTTTGAATTTGTAATAGACAAGCAACCATCGATCACAGAATGGATCGATGGTGACCCATTAAAATAACGTGGCCTTCAATGAAACAGCGTGAAGAAAAGTATGGATATTAGGTTTAAAAATCCAATTGAATAGTGAAATTATGGAAAGTGTTAGCGCTCAAATCTACCTTAGGCTGAAATAAGGTAAAACTCAAGGCTACATCAAACCACACTCAGCCTCGTAGCTAGCCCTACGAGGACAGGAGAGGGCTCTCTCTGGGTCTATCTCGGCAAAAGGTATTCAAAGGGGCTGAGATGACTTATATTTGGTACTGATTTTAGGCTAGTAAAGAGATAGGAAAGTTTGATTTAAATTTTTTGGGTTTTTTGTTGAAAAAATGGGAAAAACAATTTTGGGTCCGGGGATAAGGCCAGATCTTTGCAGATTTCGAGTTGGGGCGAGGTAGGCAGTAGTCTTGATGCTTTTGATCAGGTGTATGGATGGATCAGAATGAGAAGGAGCTGAAGAGGGCAAGGGGGAACATGGATCCTCTCCAAACAGGCGAAAACATGTAAAACTAAACAAATTTAAAGGCAGAGCACTGTAAACAATGGATTCAACCTCATTTACTCATTTATTTAGTTTCAGAAGCATAAGAAGGGAATGGCATACATCAAACATGAAAGAAATTACAATAAACTGAGAGAAAACACCATCAAGAATTGAAAGCCACAAGAATCCCAACAGGTGCTGCAAAACCTCTGATCTTTCCTTAGCCAAAATATGAAAAATATGTACAATAGTGTGCCAAAAGTTTTCCCAAGAGTCCAACCTATCCAACCTCTGAAAATGATTGAGAAATTACATCATATAGACCATCCTAACCCCTTTTCATGCCTCTAGGGGTCGAATTCCTCCTTCTAGGAGCAGTTCCAACTAATTCTAAATAAGGAGCAAGAATATAGGCAGCCAAACAACTTGCATCTAAAAGGAAGGAAACTGATTCTTTCACTTGATTTTTACTTTTTTAGGAGTGAATCATCTAGAATAGGTAAATATGAGTCCAAGTTACATGCCAACCATAATATTACATCAAGATAACTCAAAAATTACATCCACAAGCAAAACTGGTCCAACTGGCCGAATTTCTGAGCTGGAAGGTGAAAAATTGACCAAAAATCCATATGCGTAGCGCGCTTGAGCCATACGCGTAGCGTGTTTTTCAGCCTGATTTTGGGGAACTTCCCGGCATCCAAATTGAGCTCAGGATAGCTCGTTGGAAAGCCCTAAATGTTGGCTATCCAACCCAAGTGGAATTTTTCAATTTGGAGCTCATTTTCCCCTCCAAAACTTCAATCTCCCAGAAGTACTTCCTTCTGGTGCAAAAGGTGGCAGCAAGGTGGTTTTCATGGTGTTTTTGGGCCTTTTGATCATCCAGAACTTGATGAAATGCTTCGGAAATACTTGAGCATGCATAACTTACCATGAAAAACCAAAAAATATAAAGTTTTCCTTTAGCAAGTGTCCCAATCAAAAGCGAGCACGTCGACGCGCTACTCGTATAGCTGAAAAATCTGTTTTTAGACCAAAATATTTCAAAATGACAAAAATTTCTCCGAATTTGCTCAAATTCGGAGTGAATACCCTCCATCATGTATCATGCCCAGCCAACGAAGCCTCGGCCAAAATCCGGAGTGGATCAGGCCTCTTTCGCCGTTTTAGTGCTTCGCTCAATCTCCTCTTCAGAATCTTCATTTTTGCCTTGCAGACATGCATGCGAGCCCAATAATGACCTTTCATGTGACGAAGCATGTCTTTCTCTCTATTGGCCTTTGCCAACAACTTCTCCAGATGAATGTTAACATGTGTGAGTTCAGTCTCTCGCTCAACTGGTGTCATGTCACCTGGTCTCTTCCGGGCCAATTGTCGATCCTCACGGATTCGTCGCAGCTCATAAAGTGTGTGCTCATCCTATAGCTGTTTGTTACGCTGCTCTAGGTATTTTATCACCCACTGAGCCTTCTGCAATTTATCTTTCAGCGTGTCATTCTCGGCCTTTTGCTCCTGGATGATCTCTTTCAGTTTCGAGCTAGGAGAGCTCGCATCAACATCAATGATCGTGAAATCAGTGCCCCGGCCTCCTGATGGTCCCTCATCATGCATGGGCCTCTTGCCCCTGTCCTGGATCTGTACCTGTGCTGAAGAAGAAGGCGAGACCCCTTCCACATCATGTGGAGATAATACTCGCTCTGCTGATGGAGTCAACGAGACCCCTTCCACCCCGGGTGGAGATAGTACTCGTCGTGTAGCTGCAAATAAGGCCCTGTGGCCTCGCTAGTATGTCACATACAATGGAGCACTGATATGCTCGATCTCAGGAATGTCTAGCTGATGTGAAGGCTCTCCCTCATCATGAACTACCTCGGGAGGCGGCTGTGGCGCTGTGAAGAAGTCACGGGAGATGAAATCCTCCCAAGTAATGCCCTGCTGTGTCAACTGATGTACCACTACGATCTTGATCACCGCGTAATGATATATACTTCTATGCTGTTGTGCTGGGGTCTTCTTCTGTGAAAAAATCATCATCCTCTCTATGTTGCGATACATGAAGTACGGAATGTTCATCATACGCACCCTCGTGAAATGCATGAACAAACGGACATGGTACGCATAAAGACGCAAGAATCTGCCCTCACAACTGAAATACCGAATGATGAGTTTTATCAATGGTGCAAACTCATCCCTCAGGAATCTGAAAGGAAAAACCCTGCTCAGGTGCCTCATAAACCCAGGTTTGATGTATGGCTCATAGTGGAATTTCTCTAACTGCTGACGTTTGTTCCATTCCTCTCCTATATTTGGTATCCCGGTGGCCTGAGCAATAGTCTCTGGTGACAGAATGAAATCTACTCCGGCGAGGTTTACATGGCCATCATGTAAATGTAGAACAAATAGACGAGCTAGTTCACGATGATGTTGGGTTTGTGAGATCATCTCATAGTATTGGAAACATGACTGATGCTGAAAACAATCCATTGCAAGCGGGCAAGCCTGCAATTAAGCCAAAGAAGTAGGCTCCTCCCTGAGATGCTTACCACCTTTGCCACCTTTGTGAGACCTCCGTGGCACATTACCTTCTGCTGTGGAATCATTGTCATACTCCTGCTCATAAACTGAATCCGTCTCTGACATGGCTTTGAAAACAAGATGTCTGCAATATGTATGTTGATATATGTGTAGTGAAGTCAAAAGTTTCAATGTATTCTCAAAACCCAAATATGTTGCATATGTACCAAAGCATCATGAGAAAATAAGCCACAGTGGTAAAAGCTCTGTTTAAGTGGATTGGCATAAAAACAGTCACTGCTTTGATCACAAGGGAATTTGACAAATGAGCAAAAAGTGTAATGTAGTGTGCAGCCTTTGTAATGCTGGCTAAAATTTGTCAAAGGGGAAAATGAGTATGAGAGTGTGTTTTGTCAATGGAGAATAGGAAACAATGTGACAATGACCACAGTGAAACAAAACACAATGACAGTGGTAATATAATGGCGATGACAGCAGTGGTGAAATGACAAACTGAGAGCGTGAGGGCAGTGACACTTTGACAATAGATGCATAGGTATATATATCAACCATACAAGCTGGGAAATTCTTCACAAGGCCATCAACATGTATTCAAAACCCTAAGGAATGAATCTTCTATGAACATAGGGTTTCACCTCTCCACATCAAATACACTAATTTCCCCACTTTAAAAAACACCACAATCCTGTTCAAAAATCACTGAGCAATGATGGAGAACCTACTTGGAAACCGATTAAGGCGTTTGGGCATGAAATCGGACGCAAAGGCAAAAAAATTTCGGCTCTGAGACTGTATGGGTAGTGCGCCTACCCAATGCGTAGCGCGCAGCAAGTGCATAGCGCCCGTGGTTTTTAACACTGGCTGGGGATGTTATGTGTGTAGCGCGCCCTATATGGGTAGCGCGCCTCCTCTGTGCGTAGCGCGCACCTCCAATGCCTGTCCACAACTTTGCAAAACACGATTTCGGCCTTCAACATCACCAGCGCGATTTCTGCCTTGAGGATTCGTGCAAATGAATTGTTTACCATGATTTATATGTGAAGAAAATATCTCATAAAATCAGATTTGATTTTAAATTTACTCCATGGCCCACTTTTATAATGTTTGGCACTTTGTCATTCGATCACTTAATACAATGTTGTTCTTTGGCTTTTTCATTACTTTTCTGAATCTTGGACTAATGATACCTTGTTGTTTTTTGCATGGATTTGGCATTTGACTTTGGAAAAGATCAGAGGCTTGCTCTGAAACTGTATGGTGAAATAAATACAATTATTACAAAAAATGAAGTTTGACAATTTCTAGTTCTAAAACAGAGTTTTGGACTAGAAATGTCTTCAAATGTTTTTGATAATAAAAACGTGAAATAGAAATATTTGAAACCAACCTCATGGCCTGCGGGCTTTTATTACATGTATGCAAAGGATTGAAAACCCTAGACTCTAAGACTAAAGACTCTTTTAACAAAACTAATCACAATGAATGCAATGACCATGAAGTTAAGTGATTTTTGAGGAATTTTAATTAGCCCTACAGGTACAAGCATGAGGAAACACAAGACAACCAAACCCCCTCGTCAGTCCATGGCATGCTCCTAGCGAAACGCAACGAAGTGGAACGAGCGAGACACCTAAGAATGATATGCAAAAAGCGAACTGATCTCTGACGGAGGGCTGTAAGGACCGACTCTAACAGAAAGAACGACAAAAGATAAATTTAGGAGATTGCATGTTCTTAAGAGGTCAACATTCATGTTATAATTCTACATGAATAGTGTATTTCAAAGAGTAGTCATCAATTCAAAAATGGATCGATGCTATTAAACAGAATTTGGCCTTCAATTGATGTCCAATACACATTGCGTAGAAGTGAATGAGATCAGACAGAATGTAACATCAAAAGCGAGAAGGCGAGAAGCTTGTTTCTATTGTGGTATATATGAGGGTATTTATTGGTTAAACTTGAATACTGTGTATACACCTAAGAAGAAATCAAATGCACAAATAAAATTACTGAGAGATCTCTACAAGAAGCAACGATATTATAAATTCTTTACCATTACCTCCGGCACTAGTTTTCTTAATTGAAAGCTTGTCTCATCTTATGAAGGACTAAAAAGGAAGCAGGTTACGTGTTGAATGAAGAAAGAAACTGTGACTCGACAATAGTAAGTGAACTATGATATGATGGCGCAGAAGAACAGTGAAACGGTTTTACAAAATAACAAGTGGTTTTCACATAAAATTGGAATGGTGAAGTGGTTTTAAAAAAACACCAAAGGTTTATCACAAATATTGAAAAGGGGTAAGTGGTAATACTTTAGAGAATGTGATAGTGGTTAGAGGGTGACACGTAGCATTGACTTGAAAGTCAAAACCACTCATATCGCAAGTTATTGAGTGGTTAATTGGAGTGTGTTTAGGCGTGCAATTTTCGTTGGATGACTGGTGCAGACAGATCAACGAGTAAAAGGTGTATGGTAAATAGTGTGGACCCAGATATAAACAATATGTCGACATTTGGGTAATAATTTCATTTAAGCAGGGTGTATATATATATATGTCAATATATTGTTTAAAACCATGGGCAGAAGCATAGTTAAATGTTTTAAATTAAGCAGATAAATATATGGGTTTATAACCACAACAAATTTAAAGGAGATAGAGTTCCGCTTAAATCATTTTGACAAGGAGAGTGTGCTATCCTGGGTTTTAAAGTTAAAACATGCATTTTATAATATAAAGTGTGGGTATGTGCAACTTAGGCTACGTCAATAAGAAATCATAGCTTCGGGAGAATATAGCAAAGTGTGATTGTTTTTGTGTGTTAAGAACATAGTGAGATCTTAGACCTTTGTGTATGAGGGTGTTGCAAATGTGCTTGGATACAGACCTACCGAAGGAGAGCCTCAACATCAAGGTTTGGTTGTAAACTCCCCTTGTATTTATCATAATAAAATTCAACTAATGTCTATCTTCCACTCTTGTTTATATTTATAATGAGATTTCTAGCATTCCTTGGTCAGTGAGATAGGTTGTAATTGTTTTATGTTTGTCATGATTTTATGCTTCTTGTGGTGTCTTTACTATCTATACAAGTAATCAGACGTTGGTAGCAACGTGTATCGAGCTTGAGGAGAGCGACGCATCAAGAAGCTTCGACGGAAGATGACAACATAGCATCAGAACAAAGTAGTTCACCTTTGTTGCTCTGAATTTCATTTACAATCTAGGGAGGTCGATGTTAGTGTGTTCATGTAGTTGCTAGACCCACCCTAGGGATAGAGAAACTGCCTCTGTCCGCATAATGGATTTACCAGGACAACACTCGCCTGTTGGGATTAATTTTAACCTCGTTTTGCTTAGTAATAATACTTATATCCTTGTTCCTTATATGACAAAATTGGACGTTTTCAAGCTTTAAAGCCATGTCCCCTTATTCAAAAGAAATTACTATTTCCGGACCAGATTCAAGGTCATTGGAATCAGATAAGAGGTTGACATACCTTTGATGTTGTAAGTGTATTATCTTTTTTCCAACAACTTCCTCCAAGGAATGGCTCGAAACCCCTGGTTGTTTGACCATACTTCACCATCAACTAACAAACGAGTGGCCTATGTAATGGAATCTACATCCACCGTCAACTCAACATCTCCTACCTTGACATTCTGGCCATCAAATGAAGTATAAAATTCCTCAGTTACACCCTGAATATATCCCTAAAAGAGCTGAATAAATTCGAACAAGTTGATTGCTCGAAATAACTCGACACGTTTATCATATGACTCCAATAATTTTGTGCCCACAGTTCCAATTCGGGCCACTCGTGACATGAGTGAGTCCTGTAAAATTCCATAGTTGGACCAAGGATGAAACTACCAATTCAAGATACAATTAAGAAATCTCTTGAAACCCTTAACCTATGACCATTTTTAGAAAAAAATCCAAAAGAGAATGATAGAGCCAAAATATCCATTCAACCAAGTAAACCCTAATCAATCATACAGAGGAATAAGAAAGCAAAACTGGGTACGAACATGACAAGAAAAACACATACAATCATTAGATCAATACGGGTGGAAAACATTGACCATATTGGTCCTCTACACCTACTGCAATAACAAAAATGCAACAATTCCTTGACCTCGAAACAAGATATTCAGCATAGAAAACCCTAAATACTAAGGTCACAACTTAGCTCCATTAAAATACTAACTCTATTCAAATAATGGAATAGTAAACCATACCTAACACAATTTCAATACTAATATGCCAAGCGTGGGGCCTTGCCATCATATAAACATTGTTAACCAAGGAACCAATCATAAAGTATTGTATACAAACAATAGCCAAAGACATCATTTACAAATTAAGGGATAGGCTATAAGTTATAGTTATAGGTTAAAATTCCTCCAAATCATAAATCCTATAACAACCTTTTTCTTTGCAAATAATTCAATGGTAGTCCTTTGGAAACACATTTATTGTTAATCTAGTGTCAAGGCTCCTTAATCCTTTGCCATAGATCCAACGAAATTGTATGAACAATCACCATAGAAAAGAGATGTAAAAATGTAGCAAATCATCAAGGTGAATTACACACTTTGACAGAAGCAAATGTAATTACATATATAAACCAAACCAAAGCTGTAAAAGTGAAAAGAAAGGAGAAATAGAGAGGGGGGGCATATCATTTAGCAGTGAATGAGAGGGGGGGTGGTTGACCTACCAACAAGTCTTTATGTTTTATGGTTGAATTTCTGAAGTGTAATTTCTTATTGATAAACTGGAATTGTTAAAAGAAGATATATATCACTAGAATTAATTACCAATGTTTTAGAATTATTGTGCTTGTATTGATTGCACTTGAAAAATCAACGTACCTAAGGCATATGATAACCTTAAAACCCAAATGTTTTTTGAATAGGACTAGGGAAATCCTCTCCCTTACACTTGTATGCGTATATAATTATGCATTAATAAACATAATTAATTATAGTTAAGCCCATAGCTCTACCCTAGGTTTTCCTTCAACTCTCTAATCGTCTTAGAGAGATTCTTGTTGTTCCTCTCTCATTCCTCTTCACCACCAACGAAGGGTGATTCATCCTTCTCAAATTATCTAAGTGTCCTCTTATAACTGGATACACCTAACAATTCTTGACATGCTTTCTTTGCACTATTCTTATTTTCCATTATTGCATAAACTTTTGGCACACTCTTGGTTGTTTCATCCATTGTAGTAGTCTCTTTGAAATCATAAATTTCTTTCCATTGTCTTACTTATTTGGCAAGTAACGAAGCACATGCTCCTCTCCACATCTCCAAAATTTTAATGGACTTATCTTTTACTTGTCTATATTTTTCCTTGCTAGTATAACAATCCCCTTCTCCCCTTGAGTGGGAGAAAGTTGCTGGTATAGACATTTTGTTTGAAACTTGAATTTAACACTCTTTCCTAATAGCTCATCATGATGCTTCAAACCTTTTTCTCTTTAGCCTAAATTTGTCTTTCTTCTTCCATACCTCATGGGGCTCCACCTTAGTCTTTGATTGCTCATAGTAATGCTTTGCTCTTAAAATGGTATACTCAAGTCTCTTAGGTTCTTCAAGATCTAATTGATCCTGGAAGGATTTTGGAAACCCACTGAGAAATCATTGTATCATCATATCCTCCTCTTTAATAACTGGTACATACTTCAATAGCTCTACGAATTTGTCAGCATAGTCATCCAAGAGGAGTTGGCCCAACTTGAGTTCAATGAACTCCTTGATCTTGACATTAGAGTATCTCTCTACATCACTAGCTATTGGTCCAAATTAAAATAGTTTTTATATGTATGAAAATATTTGCAGCAACACCACATTTAGCTCTTATTGTTTCTCTCATTATCTAATGAGTTTCTCATAATCAATCTCGTAACTCTAAAGTTAAACCTTTAGAATTCTCATCGTTTCTACCAATTCTATGGTAGTTTTTATAACTTTCCTTTCATCTGATTCTCCATACCTAATTCGTGGAATGGCCTCCATATTACATTGTACTACTAACCTAGTAGTTTTTCCTTCATTGTTGGATGCCTTCTTCCATTTTGAAAACAACACCTCATTATTGGCTTCAGAAAAGAGATGATATTTTTTGGCTTATATAATTACTTTGGCCACATATGCATAATGTTATGCAGAATTATGGATTACGGATAAAACACATTCCCTAAATGTGCTGCTATGCATTTAGAACAACAGATCAAAGACTTTGCAAATACTTTTCCTAATTGTAAATAGACACACATAATAGATTAATAAATGTACTTGGAGTCCAAGCACTTCCTATCTCCTTCTGTCGCTCTTGTTGTAGCTTCCAATCCAAGCTTGATCGCCAAACTAGTTCCTGCAAGTATAAACACTAAACAACAAAGAGATTGCAATATACAGATGGATATTCACTTTAATCAGTTAAATCAATGAAACATGAAACATATACATCAAATAAGAATCCATAATATGAAAGACAAAAGCTTATACAGATACATATGTGGGAAAGTAAGCAGCAATCTTTATTAATGGATAGAAGGGAGGTTACAACTAGTGATTGATTTGATGTCACCAAATCCAGCATCATCCCAACCTCATCACAATGAACATATCTCCAGTAGCATATCACTCAAATCAAACCCTCAATTGAGATTCCAACAGCATTTCTCTACTAAATTTCTTCCTTCTCAAGCACTAGGATCTATGCTCAATTTATAGATGGGTTGAAGGTAGTTTCACAATCAATGACTTTCTAATAATAGGAAAGACATGTTCCCAAGCTTAGAGGTGTTGAATGGACACATGGATTCGAATTTTGTCACATATGCACTCTTCTATAAGGCACTGGCCATGTGGAGATTTCGGAACAATGAGAATTTCACTCCCAATTGACCAACGCACACTTGAGTGTCGGGAAGTGCTTTGCATAGCACCATTTTATGGAGGTGACTACATATGCAAATGAATTAGTCCCTTGAGAGACTGCGTTGGTGAGCTCATAGGTGATATAACATATACTTCAAATCTCGGAAACCTTGCAATGGAAGTCATGGATGATTTTTCCTTGTTCTTTGTCTTAGGGCTTGTAGCAACTAAAATGATAGGGGATGATAGACCCTATTCATTGGTTCTAGGGATGATTTCCAATTTAACCAGGTCATTGAGAATGGTGCCCAAATTGACCTATAACAGATTCCCCCCTAAAGCATGAAGTCAAAATAATGATAACAATATTTTTTGAATGAGATGCTTTACACTGTGATGGGTTGGAACTGAAGCGGAGTGGCGACCTGCATCAATCTTACAATACATTACATCATGATATATCCTCTTGATTATGAATTGCTGAGGGAAGACATTCACACGCTCAACACATAAACTATCTAATAACATGTACATAGTTCAGAAATTCATCTACATTGGAATGTTGCCCAATACAGACATGCCTACAGATATAGGCCCTTGTTCGGATGACAATCTGTATGTAAGGTCACCATACAAATGATGTTTACAACAATCCTGATATCGTAGCCTGGATGGCTGAAACTAGATCCGGGGTCTTCTTATCTCGTTCACTTTATTGTTCGGGCACAAGTCTAGCCATGCGAATATATGATTTGTAGTCGAACATGGTAAGACATCGTTTGATTACCAGCTAATGATGTGAGCAAATAAATGCGAGAGAACCACCATTAATTTCAATGGCCCTCAAGGTACTGTAGTACATTTCGTAAGGCGTGAATAAAGGATTTCATTTTGAATGCCAAACAAAATCTTTTAGTCAAAATTCTGGAAGCGAGAATCTTGTCAATGTTATAACAAGCCTCATGGTACTGGAAGATGATGTTTCTAAGTGAACTTCCTAGATGATGATTTATCGTCGACAGGAAGCCACTTTATTGTGAAACGGGAGTTACTGATTTTGGAGACAAAGTATGACTTGATATAGCAATTTTTTGGGATGAATGTCATGAGAATGAAGGTTTATGGGTATTCCAGAAGGATGAGTATTCACTGGATGACTTCTCTTGAACATATCGGTGACACTGAGATGAGTTGGCATCATTGACCCAAAACCGAAGTGAAGGTATGATGAACCATAGGTATGAATGAACCGTCAAGAAGATTACCCAACCCAAAAAGTCATGGTGATGGAGTGAAGTGCCATGTTCAAGAGCAACCTATTACTATAAAAAAATTTGTTCAATTTCCCAAATTTTCCCTAGTCATTTGTCGACCAGTACCTCTTTATTTTTTAACAAACTTGAGGAGGATAACATATGCTTGATCTATAATTCAACCCTTCGAGTGAATAATGTATTGCTATTTAATAATTTAACGACTCTAGCGATGAATGAAACTCGATTATTTCCATTATCGACAAGCCCGTCGCTATTTTATGTTTTAACGAGCCTAACAATAGTGACAACCCAGTCCTTTTTCATATATAGAGAGTTTGAAAAAGAGGACGAAAGAAAACTCCATAAGTACTTTTTCATAAAGTTGTCACTCAAATCCGAAAAAGTGTAAAATAATATCTGAGAGAACCTCCTAGCCATGTTCGACTAAGGCATTCCTTTTTCGTAAATAATCTATCTCATTTCGAAAAAGGGTTCAACTTATACTAAGTTTATATCAATTCATTTACTTTTGCAAGCTTGAAAAGACAAGTGCTCGGCAATATTTTCACATTATTAGAGTCTGAAAAGAGCTAAAAGAAGACTCTAGGGGTTCCTTTTTTGTTGTTATCGAAGCTCGAAAAAGAGATAAAAATGTGCTTCAAGTCCTTTTTCGTTTTTAACAAAGCTCAAAAAATAAGGATAAAAGTATGCTTTGTGGTCAAACCATTCTTTGAAATAAATTTGCACAACTAATCTGCTCATCAATTGTAAAACCTATTCAGAACAACATCAAATGGATTAAAAATACATGTTTCATGATAAAAATAGAATAAAACCATAGTCACAGCAATAAATATGATTTGAAAATAATAAAATGACTAATAAAAAGAGTTTACTATTCATTTTTACCATTTGAAAGTTACCATTTGCATTTTGGAGCTCTGAACCTATTTTTTCCCCCAATCTTCAGTCGTTGATTGCGATCAATTATGTGGACCATTTTCATCGCCGTTTGATCCAATTTGGTGCCATGAACCCTTTCTTTCTTTCAGTAGTCAATTCATTTCCTTTCATTACAAATTTTTAGGGATTTGGGCCCCTTAGGGTAAATTCTTTTTCAAAAGAGGGTAACGCACCCTTGAGCATCGAAAACTGTGTTGTGGAGCACCTAAATTGAAGCCTAGGTGCATATGCAACGCACTGTCCTTTGTTCAAGACTGCGTTGGGCGCAATTCACATTTTTTATTCTTGCAATCTACCCAAAAATTTTCTAATTTTTTGCATGAAAAGGAGTCTAATGGGTCTTATGGTTATGTTTTAGGATTCCATCGGACTAGAATGATGATTACTTGGAGAGAAAGAGAGCATGAAGAAAAAAATATGGTTGCCCTAAATAATCCAAGTACAATAAGAGCTCTAAGAGATAGTGGGTTGTTAAAGTACTTCCATTTGTCAGGAATGAGGCAACAAATAGAACTCTTGGAGTTCCTAGTTCGAGCATGGAATCCAACTATTGAGGCATTTCACATTAGGAACAAAGTGGTTCCTATTACAGTGGAGGATGTATACTTTCTTACAGGATTTTCGAGGAGAGGCTTGCCTATTTCCCTCTCAGTTTCTACTCTCGGAGGAGAGACTGTGAGAGATTATGTTTTGCAATATTGCTATCCAGGGTCAAAGCCAAGCAAGGATGGGAAAATAAACATCTGTGATGTTCGAGATTTTCCTTTGAGAACCATTCTTTTCATGATCACAAAACTTGTCAGCATCGTTACACTACATGTAGCGAATAGATCATATATGCAATATGCGCTAGAGTGCATGGAGCCAACAGTCTTCAACTGGTCTAAATTTGTACTTTCTCAAATAAAAGAATGATGCAGGGGCATTAGAGTCTGGCCAGAAATGCGAAGGATTGTTCACATGTTGTGGCTAAATGAGTTAAAATTCATTCACTGATGGGTGAAAGTCAATTTTTACTGAGAGGGTTAAATCCCTCAAATAAATTGTTATTATTATTTTCTGTAATAAATTAGGAGAGTATATCTAAATAGATTTAGGAGATAAGTTGTTTGAATAGGTGTGAGATTGTTGAGCATATCTAACTTTATTTGATAGATTATAGGAGGATATTTGGCAAGTAGGATTTTGTCTCAATTTAGGAAATTCGATCCTAATTTAGGAGGTCTTTGTTTTGTAATAAAAGCTATAAATTGTAATATCTGTAAGCGAGGAATTGGGAGTTGGCCGTAGAAGACTGGGATTGAGAGGTTTTACCTATGTTTTAATAAAAATTGCAGTGTTTCATAAATTGTTGTTATGCTGAAAATCCCTGGAGGATTCCACCTTCGTGATTTAATTGGTTTTGCATATGCTATGGAGAAATTGATTAAAATGTTTTCTATGTAGAAAACTCAAAAGAGGTCGAAGAGATTGATTCTGTTATATCAATAGCAAATGTCTGTTTGTTTAAGCATATTAAAGCTCTGCATAAAAGGTCATAAGATCGAACTCTATTTCCTTTGTTGAAATCGACTGAATCGATGCATATTTTGTTGGGTTATAAACAACAGATAAAGAGGTTGTGATATATACGCTTGCCTTAAAATTGAACGCAGTTGCATACACGTTCTTTTTTTATGAATTGCATTGTCTTAGTTCTGTGTGAAGGCTTCCATAAAATCGATGAGTTTAAACCTTTTGATGGACAACGCAAGCGATGTTAGCATCTGATCATTGAGCATGTTTGATCTTGCATTGAAACGCTGTTTGTTTAAAATGATATCGGTTGAAATCAAAACTACAACATTAAGGCAGTGAAAGACGGGTTTGAAAGGGGCATAAATCCTAAGTTGAGCATTCTAAATTTTGTTTTCAATTGAGCGGTTTTGTGTGAAAATACTGCTGGTCTCGCGTGCCTTTTGGGCTGAGGAGCGGTTTCTTAATTTGGAATGTGATCCAATAGTTTGGCAACACGTCATATTAGTGAAACCACTAATATCGTGTGCCTTTGAAGTGATAAAACACCAGAGTATTTCTAATGCGATTTTCGTTTGATTGTAGAGGCAAAAGATCCAAGGGCTTTCGCACTTGAAGTTGCAAGTTTGTTAACAAAGGTATGGTGAGCGTTATTTCATTGACAATTAAATATTGGTTATGTGGGCCCGAAAGAGTAACGTTGATTAAAATGTTGATGCGGGAGTTAAATGAGTTTAATATCATAACTCAAGGATTTGGTATTTGTTAAAAAAGGTTTGAAACCTTTATTCATAGTAATATATTACTATGATCTGGAAGTTTAACCTTTATTTTTAAGTGAAAGTATTATACTTCCAAAGGGATTTTAAGCTTGGTTTTAAATGAATTTGAATTCAAGGATTTATAATATTTTCAAAGGAGCTAATATTGACTAAGGGACTTTTAGATTTTGTGAATTTCATTAATCAAATTTTACAAATTTGATGAATGAAAATAATCATAAGGAACAAGACCAAACTCCTCCCGAGTTGGAAACTATTGTAAGTAAATTTGAGAGGCTCTCCTTAATGCCTGTACCCACACTGCCATCATTTGTGGTATCAGAGCAGACTTCAGAGCATTTACCAGAGATTGAACAGACTTCCAAGAGTTAGAAGAAGAAATGCAGTATGGTTGTCCGAATTGGTAGAGGTGATGTTGGTAGAAGAAGAGGTAGGCCAGTTGCTAATGCAGAAGTACTGGAGACTATGCAGTAGATCCAAGCCAGATTGGCATCAATTGAAGTAGGCCAACTGAGGGATACTGAAGATGTCAGTGAACCTGAAGCTGAAAAAGAAGAAGGAGGAAATGTTGAGCTTACTCCTAAGATGAGATTCTTTAAAACAGTTTTAGGATCTACATCCAAGCCTAGACTTGAAGTATCAGCTTTTGCAGGAGGATTGAATCCAGAGGAATTGATAGACTAGATCAATGAGATGAATAAATGCTTTGATTATGAAGATATGGGTGAAGACAAGAGAGTTAAATTTGCAGTCACAAGGTTGAAAGGACATGCAGCACTTTGGTGGGATGGAGTGCAAGTAGAGAGAAGGAGAGATGGTAAACAACTAATCAAGAGTTGGAACAGAATGGTGGCAAAGTTGAGAGGTAAGTTTTTTCCTAGTGATTATCAACTTACATTGTTTAGAAAAATGCAGAATCTTAGACAGAGATTAATGACCGTGAAAGAGTACAAAGAAGAATTTTACATAGTGAGCATAAGAGCTGGACAGATCCAAGACACAGCAGAGAATATTGCCACGTATGTGAATGGTCTCAGAGTGGAAATTCAGGATGAGATAAGTATATTGTCTCCTAAGACAGTAGAAGAGGCTTATCAAATGGCCTTGAAAGCTGAAGAGAAATTGTTGAGAAAGCAATCTGCCAAAGGAAGAGGTACTTTCCGAGGAAAGGGAAGTCAAGGTGGTAGAGGGAGATCTACAACACCAAGAGATGGAGCTAGGAGCAGCTCACCTCAGCATGCACACACAAAAGGTGATGCAAGTGGCAGAAGAAATTCCTACAGAGGAAGAGGAGGCAGAAGCAGAGAAAGAGAAGTGAGATGTTACCGATGTAGCAAATTGGGACATAGAGCCTATGAGTGCCTAGAGAAAGAGAATGTGGGTACAAGTCAGAGAAATGCAATTGTTGCTCAAACTGAAGAAGCAACAATATTGCCTGAAGCAGAGAAAGAAATTGTGCCAAAGATGGGGGAATCTTTGGTTGTTAACAAAGTTTTTTTGAAGCAAACAAAGGAAGTTGCTGAAATAGCACAGAGGAAAACTTTGTTCAGAAGTGTATGCAAAGTTCAAGGGAAATGCTGTCAATTGGTCATTAATAGTGGCAACACAGACAATTTGGTTTCTACAGAGGTGATAGAGAAGTTGAAATTGAAGACAAGAGAACATCCAACACCCTACAAGGTGTCATGGCTTCAGAAGGGTCATCAGCTGATTGTGAAAGAACAGTGTGAAATAGAGTTGCAGATGGGTAGCTACAAACATAAAGTAATGTGTGATGTGATGCCTATGGATGTGTGTCACATACTGCTGGGTAGACCTTGGCAGTATGACAGAGCAGTAGTGCATGATAGTAAGAGGAACACTTACAAGTTTTTCAAGGATGGTATGTATCAAACATTGTTACCTATGGAAGAAAGAGATGCATCAAGCAAAAATTCTGATCCAAAGACTTTATTGCTGAGTGGGAAAGAATACTTGCAACAAATTGAAGGTGAAGAGGTAAATTTTGCTTTAGTTTGCAAACCTAAGGTAGTATTTACTTCTACAAAAATTTATGATTTGCCAATTGAAATTCAAGAAATGTTGGACAATTATTGTGATATTATTGTGGATGATTTGCCTGATGAGTTACCACCTGTAAGAAGAATCAGCCATTAGATAGATTTGATTATGTTAGCCACCTATAAAATTTGTCATATCAAATGGTGGCTAAATCATTTTTTGAAAGCCTTCAAGAAACAATTTTATTGCCAAAATTGTTTAGTTCTTTAATTCTTATGAAGATATCTTATCCTTTAATTAATCTTCACTGTTGTTTCCCTCATGAATTCTGAAAATCTGCTATTTTCCTGAAGAAAAGACTGCTAAAAACCCATTTTCTCTTTCCATTTTACCCCTCCTTTCACTCATAATTAACCTTCATTTTTATCCTCTTTTTCCTCATTAAAATCCTCCATTTCCCTCATTCCCTTTCTTTTCCTCCATAAAAAAACCCTTAGATAAGGTTTAAAACTCCTTTTTAACCTTATCGGAAGCTTTCAAAATCCTTTGAAATCCTTGAAAAATCATAAAAAAACAGCCTTTTGTGCTAAGGCTTTAAGCCCCTTTGGCCTTAACCCCCAGCCCCTTTTTTCACATAGAACCAGAGCTATGACCCACCATTAAGGCCCCATCGCTAAATCACAATCGGAGCATCCCGGTTGTGTTTTTCTCTTTTGCAAATCATGCAACAGTATAGTCACAACTGATAGTCACACTGCTCTTTCACCTACCTCTTCACTGGTTTCCACTGAAACTTTCCATGCACTGTAGTTAACAGATGTATTATTTAGTTGATTAATGAGTTAATAATTAGTGAATTAATTAATAATTAATTCACACCACTCTCACTAGTGTATCAATCAGTTAGACTAGATACAACTAGCTCAACTATGTTTAACTTAGTTAAACTGAACACAACTCCATCAACTAGCTCAATAACTCCACCAAACTCTGTCACATGAGTTCTAACTGAAGTATCCATGCAATAGCTCCACTTAACCCTCAGGAATAACGTAATTCCTTCTGTTAGCTCCTGTGCCACATCTGTGCACTTAACTGAAGTGCTCCAAGAGAATAAGATAATGTTTAGTCCAAATATTATTAAGAGCTAATAATATTCGACATATCTATTTTTAGACTGGCAATCTAAAAATAGATTCCACCCAATATGTCTAAAAATAGAAGTCCATCTATTTTTTTGACTTGACCAACCATCCACAAATAGCATCCTGCAACTCATAGAACATGATCCATATGTCTAAAAATAGACATAGTCTAAAAATAGACTTTGCGCCAAAAATAGCCTGCGGGCCCACTTAGTGAAGGCGACTTCTTTCCACTAAGCTCATCATCTTGTTGCAATCTCAACACTCCCTCTCAACAAGATAAGGATTATCTGCAACCCCTATCCTGCCCCTGTGGTATTCGAATTTGCTCCTGGTGAGCGCCTTCGTCAAGATATCAGCATCTTGATCCTCCGTGGGAATGTATGAAAGTAACATGATCTTCCGCTGCACACAATCTCTGATATGATGATACCGGATGTCAATGTGTTTAGATCTATCATGAAATACTGGATTAACCGAGAGTTTGATGCAACTCTGATTATCACAATATATCACAATAGGATCTAAGTGTGAACCGAACAACCCGACCAGGATCTTCCTCATCCATATAGCCTCGCATGCAGCCAAACTCGCTGCCATATACTCGGCCTCTGCTGAACTGAGTGCCACGGATCTCTGCTTCCTGCTGTACCAAGAAACTGCTGTCGACCCGATACTGAAAATCCCTCCAGATGTGCTCTTTTTGTCCGTTGGGCTCCCTGCCCAATCTGCATCCGTGAAGCCACATAGCTTCACCTCATCCGACTGTTTGTACCATAATCCATATACCGATGTGCCTCTGAGATATCTCAATACATGCTTGCCTGCCTTCCAGAAGAGCTTGGTAGGCTTAACCATAGCTTGTGAAAGCTAGTTAACAGCATAGCATATGTCGGGTCGTGTATTGACCAGATACATAAGCGACCCCACCAACTGTCGATAAACAGTGGCATCCACTACCTCCGCTGAAGTAGCATCCTCCTTCCTCCATCCACCAAGAAGAGGAGTATCAACAGGCTTGCAGCCATGCATGTTGAACTTCTCCAGTATCTCCTAGGCATACTTGCCTTGAGAAACAAACAGTCCATCACTGCACTGCCAAATTTCCAATCCCAGGAAATAATGAAGGAGGCCCAAGTCCTTCATCTCAAACTCTTTTGCAAGATCATCCTTGCATGAGAGTATCAAAAGCTCATCACCTGTCAAAATCAAATCATCTACATAAAGTACAATGATCAGCAACTTACCCTCCACCACAATCTGGTATAGGTTCGGATCTGCCTCACTCTTGGAGAATCCAAGTCCAGTGAAATAACTGTCTATCCGTGTGTACCAAGCACGAGGTGCTTGTTTCAACCCATACAACGCTCTCTTGAGCCTGCACACATGCGACTCGCTGCTGAAGATCTCGAAACCTTCGGGCTGCTCTATGTACACCTCCTCCTCAATCACTCCATTGAGGAACGCAGTCTTCACATCCATCTGATGAATGTGCCACCCCATCTGCGCTGAGAGAGCAAGAATTGTCTGTATGGAAGAATACCTTGCGACAGGTGCAAAGGTTTCCTCATAATCTATCCCCTCAATCTGTGAGAAGCCTCAGGGAACAAATATTTCCTTGTACTTATCCACACTCCCATCAGCTACTTGCTTCAATTTGTAGATCCATCTCGAACCTACCACTGATTTCCATTCCAGCCTTGGGACAATCTCCCATGCACTGTTTCTGACAATCGAATCATACTCTTCCACCATGGCATCTACCCATGCGGGATCCTCCACAGCTTCCTCGAAAGAGGATGGCTTTGTCACGATACACTTGCTCATAAGAGCCATGTATCCAGTATACCGGTCAGGTGACTGTCTCTGTCTGCGCTGTGATGTAGGTGCTCCTACAACCTTCTCTGCATCTTGAGCCAGTCGCTCAGCTTCTGTAGTGCGCTTCCGCCCTCTGATGGTTGGCGCTACATGAGTGGTCTCTTCCACTCCATGAACCTCATCTTGTGGCTGATCCACATCCCGAGACTCATCCTTAGGAACTAATAGCTCCTCATCTGCATGCAAGTGTGGCTCCCTCTCAAGCGAACACTTCATGGCTTTCTCCTCCTGAAATTTGATATCCCGTCACACAACAGTCTTGCGACTGTCTGGAAAATACACATGATAGTTGTGGGGTGTATCAGTGTACCCCACAAATATCCCAACCTCTGCGGTCAGCTCCAGCTTCTTCCTGGCATCCTTAGTCACATGAATGTAAACAGGTGAACCAAAAATCCTCAAATGGGAAATATTAGGCTTCTTACCAGAAAACGCCTCCTCAGGTGTACTCATGCGAAGTATCCTGTGAGGACAACGGTTCTGCACATATACTGTAGTATTGCATACCTCAGCCCACAAGTGTATGGGAAGGCCCTGATCATGCAACATCGCCCGTGTAGCACCCACGATCGTTCTGTTCTTCCACTCAGCAACCCCATTTTGCTGTGGGTTATGAGGTGCTATGAGCTCTCTTCGAATTCCTTCTGCGCTGCAAAAGTCCTTGAATTCACCAAAGATGAATTCACCACCATTGTCGCTCCTAAGAGCCTTCACCTGCTTCCCCGATTCTTTCTCAACTAGTGCCTTGAACTCATAGAAATTTGAGTATGTCTCGCTCTTCTTCTGCATGAAGATCCAGCACTTCCGAGAAAAATCATCAACAAATATCACATAGTACCTGTGCTTTGCTGTCGAAGCTCCTGAGAAAGGTCCACACACGTCTATGTGAATTCTCTTAAGGATCGTCGTGGTGTGACTATCCTTCTCGTGAAAGGTGGCTTTCACAAATTTTCCCAAGGTACATCCGTTGCACTGATCTGACTGCGCAAGAGTGCCTTTAGGAAGCCCAGTAGAAATCTGTTGCAGTATCTTCAAAGCTCCATGGTGAAGGTGGCCCAATCTCCGGTGCCACAGATCACCATCATCCCGGCTCACCACTCCTTCTACCTTGCCTACCATTTTTGCACAGCCATCTACCTGCAATTGATAAAGGTTCTTAACTCGAACCCCTATCCTCTGGGTTTCACCAGTTGCCTTACTACGCAGGAAAGCCTTTCCCTCGCTAAAGACAACATCATATCCCTTGTCTTCTAACATGGCCACCGAGATCAGATTCTTCTTCAATCCTGGAACATGCATCACTTCCTTCAATACGAAGGGTTTACCAGACTCCCTCTCAAAGGAAATGGTATCGATACCGGTCACACTGTATCTACCATCATCGCCCATCTCGATGTGCACTCCAAGATCTTTCTCATCCAGATCTGAAAACAGATCTCGATCTCCAGTCATGTGAAAATACGCACCACTGTCCAAGAACCATACTGATCCCATCACACTTGAGACCAAGCATGCGATCAGTGAAAAATCCAGCTCAAACTGGGAGGCTAAGGCCTCTCCCGCTGCAGATCCAGCAGCCTTCTTATTTTTCTTCTTCTGCGGACAATTTGTGGCATAATGTCCGTGTTGGTGATAGTGAAAGCACTTCACCTTGGACATGTCCTGCTTCTTGCCTTTCGCACCGGATTGAGAAGATTTCTTGCTCTTCCCCTTCTTTGCTTTGGCAGCCAAAGCGCAATTCTCTTCATCAGAGTTCCTTGATGAAGATCCGTCCCTGGTACTCCGCCTTATCTCCTCTTGCACAAGATCCGACCAAAGTCGCTCCCATCCTGGCAATTTCTCTCGACCATTGACAGAGTCCTGATAGGAATGCCAACTCTTCGGAAGCCCAAGGAGAGCCAAGCTCACCAAGTCCTCATCATCAACAGTCACCCCCACACTTCCCAGCTCATCCCTGCATTGGATGAACTTCGTGAGGTACTTGGGCATACTGTCGCCTTTCTCCATTTTTATGTTCTTGAGTTTATCCTTGAGTGCCAACTTCCTTCGGTCGCTCTTTCTTTGGAATAAGTCTGTCAACGCTTTCCACATCAAGAATGGAGAAGCCTTACCATGAAAGCTAGACACTATGTGATCCTTTACACCTTCCAACAGAATTATTTGACACTTTTTTGACTTCTTTTGCCATGTGTCAAGTGCGGCAGCATCGCTAGAAGCAGGTTTTGGAATTTTTGCATCTATGAACTCCTTCAACCCATTGTCATCCAGAACCACCTCCATCCTGTCCTTCCATGCAATATAATTCGAGCTACCCTCAAGGGCATACTCCAATCGCAATCCATTGAAAGACATCTCAACTTCGACACCAAGAAAACACTGCTGCAAATTCGAATTCCACCAGCTCAAAACTCAACCTTTTCAATGTTTTGCAATTGCTCCAATGATCAATATCGCTCTGATACCATGTAAAAATTTGAATAACTGATATATTATTCACCAAGATTCTCCTAATCACACTCTATTTTAACTTCATGCACAATACATAATCTCTTCCACCATTGAACATTAATTGCGGAAATAAAAACAATCGCATGCACACATTAAAACCATAAACAATCACACATATGAACACAGTATTTTATGGGAAAGCTTAAAGTTGAAAACCCCCAACTATCTGTATATTATATGTCATAGAGATCATGTAACAATCATTATACAATTCTCCTCACAAGCTCTCAGTACAATCTCGAATTGCTACACACTAATCAAGCCCAATCTAGCAAATCACATGCTCCAATCTTGAATTGGTCCAGCCTTGACTGCGCAATCCTCATTGGCGTCTCCAATCACTGGTTGTTGCAAATCATGCAATAGTATAGTCACAACTGATAGTCACACTGCTCTTTCACCTACCTCTTCACTAGTTTCCACTGAAACTATCCATGCACTGTAGTTAACTGATGTATTCTTTAGTTTATTAATGAGTTAATAATTGGTGAATTAATTAATAATTAATTCATACCACTCTCACTAGTGTATCAATCAGTTAGACTAGATACAACTAGCTCAACTATGTTTAACTCAGTTAAACTGAACACAGCTCCATCAACTAGCTCAATAACTCCACCAAACTCTGTCACATGAGTTCTAACTGAAGTATCCATGAAATAGCTCCACTTAACCCTCAGGAATAGCGTAATTCCTTCTATCGGCTCTTGTGCACTTAACTGAAGTGCTCCAAGAGAATAAGATAATGTTTCTAGTCCAAATATTATTAAGAGCTAATAATATTCGACATATCTATTTTTAGAATGGCAATCTAAAAATAGATTTCTCCCAATATGTCTAAAAATATAAGTCCATCTATTTTTCCAACTTGACCAACCATCCACAAATAGCATCCTACAACTCATAAAATATGATCGACATGTCTAAAAATAGACTTTACGCCAAAAATAGCTTGCGGGCCCACTTAGTGAAGGCGACTTCTTTCCACTAAGCTCATCATCTTGTTGCAATCTCAACAAAGCCACGTGTTAATTGCTAATGCATATCGCATTCAAAAAGGTAATACCGGCTTTCCTCCTTTTCATCGTGTGACACCAGTGGTTTCTTTGGCCAAAACCGCTTTGCCCCATTTACATTACATCCCCTTAGTTTTAATCTCCACTGTTGATCTCTGAGATCTAAAGGTCTCAGTTTATTCTCACCCTTAGTTCATCGCCCTCCACCCATCCTCTAAAGGGCTGTATAAAGGAATCTATGCCATTGATCTCTGTTTCCTAATCAATCCAACGACCCAGAATCTTCCCGAAACCCCAATTTCATTTAACTCTGTTTTACCCCCCGCTAAAGGTTTTTCTTCCATTTTTATTACATTTTCCTCCATTTTCATTATAATATGACCCCTTCGTATTATAAAACCTAGATTGATCTCGACCGTTGATCAATATGCATCTACGGCCTGGACTTAATCCTTCGTTCACCCCTCCAACTACCTCTCCTTTTAACCTCTGTGGGAAATCCTCGCCGTTGAATGCTTTCATCCAACAGTCACGAAACTAACCTAAACTCCAAAGCAGTCTGAAACCATCCCCACAAGATTTTTCTTAATTTTCCTTTGTTTGTTTAGGTTTTAAAGGTTTTTCAATTGTTTTTAAAAAAAATTAAAGGCCGGGGATGACGATCCCCAAGGCCTTTATTCGTGAAGGAGATCACTCTGCAGGGTTCCATATCATGTTTCATCAGTGCCTCATGAGTACTGATGCCATTATAAAAACTCTGTAATGCCTGCACATCAACAAGACATAGCAAAATTTAATCAAGCAAAGAGTATCAGTGTTAAAGGATCTAGTCACAGCAGAGATGAAGAGATGAAAGAGGTGAAGATTTGGTGAGTTTGGGAGATTAGAGCCTAAAATCAACTATTGAAAAGCCTAATCGCTCAATTGAACAGTTTGAAGAAAAAAAGAACGGAAATTAGGCCTAATTGCCCTAACACGGAAAATTATAATAAATTAACAATGTTTTAAGGAAGAAAAAAATATCTATCGATCTGAGAAACCTCCTTGCCATAGCGAGGCTAATTGAATCCTCGGCTACCAAAAAGCCACACACGACACTCAAAGCATTCAAAAGAGGCATAGTTATTACCAGAACAGAAGATATTTGCCTCAAGGCAACTGAATAATTATTTCAAATCAAAGAACTTATTACAAACTGTCAGCAAAGTTATTACAAAGATAAGAAAGAATTCTAAAGGTCAACAAACTCTGCTAAGAGGATCGAAAACTTAATAAAAACAATTAATACAGAGAAATATCTGAAATCTTCTCCATTGAGCCCCTCAAAGGCCAAGAAGCATTAAACTGTATTAATTGAGCCTATAGATCTTTCCTCTCATCCACCTCCTCATTTTTCCTATAAAATCTTCTTGAAGAGCACATTGTAAAGAGTTGGTTGTTGAACTTTGATATAGTACTTGTGCTTGAAACTTTCTACATGTAAATAGTGTTCAGAGGCTCTTGAAACTCTGTTTGTAATCAAATAAGTTAGGCTGAGAAGAGAAGATGATTGTTGAACTGAAACATTGGACTTGAAGTTTGTAACTGGATTGACATCAATATACAAGCTGATCCTTGGGATCCTGGTCTATATCACTGGTGAAGTACTTATTTCTGTGTTATTGTTTTCCTTTCATGTATGCCAATTTGTCCACTTATTCTCTGATAAAGAACAACAAGCATAGAGTTAGGATTTACTGTTTACAGTACCCTTCTCTGATTGATAAGCTTTATCTTTATGTTTTCCTCCGAATTGTGTGTTTAAGAATGACTTAAGTTAAGTGTAAACATTATCAAGGAATGTTGGTTTGCCCCTGTCTTGATGTGCAATGCTTGAAAGGAAGTTCTTGAATGATATTTTCATTATATACTCAGTAAAGTTAGACTAGAAAAGTTTATGGTTTGCCCTGTCTTCTAGTTTCTTTCTCCAAAGGTAGTTCTGAAAGTTTCCCTAAGAGTATGCTGAAAGCAGTTTAGATTTCAAAGTATCTTATCTGATCTTAGGCTGCACTTTGTTTCCTTATCTGTTTTCATCCCTTCTGAAAGTGATTATGTGGATTACTGGATTGTTTGTCTGATAAGTTAGCTTTAATACAAGCTTGTCCAAAGAAGTCTATGGTTAGCCCTATCCTTTGGTTGGTTTTAAACAGTTACTTAAAAGGATTTTCTTGTTTGGAAAGACTGATAAATCCTAGTTGAAATTATTGTCTTTTTCCACCCCTTCAACACTTTTATTGTTCCATTCCATCATTTTATCTAAAAGATCTTGTGATATAGATGACTTGCCCCTTGGACCACTCTTGAAATCGTTGCACAATTAAAACCTTTTATGACTCCATAGCCCAATGGACTAAAAACTAGCATTATATCTATCATATCAGCGAAAGCTTGTTCTGATTGCTTATACCTTCACCCCTTTGAGACTCTTTCATTTTTGGACTTTCCACTCAACTAAAAATCATGCTCAACCATCCAAAACCAAACAAAAACTCTTGCTCTTAATAACTAGCCTAATATCATACCCAAAGGACTTAAAAGATAAATCAATATTTGCACTTATTAGAGAGATCCCTCTCTGGATTCAGGAGGGCTATATCCTAGAATCCCAAAGTGGTTCAAGTGTACTCTCCGCAGCTTCAGTCTCACCAATCTGCTGAAATTACGGGGAGCTAACATTTCTGGCGACTCTGCTGGGGATTTCTGAGTTAGTGAGATTATAAGTACACCTTAAGACTCCAGAAAGCCCTTGATTCAAAAACATTTGGTATATTAGCCAGTTGAGCCACCAGGCATAACATTTCTGGCGACTCCACTGGGGACTGAGTCAAATTTCATCTTAGGTACCCTTAAGACCTCATAAAACCCCTTGAGTACAAGTTTCTCTCTTCAAGAACTGCTAAAGAAAATGGTAATCATGATAAAATTTATTTGAATCAGTGAAAAACTAAGGAAACCTTAGGATTCTCACAAGAACTTATCAAAACCTTGAAGAATCAGCTAGCTTAGCCATAAGAGTAGAATTTCTTTGTCTCATCATTGTAGCTAAGTGTTGAAACAGATTTAGGACACTCTTAGAACCCATAGGACTGAAATAACTCAGAAAACCCAAAAATATTTCAGATTGGTATTCAAATAAACATGGTGGTGGACCATAAAACCGTTTACCTCCAAAAGAGCTAAAAATTTCCAGCTGGTGACTCCACAATCCTAAACAGACCTTAAGACTCCATTGGGAAGACCCATTATCATCATAAAATCATATAAACTCAGTAAGAGGACTTTAGGATTAAAGTTTTCTTATTTTAAAAGGTCAGTTAGCCTCTTAAAGATTGTCATATTTGGTTAAACTTTTCTTGTTTAGTTGGGTCTGAAAAACATAGCATAGTGGCTCCTAGAAAGATTCATACTAGAGCTTATCCTAACCCAAACCCTCTCGAGATAGTTGATAACCCTGAAAGAATCCTTAGGAAGTCTCTTGAGGTTAAATCTTCAACTGTTTTCATATCACCCCTTAGAGCTAATTCTGTCCCTGAAAACCTTGCAGCTCTACACGAATCACAAGTTGACTTAAGAAATCCATTTAGAACTAGGTCGCTTGATGATTTAGATCAAATAGATTTAGAGTCTTCACTTTCATCCCTAGATCAAAGTGAACATCCTGGTAGTAGAGAAACTACACCACCTGATTTACATTTCCTTTACAATTTAGGTGTCTCTCATCCAAGATCAACTCAATAACCTATTGCCGGTCCATCCACATCTGTTCTTCATACATCCACTATCCAAACCACTCCATTCCAACCCACTTTCCCTCTTATCAATCCACCACTCGTAAACCCCCCACTGTTTCCACAACCTCCTATCATGGCAACATGGCATGCTCCCCTAGTCCTTCCTTTACCCTTAGTCAATCTTCCACAGGACTATCAGTCCAAGCTACCATTGTATGATGCCAGTAATGCTACTACTGCTTCATAAAATGTGGATAAGATGAATGAATACTTTGACAGAAATGAGATTGATGATGAAACTGTCAAACTTAGATTATTTGCTCAGAGTTTAGGGAGAGAAGTAAGAAAATGGTTTAAAGGCTTAACCCCTCACAGTATTAATGATCTCCAAGCCTTCCATCAGTTATTCTTAAGCAAATTGGAAGTGAGGAAAAACCCTCTTCAAATACTTTCTGATTACAAGAATCTCCAAAGAAACGCTGGGGAGAGTGTACAAGTTTATTTCACCAGGTTTAACAGTGTTTATAATGCCCTTCCCATAGACTTAAAAATTCCACAAGGCTCAGCTTTAAACAAGTTTCCTGAAGGATTTGATCCTGAAATGGCCTATCAGCTGAGAGAGAGAGATCCTTTAACTCTTGAAGATATGCAAAAAGGAGCTCTTACTGTGGAAGTTAACTTAATGGAGAAAAGAGCAAGAATGAGGAATGAGAAGAAAGTGTCATTTAGAGAGGAATCTACACCTTCCACATCTAGTTCAAAGATGGAAAGAATGATGGAGGAGATGATGAAAAAGATGAGCATACTTGAGAGAGCACAAGCCTGTCAAAACCAAACAGCTCCTCAAAACAGAAATGAAAAGCAAAATCAAAATTTTAGGAGAAACCAGCCTCAAAATAGACCAAGGGAGGATGATCAATAGATCACTCCTCATTTTCATCAAAATTATGTGAGTGAGGTTGTCGAAACATTAGAAAAAACAGAGGAAGACGATATAAACATGTTGGGAGTAGATAATGATGACTTTGAAGTTCATTACAATAGGAAACAAGGTCTATACACACCCTATGATGACAAAAGAGCAGAAGATGAATTTTATTATTAGGAAATGGAAAATATCATCATAGAAACCATAAAGGAATATGACCTTAGGAGTAAAAGCAATCAAGAAACTCCCAAAACTAAAACCTCTGAAAAATCTGCACAAAACAACACTGTAAATAAACCCAAAGTTACAAAGCAGAAGGATAAAACAATAGCTGTAAATTTTGATAAAAACAAGGAAAAAGGCTCTCAAAACAATGAAAAACAGAGTGCAGATCTTAGTAGCGCTAGTACCTCAACTAGTGCTCCTGTTAAAACAATTCTAACCAATGTAAATAGAGAAAATCAGCAAGCTGATCTTGATGATAAAATGGTGGTTAACAAATCTGAAACAAACCTTGTAAGAAGTCATCTACCTTTCAGTTTGGAGAAGGAAATTGCCAAGATAAAGATCTCTATTCCCCTTACTTAATTAGCCACCCAAAATGTGTATAGATCCCAAATTTTGAAGGCTTTTAACATAGAAGAGAATAATGACACTGTCAATCTTAATGATGACCAACCAGAGCTCATATTTGGTCCTAAGATTGAGGGTAGATATCAAGAAGGACCAGTTCCTCCTTTTTATGTAAGTTTACAGATTCATGACAAGATTTTTCACAACGCTATGCATGATTCAGGGGCCTCTCACAATTTAATGCCCAAAGATGTAATGGAGAGTCTCGGCCTTGAAATCACTAGACCTTACAAAGATCTTTACTCCTTCGACTCAAGCAGAGTGAAATGTTTAGGCTTAATCAAAGACCTCTGTGTGAACTTAGCACAAATTCCAGCCAAGTGTTTAGTAATGGATATTGTTGTGGCTGACGTACCCCTGAAATATGGTATGTTGTTATCAATATCTTGGGGAGCTAAGTTACAAGGAACTATGCAGATGGATATGACATATGCTACAATCCCTGTTTTGAATCAGACTAGAAGACTTTACAGGGAGTCTCATATGCAGTACATGGTTACTAGCCAAGAGAGACTGCAAAACTCTCCCCTTTATTATGTAAATACAAGCCTTGACTCATTTATCCTTTTCAATGATGAAACATTCAGTGAACAAGTGACCTTAACTGAATTAATGGAAGATAGAGAGGAGGAGGAAGACAACACAAAAGTGTCAAAATAGTGTGCTAAACTAGAAAATTACAACAAACAAAACACAGTTCTAGAGCTACAAATCATTCATCCATTGCTTTTAAACCTTGAGAGTCAAGAAAGCAGTCCTCAATGCAATGAAAAACCTGAGGAATTAAAACAAATTCAACGAAGTGCTAATCTTCAAGAACAATCCGAAAGCACACTAGTTGAAGAGGATAGTAACCAAACTGCTGAACCTGGATTTAGTCCTCTTTGGAGTATGATCTTTGATGGGTCTGGCACTAAGAGCAATGCTGGTGCAGGCGTCTGGATACATAGCACCGAAAATAATCACACTAAAGGCCATTCCTACAGATTAAATTTTCAGTGTTCGAATAACATAGCGGAATATGAATCCCTTCTTTTAGGCTTACACTTGTTGAAGAAATTAGGAGCCAAGAGAATTAAAGTGCATGGGGATTCGTAGTTAATTGTTAGCAAGGTTTTTAAAGTTAAAAGCTGTAAACTACTGCATTATAGATAAATGTCTTTATTGGAAAAATGCAAGTGGAATATTGCTTAAATGTTTTCCCTAAGAATGCGTGTGAAGGTTGCTAATTTAGGTTCCATGAAGGAGAATGGAGGCTAAATCTATACCGGAAGACTACAACAAAAATCCTTAGAGCCGAAGAGAAGGCTACTATTGGCCCACCCTCTTCTAGATGTACACAAGATGATAATTTCACATAAATGCCAACTCTTTGAAGGAAAAGAAATTTCTTCATCTTTGCATCCAATCACCGTTTGAAGCTCCTTTTCAATAGTGGGTTTAGACTTCATAGGAGAAATCCATCCACCTCATCCGCCCAAGAATCCGCCCAACATAGATGGATTCTCACCGCAACATACTACTTTACCAAATGGATTGAAGCAACTCTCTTCTAGGCAAGCCAATGACTCTGTCATCATAAAATTTATTGAGACTCATATCCTCTCTAGATTTGGTTGTCCTAGGAAGATCATTATTGATAATGCTGCAGCATTTGGATCCAAGAAGATGGTTGAATTCTGTCACAAATATCAGATAACATTGGGTCATTCTACTGCTTATTACCCTCAAGGTAATGGGCTGGCAGAATCCTCAAACAAAATTTTGGTAAACATAATCAAGAAGTTTTTGGAGGACAACAAGAAGTCTTGGCACACAAAGCTAGTACATGCACTATGGGCTGATAGATTGACACTTAAGAAATATATTGGAATGTCACCCTACCAGCTTGTGTATGGAATAGATGCAATTTTTCCAACCAGCCTAGGTGTACCAGTTATGAATTTGATTCAAGAAGTGCAGTCTGAAGACAATGACATGATCAGAAGGATTAATCAGACTATACATCTTCAGCAAACCAGAGAGGAGGTTTACAATAGAGCATTACAAAAGCAAGAGAGGATCAAGAAGATTTTTGACAGAAGGACAAAAGCCAGTAATTTTAACATTGGTGACAAAGTGTTAAAGTGGGATTCAAGGAGAGAAGACAAGGGAAAGCATGGGAAATTTGATAACTTATGGCTTGGCCCTTATCTCATTCATTCTACTGCTGGTAACAATGCCTATTTCTTGCAGGAATTGAATGGAGCTAAACTGTTTGGGGGTCCTGTCAATGGCAGGATGCTCAAACATTATTTCTCTTGACCCTATCATGTTTGGAAGCCTTTTATATTTTTTCTCATTATAAATATTTCATCCATCATTGCATTCAAAGTTAGAAAGATAAAAAATACAAAAACAATAGAAAGAAAAAATAGGGCAGATTGTAAAAACAAGAAAGGTACAACCCCATACCAAAAAAGAGAAACAAAATCTGAAAGTGTGCAAGCTCAAATGCCACTCCTAAAAAACAGACTCCTAGTTAGTCATACAGCCTAATCATGACTAATTAGTTTTAAATTTACTACTGATAGGTTAGTGAAATTAGATTTTCCAAACAGCTTAATCTTGGCTTATCAGTTAGGTAGATTAGGATAGAAGAATAAAGGTTCAAACAAGCTAAAAATCTGAACCTAAGATTCAAAAAGAAAAAATGACTCTAATCTGTTGAAATTTTGAGTCAAAGATAGAAGTAAAATGGTTCTAATAAGCCCAAAACTTGAACCAGATAACAAAGAAAAAATAGCTCAAACAAACTCAAAAACAGAGCTGAAGAAAAGAGAAGGATGTTCCTAAAACTTTCAAATCTTAAACCTTCAACATTTTGATTTAATTTTCTGCAAATAATAATCGATGTGCAGCTTGTTTTATGCCATAGATCAGCAACAAGTTAGACTGTTCAATCCTGACTCTTGTTTTAGAAATTAAGGAATAAAAATATGTTAAACAGTCTAATCCTAACATATAGCAGTTAGGTAGAGAAGCTTATGAACTCAACTGTTTAAACTGAGTTCATGGAGAAATAATAAGTAGACTTAGATTATTTTTTTGCTTTCAAAAGAATAAAATGTTTGTAAAAAGAGTTTGCCGATCCAAATGCACTCTTAAAGAAGAAAAAATGTTAGATCAGTAGGATTGGGTAGATAGAAAGCTTGTTTGATAGAGTTCCATTGTTTTTCATGGCTGTTAATATTATGAGAAAAGAAGAAGATCATCCAAGTGAAGAAAGTTGCAGCCCAATGGATGAGGCATTGATCAGCCCCCCAAATAATACAAGTCTAAAGTTCTTGACACTTTCAAGAAGGTGTCATCCCCATGTGGAGCCACTATTAGCCACCTATAAAATTTGTGATATCAAATGGTGGCTAAATCATTTTTTGAAAGCCTTCAAGAAACAATTTTATTGCCAAAATTGTTTAGTTCTTGAATTCTTATGAAAATATCTTATCCTTTGATTAATCTTCACTGCTGTTTCCCTCATGAATTCTGAAAATCTTCTATTTTCCTGAAGAAAAGACTGCTAAAAACCCATTTTCTCTTTCCATTTTACCCCTCCTTTCACTCATAATTAACCTTCATTTTTAATCTCTTTTTCCTCATTAAAATCCTCCATTTCCCTCATTCCCTTTATTTTCCTCCATAAAAAACCCTTAGATAAGGTTTAAAACTCCTTTTTAACCTTATCGGAAGCTTTCAAAATCCTTTGAAATCCTTGAAAAATCATAAAAAAGTAGCCTTTTGTGCTAAGGCTTTAAGCCCCTTTGGCCTTAGCCCCCAACCCCTTTTTTCGCATAGAACCGGAGCTGTGACCCACTGTTAAGGCCCCATCGCTAATCGCAATCGGAGCATCCCGGTTGTGCTTTTCCCTTTTTTCTTTCAAAAGTTCCCGATGCGATTAGCCCCTTTTCTTTTAAAAACCCCCTAACTACTTCCCCACCATACAACCCGCACCCAAGACCAAGCGCTGAGGCCTGATCGTGCAATTGCATTTGGGCATTCCTTTGTGTCTTATTACCTTTCTCTTGTAAAAATTTCGGATTTTGATTGAGCCTTTGTGTATTAAAAAACCTTCCCCAATACAAACTTTCCTTTGTATTTCATTAAAAAACCCACTTTCCTATGTTTTTATAAATCCCGACAGTTATTTGGTTGGGTGAATACCAACTGTTGATCTGAAACCGATCAACGGTCTTCGGGATCTCGCATCGGATTTTTTCATTGGATGCATTTAATTAGTTTATTGCCCCCTTTCGATTGGTGACCTTGTGATGGTTTCCCAACCATCGATCTGTTCTGCCATACCTAGATCTAACTATCCACATCGCTCCATTCCAAAGCCCATCCCTTCACCTTTTTACCTCTGCAGTTAAATCTCTACTGTCGATCTGGTTCTAAGATCAACGGTCCTTGTTCAATCGCATTGAGAAAACCATTGTGCCTTTTCCTCTCTCCTCCTCCGATCGTGATCATTGCGATTCAATCTGGACCGTCGAATCCACAAGAACCAACGGTCTAGATTAATCGCCCTACGCCATAGCCTCCGACATTAAAACCCACAGAGTTATTCTCGACCGTTGATCTCTCTAAAGATCCAATGGTCCTTGTTCAATCGCATCACAAATTTTCTTTACACCTTTCCTCTCTCCCCCGCCAATTGGCGATCCCACAGTTAGATCTGGGTCGTCCATTTCATACATCCGACGTGTCCAGATTGAAGATTGACACCATTTTTTAATTTCATAAAACCCTCACGTATAAATTTTTTCTCGTGAATATGAGTACGTTGATCTCCGCGTATCAACAACCCACAATGACCCATTTTCCGCTTCGACCCTCGCCCTCGTATCCCGCCTACAAACCCCAAGATTAAAATCGAGCCGTTGATCCGTTTCATTTGATGGTCCATATTTAACTCAAAGAGGTCTAACTCATTTGGGACCTATCGCCGTCATTAATCAATCCCAACCGTCCATTCCTCGATCTCGATGGCCGAAGATTACCCCCGGGCCTGACCCCCGCCCCACCTTTTTTTGTTTTACATCTTATCGCCATCACGTCGTACTCACCACCATCCCATCCGACGCCACAGATCCGACGGCCGTGCGGTTTCGGGTAATTTTGAGTCCGATGGTTAATGTTTTAAAATTACGTGATGTGGGTGGTTTTGAAAAGCCACGTGTCGACCGCTAACGCATATCGCGTTGAAAAAGGCAATACCGCCTTCCCTCCTTTTCATCACGTGACACCAATGGTTTCTTTGGCCGAAACCACTTTACCCCATTTACATTACATCCCCTCAGTTTTAATCTCCACCGTTGATCTCTGAGATCTAACGGTCTCAGTTTAATCTTGCCCTCAGTTCATCGCCCTCCACCCATCCTCCAAAGGGCTGTATAAAGGAATCTCCACCATTGATCTTTTTTGCCTAACCAATCCAACGACCCAGAATCTTCCCGAAACCCCAATTTCATTTAACTCTATTTTACCCCTCGCTAAAGGTTTTTCTTCCATTTTTATTACACTTTCCTCCATTTCTATTATAATATTACCTCTTCGTATTATAAAACCCATATTAATCTCGACCGTTGATCAATATGCATCTACGGCCCGGAATTAATCCTTCGTTCACCCCTCCAACCGCCTCTCCTTTTAACCTCTGCAGGAAATCCTCTTCGTTGAATGCTTCCATCCAACGGTCAAGAAACTAACCTAAACTCCATAGTAGTTTGAACCCATCCCCGCAGGATTTTTCTTAATTTTTCTTTGTTTGTGCAGGTTTTAAAGGTTTTTCAATTGTTTCTCAAAAGGAATCAAAGGCCGGGGATGACAATCCCCTAGGCCTTTATTCGTGAAGGAGATCACTCTGCAGAGTTCTATATCATGTTTCATCAGTTCCTCATGAGCACTGACGCCATTATAAAACCTTTGTAACGCCTGCACATCAACAAGACACAACAAAGATTAATCAAGCAAAGAGAATCAGTGTTAAGGGATCTAAGTCACGGCAGAGATGAAGAATTGAAGATTGTTTACACAGTTTTGAGGGATTACGTCCTAAATCAACTATCTAAAAACCTAATCCACTCAATTAAACATAGTTTGAAGAATAGAAGACAGAAATTAGGCCTAATTAAGCCTAACACATAGTATTAAAACAAATTAACAGTGTTTAAAGAAAAACAATAATATCTATCAGTCCAAGAAGCCTCTACTGCCACATGAGAGGCTAATTGAATCCTATCAGCTACCAAAAGCCACCTGTAGCCTCAAAGCATTCAAAAGAGGCCTAGTTATTGCCAGAACATAAGATATTCACCTCACGACAGCTGAATAGTTATTTCGAATCAAAGAAACTAATTTAAGCTATCAGCAGAGTTATTACAAAGATAAGAAATATTTCTAAAGTCAACAAAATATACTAAGAAAATCGAACACTTAATACAAACCCATTAATACAGAGGAAATATCTGAAATATTCTTCATTAAGCCCCTCAAATGACGAGAAGCATTAAAACTGTATTAATTGAGCCTATAGATATTTTCTCTCATTCCACCTCCTCATTTTCCTATAAAATCTTCTTGAGGAGAACATTGTAAAGGGTTGGTTGCTGAACTTAGATATAATACCTGTGCTCTAAATTTTCTACATGTAAATAGTGTTCAGAGGCTCTTGAAGCTCTGTTTGTGATCAAATAATTTAGGCTGAGAAGAGAAGATGATTGTTGTACTAAAACACTGGACTTAAAGAATGTAACTGGATTGACATCAATATACAAGCTGATTGTTGGGATCCTGGTCTATATCACTAGTGAAGTACTTCTTTCTGTGTTATCGTTTTCCTTTCATGTATGCCATTTTTCCACTTATTCTCTGATAAAGAACATCAAGAATAGAGTTAGGATTTACTATTTACAGTACCCTTCCCTGACTGATAAGCTTTATATTTATGTTTTCCTCCAAATTGTGTGTTTAAGAATGACTTAAGTTAAGTGTAAACATTATCAAGGAATGTTGGTTTTCCCTTGTCTTGATGTGCAAATCTTGAAAGGAATTTCTTGAATGTTATTTTCATTATATACTCAGTAGAGTTAGACTAGGAAAGTTTATGGTTTTCCCTGTCTTCTAGTTTCTTTCTCCAAAGGTTGTTCTCAAAGTTTCCCTAGGAGTATGCTGAAAGCAGTTTAGATTTAAAATTATCTTTTCTGATCTTAGGCTGCACTTTGTTTTCTTATTTGTTTTCATTCCTTCTGAAAGTAATTATATGGATTACTAGATTATTTGTCTGATCGGTTAGCTTTAATACAAGCTTGTCCAAAGAAGTCTATGGTTAGCCCTGTCCTTTGGTTGGTTTTAAACATTTACTTAAAAGGCTTTTCTTGTTTGGAAAGACTGATAAATCCTAGTTGAAATTATTGTATTTTTTCTCTACCCCTTCAACACTTTTATTGTTCCATTCCATCATTTAATCTAAAATATCTTGTGATATAGATGACTTTCCCCTTAGACCACTCTTGAAATTTTTGCACAATTAAACCCTTTTATGACTCCATAGCCCAATGGACTAAAAACCAGAGTCATATCTATCCTATCAGCCAAATCTTGTTGTTATTTCTTATACCTTCATCCCTTTGAAGCTCTTTCATTTTAGGACTTTCCACTCAACTAAAAATCATGCTCAACCATCCAAAACCAAACAAAAGCCCTTGTTCTTAATAACTAGCCTAATATCACACATAAAAGACTTGAAGATAAATCAATATTTGCACTTATAGAGAGATCCCTCTCTGGATTCAGGAGGGCTAGATCCTAGAATCCCAAAGTGGTTCCAATGTCCTTCTCCGCGGCTTTATTCTAACCAGCTCTGCTGAAATTACGGAGGGCCCTTTCCAACATCTCCCCCCAAAAATTAGGTGATGTTTTCCCTTTGACTGCAACAGAAGTGGAGCATTGGTGCACTTGATATCCCACTTGCTTGGCTGCCTTTGATTTAAAGGTGTTGGAGGGAATATCGAGGATCCCTTGGCTTCCTTTGGGAGTTAAGGAGGTGGAAAGTCCCCCTAGAATATCTCCTTGTTGTCTACTCCAAGATTTAATTGAAAAATCTTCATCAAAAGTGCAATATCTTCGTGATTATCCTGCATTTAAGCCATATTAGGAATTTGATGTATGACAAGCCTTAATCACCATCTACACTAGCAACATAAGACCATAATATAATTAAATTTGAGAAAGAGAGACTTAATAAGGCTAAAAAGGTGACAAATAACCCCTCTAATTATACCTAATGATGGAGCTCATAAAAAACCTTCCATTGACCATGACCTACCCTTGTGGTTGGAGGATGAAGAAGAAGAGGACAAAGTGTACAATACCACACCTTACCCCATTTCTACCACAAATATTTTTCTTAGAGGGGCGAACCCGATGAGGATGATCTCATTGACCACGTCATTCAAAGCCAACTGGCACACTACCATTCCACTCGATGAGCTAGTGAGAGAATATGAGAGCCACTCTTGGATTGAGTTTCACTCAGTTGACTCAACCTATGAAGCCACTAAGGCTGTGGAATTTGACCCATCCAAATCCTTGAAGATTAAATCATCCCTCTCGGCCAAAGAAGAAGAGAAACTGTGCCAGCTCATGAAGGGAAAAATTAGATGCCTTTTCCTGGGGCTATAAGGACATGAAAGAGGTGCATCCCTCAATATGAAAACATCATATTTATATTAAAGAGGGATGTAAGCATGTGTGCTAGCCCCAGAGGAGGATGAAACCAACCTTAAAATACATAGTGAAGGATGAGCTGAAAATTTTCCTGGATGTAGGTTTCATCTACCCCATATCAGACAGTGAGTGGGTGTCTCCTCTTGTTCTATTCCCAAAGAAAAATGGGAAGTGGTGAATTTGTGTTGACTACCGAGAATTAAACAAAGCCACTAAAAAGGAACATTTCCCTTTTTCCTTCATCGATCAAGTCCTATATTCTCTTTCAGGAAATAAGTTTTTCTATTTCCTGGATGGATTTAGTGGGTATAACCAAATTCAAATCAGCCATGAGGACCAGGACTAGACCACTTTCACATGTCCCTAGGGAAATTTCACTTACAAAGTCCTTCCCTTTGGCTTGTGCAATGCCCCTGCTACTTTCCAAAGAGAAGTCCTAAGCATTTTTTCTGAACTAGTCAATGATTCTGTAGAGATATACATGGAAAATTTCACACCTTATGGGTATGATTTCCAGGAGGCTCTCTCCAATCTAGGAAAAGTGTTGAGGAAGTGCATTGAAATGAATCTCTCCCTGAGTCCTGAAAATCGTAAATTTATAAAAAGGGTAGGTATAGTCCTATGCCATTCAAAATCAAAAGCAGGAATATATGTAGACCCAAACAAAATCACCATCATGAAAAGGGTTCCTATCCTCAAAAGCATAGAGATGTCAAAATTTTCCTAGGTTTGGCTGGCTACTATAGGAGGTTCATTAAGGACTTCAATAAAGTGGCTTCACCATTATTTGGATTTTTGGCCAAAGGTTCTGAATTTTTCTGGTCTATTCTCTATCAAGAGGCATTTGATCTCATCAAGGAAAAGCTAACCACTGCTCCTATTCTTCAAGGTTCCAATTGGGCTCTGCCCTTCCACATTCATACAAATGCATCAGATAAATTTGTGGGGGAAACCCTAGGGAAATTGGAAGAGAAATCACCCTATGCCATTTATTTCATTAGCACTAATCAATCCAAAGCTAAACTTAACTATAATGTCATTGAAAAGGAGCTCTTAGTCATTTTCCATTCCCTATACAAATTTAGGCACTACGTTACTGGTTATCAGACCTTTGTAATAATTGACCATGCAAAAATCAAGTACTTAATGAATAAAATTGATGCTAATGATAGAATCATTATATGTTGGTTGTTATTCCAACAATTTGATTTGACAATTATTGATCAACCAGGAAAGGAAAATGTTGTTGCAGATTTATTATCTACACTAACGTTATCTGTAGATGAAGAAGGAATGGTGGATGATAAAATTATGGATGCAAATATATTATCTATCTCAACACTGTCTCCTTAGTTTGTTGACATAGCTAACTGCTTGGTTGCTGAGAGGTTTCCTCCAAAAAATTCATCCAAATAAAAGAGAAAAATTATAAAGAGAAACACCCCTTTAAATTGGATTGGTGGAAATCTCTTCAAATTGGGTCTGGATCAAATTATTAAAATATGTGTGAGGGAATAGGAGGTAAGTTGAAATCCTCTCAGAATGTCATGATGGTCCCTGTGGGGTTCATTTTGGTGCTAAGAGGAAAACCTTCAAAGCTTTGCAAGCGAGCTACAATTAGCCTACCCTCCACCAGGATACCAAGAGATACACCAGTATATGTGAGCAGTGTTAGAGGATGGGGAGACCTACACCGAGGGATGAAATGCATTTACAACCTCAAGTGGATTTAGAGCCATTTGAAAAGTGAGGCATGGACTTCATTGGATCAGGAAAAACATATATATCATAGCCTACACCAACTACTTGACCAAGTGATCTGAAGAAGGGATGTAAAGGAAACAAAAAAAGAGAAGTTAGCTGAGTTTTTGAGAGAGAATGTGTTCTAAAAGTTTGTATACCATAGAGAGATAGTCACCAATCAGGGGGCTCAATTTACATCTCATCTCATTGAGAACCTTATGGCGCAACACAAAATAAAGCACAAGACTTTCACTAACTACTATCCTCAAGAAAATGGCCAGGTGGAAGTAAAAATTAGAGCCTTGGAGAACATATTCACCAAAGTTGTGAGCAGCAGCAAGAAATACTGGGCAGATAGATTGGTGAAAGCCACTTGAGCTTGAAATACCACCTAGAATACAACTACAAGGTTTACTCCGTATGATCTAGTTTATGGGAAGAAAGATTTTATTTTTATTGAGTTTGAGAATAACACCCTAAGGATGGAAACTCAGTTGGACTTGGAATTAGGGGAATTTTGAGGTCTAAAATGGCCTCCTAAGGAAATTATAAAATAATAGTGGAAATAAGAAAATAATATTTGATTACATCATCAAATTTTATAGGGAAAAAAGAAAAAAACTACATTATCAACTCCTATTTTCAACTTATCTCCCAAATTTTTAACTCAAATTTCGAGCGGGAGTACTCATTGGATGAAAAATTTAATTCCTCATCCAAGGAGTACCCATGTTGCATACTTTTGATGAGTCTTGCTACATGAAAAATGAGAATACATGAAAAACGTGATTACAATCACATTTTTTTTTTAATGTATTTCTCATTTTTCATGTAGCAGGGTCCATAGAAAATATGCAACATGGGTACTCCTTGGATGAGGAATTTCCAACGAGTACTCCCGCTTGAAATTAGAGTAAAAAATTTGGGAGATAAGTTGAAAATATGAGTTGAAAAATTAGTTTTATTATTTTTTAATCTTTTTACCCTTTTACTTAAAAAATGGTGAATCATCCCCCATGGTTGACATCATCATCTTGAATCCTATTGGTTCTTATAAAGTTTATTTTTGTTGTACATTTTTCTTAGGAGGCCCATTTTAGACCTCAAAATTCCCCTAATGACATCACAAAGGCACAACAAGAAATGTTGCTGCAGCTAAATGGCGTGGATGAATTTAGAATGCGAGGCCTCCTTCACACAAAAGTAATCCAGTTGCAAAGAAAATTTTAGCATGACAAGCACATCAAAGAAAATACATTTCAGGAAGGAGATTGGGCTCTACTCTATGACCCCAGATTCAAAGACTTTAAGGGAAAGTTAATGACCAGATGGCTAGGACATTACCAAGTGGAGAAATTTCATGAAAATGGGGATTTTTAGATTAGAATCATGGATGAAGAGGGGATCCCTCTGCTTATTAATGGTTATAGGCTCAAAATGTACAAGAATCCCATGTCTAAGGCTAAGTTTATCAATACAATAAAAATGGAGGTGAATTTCATTGGGAGCTCCATAGTTTCCAACCCCTCATCTTCCAAGAAAAAATAAATAGGCTTGGGTGAAAAACTTTCTAAGGCATACAAGGCCAACTCCTGGTTTGAAAATATCCATGAGGTAACCCTGGAGGAAAAAAAAGAAAAAAAGAAAAAAGGAGAAAATAAAAAAACAAATAAATAAAAGATCCTTGGGTGAAAACCTCCTTGAGGTGCCCAAGGCAGGTTTGTGGGTCAAAAAAACTCTACTGAGGAAGCCCACCTGTCTTAAAAAAAGAAAGAAAGAAAAAAAAAAAGAGAAGAAAGGGAAAAAATCGAAAGTGTGACACAACACCTATGCACTAACCTGCTTCTTTTTTATAGGTTGCTGATCAGGGACAATTTGGACAAAAGGAGCAACTCTCTATCTTGTCTCTTTATCTCTCTCTCTCTCTTTCCTCTACCTATCCACTCCATGTACAACCCCAAAATGAATTCATTCATCCATTTATCCCACCATGTGAGAAAAAAATCCATTTTTCTCTTACTCTCTGCAGTGCTACATGATGTCCTAGGTTGCTACAGGATTTTGTGTAGTGCTACAAGAAACCCTGTAATATTACAAGAAAGTCACCCGAGGATGATAAATCTCACCCAAGGCCACCTAACCCTAAAAAATAAATGTGAAAAATAATTTTCTTACTTATTTATACCATTCCTAACCATCAATCCACCCCATAAATAAAGATTCACTCATCAAACCCTCTATTTCGCCACTGTGAGCTAGTTTAGCTGAATCTGCACATAAGGCCTCTCCTCTCATATCCTCCTCCGCTACACCACTCCATTAACTTCCTAACACCACACCTAGCATCCATACACTATTTTTCTTCATTCCTTACGTAATTTGAACTCCAAAACTGCAACAAGGGAATTGCTACAGGAAGATGATCACTTCCTGTATCAAATCTGTGCATGCAGCCAACACATCAAAAAGGCATGAACTCACTGATGAAGATGGCTCCTAAAGATCAACAGAGGAATCTATAAGAGAAGATACAATAGTAACAACATCCTAGGATCTCTATGTGGCACCTGAAAAATAATCAGCAAACAAAGACAATAAGCACCTCACTTAGAAAATAAACTCCTCACTCAGGGAAAAAAAAAACAAAGCAAATAAAAAAAATCACTTGTGACCATCACAGTGCTCTAGATCTTTGCATCAAAGGATCCTACCACTCATCAACACCAGGTAGGATCATGTTGGCTCAAGGGGTCCTGACCCAGTTTCTAAGGTTACGGTTTGCTAACAAACCCCTATACTACTGTTCGTTTCGACAGTGACCTGGTTGTGCAGGCCAAAGTCTCACCTGAAGTAATATGGGTGGGTGCTAGAACCAAGTTTTCGCACCCTGGGAGAGGGCAGGTAAGTCAGGAAGAGCTACGTTAGACTTCACAAATATCAGATCGCATATTATAGAACCAAGATCTATTAGTCCATGCAACAAGTAACAGATATAGGGTAACAAAGCAACTATCGCAACTATTCTTGCATAAAGTTCAATAGACAAATTCAGATCAATTGTCGATGTAGCATAAATACTTAGCACAGTTATTTGCAGAGCTCAATATAGAATCATGCATACCATAATAGATCTAGATCACAGTATAATCAAGCAACACAAGTACTTTCGCAGCTTAAATCAATGACACAGAGCATACATAATCAGATATCACAGATTCAATAGATTCAGAGATTTCAATAGCCTTCCGCATTCTTTAATCCTCCAGATCCTTTTACAATACCCAAAACCCAACTTGTGCACACAGTAGTAGGGTTCACACATAAAATGACTGAGGATCTCTGCGCACACAGCCAGCAGGAGTCCTTTCCCAAAACCCAGAACAGATCTACTAATTCGAAATTCGCACCAGTCTTAGTTTCAGTCTGTCTTACCACTCAAAAAGGTTCAACTAATTATACTACTTTAGCCTACACATTCAATGGTCCACAAATCGTGGTTTGCGGACTCTTGGTCTACCCTTGACCCATTTACAATGCATTAGGGGCTTTGACCCACCCCAAAACCCTTGCGTTAGACTAAATATAATAAAAAATATACAAAATGGACCAGTTTCATAGCTCTTGTAGGAGACCCTATTCCAACAGTCCCCCAACACAATATTGTGACTCGTCTCGCATCACTGTGGTGGTGGGGTCTCCACATGCGCATGCAGTGCATTGACAGCTGCGACTAATGGGGGCAACACATCTTGACTCTGAGCAGCAGTGCTCTACGCAATATCTATAAGCTTCTGTGAGGTCAGTCCTTCTGTCACAGCCATGACACTCTCTAGCGTCTGGTTTAGTTGCTTCAAAGAACCATCAACATCCTGTGAAAGCTGGAGGGCTGCAGTAGCCCAGGGTTTGAAGCGTTCCCTGATAACATGCTTCTTATGGCGGAGACCCTCGATCTCATCTTGGAGGGTGTTGCTGGTCTGCAATCGCGCCAAACGCTGTGCAGGGACCAAAGTAGGTAATGTAGCCTTGATCTTCTCGAAAGCTGCCTCCTTTTGTCGCAAGTCCTGATTGATTTTCCAGAGAACTGGATCGCACTGGATCTTGGTCCAAAGCTGCATGGAATCCTCGAGTAACTGGGCACCCTGAGCAATATTTCCTATAATGGTGTTGGTAACCTCGGTCACTAGTGCAATGCGCTAGGCTCATACTTACAGGGGTGTTTTGGGATGCAGTTTGGCTTGTAAGGTAGAGATTTGCTGCTCCAACTGTGTCTTAATGACCTACATCTCCGTCCTGGAAGCCTTCAATGCTGCGACCAATCCTTCCACTTTAGCCCGAGGGGGTGGCTGTGGCCGGAATTTCTTCTGTAACCTCTGTGCAGAGCTGGTGGATCAGAGTTTCGAGCTCTGATTACTGCGCGACAGCAAAGAGTACTTCTGCGTTCTGCTGTGCAATGGTCTGTTCGGCCATACCAAGTTGGTGGTGGATTTGTTGGTCCTGGTGGTGAATCTCCTGAAACACTGTAGTGTAGAGAACTTGTAATGCTACGTGTGGTAGCTTGGAAAGATTCAGCTGCACCCCTGCACCTGCTTGGAGCTGGGTCTCTCGGTCTGGTGAACTGATCACAAGGGCGACGCTAGGTAAGGGACAGAGACGGCTTTCTTCTGTGGCTATCGCTGTACTGCTAGATGCCAAGGGAATTCGTCCTTGAGCCATGCTGGTCTGTATTGTGTTGAGATTCAGCTGCAAGGTTCGAAGCTCTTCCTGGATGGCACTGATTGCAGCCTTCTAGTGCTCCTCTAAAGTGACCCATTTTTCTTTTGTGGCTAGTGTGACAGCTTTTGCGATTTGTTCGAGATCTCCATCCATCAACGTAACCATTTCATCTCGTTCCTTCCGCTGGGTACGCTAATTCTTCCAAGGTCCCTTGAAAGGCTCACCTGTTCACTTCGTACCTCCGACGTTCACTTCCTCTGTGCCTAGCTGCGAATCAACCTGGATCTCAGCCTCAGTGTTGTTCATGGTGGTCTGCATAGGCTGCGTGTCCTTTTTCGTGGCTATGCCTGAGTCTTTCCCTGTGCTTCCAGTCTCCTTGGTGATAACGGGTGGGGGTACCTACGTCATGCTAGTACCGGCGGTGCCCTTGGTGCTGGTTTTGAAGACTATCTTCCAGGCAGGAGGCCATAGCGCAATTACGTTGTCAATTTCCTCATCTGCTACCATATACGGAAGTGACGTATAGGTTTTATCCTTGTGGCTATGGATCTGAATGTTTTTTGTGGTAACCTAGAATGCTGTGATACTCTTGTACTTGTCATATACTGTGGGGGACAGCCGAGGTTGAGAATTGATGGCTGCGGCTACGCTACACTTGAAGAGGACCCAAAAAACTTGGTTATCTTCTATGTGTTGTGCGTCCATGGAATTCCAAAAATGGGCATACCAGCCCCTTCGCACATATCTGGAGGGAGCTCGGGGAGGACCAACTTTGCAGGGGTTTCCCAGGCAACAAGCGCTATCAGAAATAGTAGCCAGGCATAACAGAAGGCTTTCCCCCGCTCCTGCGATTCGCGGACGTTGGATAAGAACTCGTCGCATAAGTATTGGGCCCAATTGAGGCAGACCCCCTTCGCACATTGAAAAACTAGCCGAATGACATAGGCAAGGATGGTTGTGACCTGGCACTTATGCAGTAGCTTGCAAGCTAGTAATATGGTACCCATCTACGTAGCCAGGTCGCTGATGGATTTTATGATGAAGCCCCACGTATTCCTTTCCACATGGTAGGTCTAATGCACATATTCAGTGGTTTCCCCTTCATATTTCATGCCCACACACCCCAGAGGGTGTGGCCTGTTCATGGGAAGGCCCATGATTCTATGAACCAATGCAACATCTATGGGGACCCTATCTTGGATCCATAGGCAACCATTGTGAATTAGGGCGAGCAGCTGTCAGGTCAGTCGATCCGTGATGTTGTAATGGCCAAAGTGGGGCATACGTAGCAGGTTCAAGAGCCCGGATCCCGCCAACCTGCGTAGCCAGCGCTGCGGAATGACTGTGACCCCATTGTTTGCGTAAATTGTGTCGAAGTACAACACGGGGGTCAGCTCAAGGAAGGCTTCGTAGTTTTCCAAGTCGTGATCGTCAAATTTAACTTCATGGAGCTTCCTGCAGGGGTCACTCAGGACATGGACTTCCCCCGGGGTTAGCAGCGTCTACAGATAGGTAACCAAGCCATCAAGGTTCTTTGGTGTGCGCGTCAAGGGCCTGCGCGGGCGGATGAAGGGAGGTAACCAATTGATCGGATTGGTAGGCAGGGCCTCCTCCTACACAGCCTGAGCCTAGGGCATTGCTCGCGAGGATTTGGAATGCCTTGGGGAGGTCCTAGGCTTCCCTGAAGCCCATTTCGTAGCTTTTGGGGGCTTCCCTGAGCACTGTGCTTGCTCTTTTCCCTTCCTAGTGACCGACGTTGAGGGCACTGCTTCATCCTCAACTTCTGGGGCAGTAGGTGCCAAGGGCTCAGCTGGGTTAGTGGCTGTCATCCTAGCGCGGAAAATGAATCCTGACTCTGGGTGGCTACTATCAGCAAGGGGAGGTTGATATGACATGAGAGGAACAGTGCAGACTCGAAGAATCTTACAGCTCAGGCTCTCGTGAGATAGGGCCAAGTTATGCAAGTGAGGCAGAACCCTTGTTTGAGCTATCCGACTCTTTTTATAGTGTCTGAGGGCATCCAATAGTAGGGTAAAATTGACCGGGAACTTACCATAAGGTAAACGGTAAAAGTTCCTCAAAATTAACCTCATTAAATGCCAGCGGCCCGCTCCTTTTAATGGAAACTTTTTCTTTTTACCAGAGGTTACTGTGCCAACGGCTAGTTTTCGCACCTCTTGTGTGCTTGGCGTCCCTGCTACGCTTGGTTTAAACACTTGCACCTCCTATGAATCTTCCCCCAACATAGGCTTAAGCCCTAAGTACTTCAAACTTAAAGGTATGTTCGCTTGTCTTGTGTCGTCGCAATAGAACCGGGTTGCTTTTGTGAGAAAATATTTCAGCGGTGCTATGATCACCGAATATTTCTGAATTTTTTTTTTGTAATAATCTATGTGGCCGAGAAGTGAGCTCAACTACCACTTTGTTGTGGGAGCTGGCAGATATATAATATTCGCATTCCCAATTTTTGCCACCGTGGGGTGCATTTCCATGCTTTCCATACGCAACCCGAGTGGTCCGGTAACCGTGCAAAACCTGTTTGATTTTGAGCCTGGACCCTCTCATGGATCATTCTTACCTTATTTTAGGGCTAGGATACAATAATCAGTCATGCTTGGTGTCTGCGGCTCCCAATTTGGTATTTTAGGTGCGATACATATGGGCGCTTCACCCCATGCAACAGTGTCAATGTTTTGCAGAGCTGCGCCAAGCACCTCTGTCCCACCTACTAATCCAAATGTTCCGAGAAATTAATCCCTCAAAGTCTCCCAGTGGCGGGTGTGCTGATGGAGCTCCGCATCTAAGTACCATGCAGTGGGAAGTGGTCCCAGGGCATGAATAAGCAGATGAACCCACTCCTGGGCGGTACTATCGCACCATTGTTTTATCTAGGCGAACATATATTCGCGTGGATCTTCGAGTCCAAGCAATGTTTTGATTCACACATCGGCTGGGGCCTCAAATCTTAGGATCATCATATTTCGACACTCCTCCCAATCCAGGAATGCCTCCTCATGCGTTACCCACCATTGCGCAGGTGATCCACGCATGGCCAGCTTACAGACCCATAGCCGTTGTTCTTGGGGAACCTTGGCTTTGAACGCTTGCAAAAAGTACCTTCCATTATCAGAACCATCGAAATAAGGTAGATATCTTACCTCTGAGTAGATGCATCAGAATTTCTTCGTGATCCGAAGACATCGCAGCGCAGAGACATCATGTAACCGATTTTTAAAATTCTCTATCTCCCCATCAGAGTCGGAGAAACGTTCACTGTCTTTTTCCCAGCAGACTATCCCCTCCGACGTGGGGTTGATCCAATCCTCATATTGCATAGTCAACTTATAGATATGATCCACCTCCTCTTCATCATGCACTGGTTATGTGTATTGTTCGCCTTCCGCCAGATCTAATGGTACTATTACCCTTGTACCATTATTCTATACGCTGCTTTGCTTCTTTAGGTTAATGATACCTCCCATATCGATGGCCCAATCTAAACCTAGGAGCGTGGGGTAGGGGTCTGCATCTTTGACAATCTGAATTACTTCAAAGTCAGCCCGGACCCTAACCCCTACGATATCCACCACAATCTTCTATAGTCTTCCCAATGGAATGATCTTTTGTTGATTGGCCATACACAGTTGGATAGTAGACCATTCCAACTTAGGCTCCCCCATTCGTTTCCAAGTTTGTTTATGAAATACATTCGCATCTGACCTGAGGTCCAAAATAACCTGATCCATCTCGTAGTCACCGATCTGCGCAATCAACCACATTTCCCTACCGGTGCATTTCTTATACCTATAGATTTTGTGTGCATCCTTGACTTCCAAAGGGAGGATAGGTCGTGTTGCACAACTATCTATTAATGCCTGAAGATTTTCCGCAGCCTTTGGGCTGCGCAGTAGCTTCATACATGCCTATAAAAAGGGTTTGACCTCCTCATTTGCCTTGAGGTCCTCTGATGGCTGTGAAGTAGATGCCTCTGCCTCGGAAAAGTCCTTGCGAGTTGCAATAACTGTTTCATTCTCATTTTTTAGATTCAACCCCTCCTGTTTACTAACTACTGGCCGGATCAGAGGCTCGGTTGTAGTTTTCTCCCCAGGCCCCCCGATGGCCATCCCACTGCGTGTTACGACATTTACGCTTGGATCTTTGTCTCGTAGTTCGGCTTGAACCTCTGCACATTCTGCGTAGGTGTCAGCTACTTTTCTTGCATTTTCATTATCAAGACTGGACAGTCTTCAATTGCATGGTCCAGCTGCCTGCAATACCGACAAGTCTTTCTTGTGGGGTTTGGACAGTCCCTGGCAAAGTGCCCTACGTCTCCACAATTATAACAGATGAGTTTCCCTCATCCTTGACCTGTGCTTCCACCTCTTCTGCCTCCCTTGCCCCTTGCTGGGGAGCCCCCTGCACTCGAGAGCGATCTGGGTGAAGATGGGTCCGATTGCACCCTATAGAGATTCCCCCGATCGATCGTCAAATCATACATTCGACAGTTCTGTTCATCATGTCCTACCAACCTGCAGAACCTGCACCATTGCTATTTTACTTTTGGGACGTACGCAGCAAGGCAGGGACAGTGGTTCATGTCATACAGCGCTGCAACGCGGAAATCCTCGCACCATAGTGCCGGCCCACTTGGTCTTGCCACTTCCCTAGGGCGCAGCGGACTAGGTCCCCCAGCCTTCATGTAGTCTGTCAACAACGGTCAGTTATCCTTGGTGTGACCATTTGTTTTGCAATATATGCACCATATTTCTGGGCTAGCCTCTGCGCCTTGCTCCTTTCGTAGCTTCTGGATCTCTATTTGCATCGCCTCAATTTTTCCTTAGATCTGCTGGACGCCTAGTTGGGTGTCATATCTGGGTGTAGCTTCCAACTTCATAGTGACCTCTAAGGCCTTGTCCGGTGATTCGAAAGTTTGGTGACCCATAGGTACGCACAGGTGAGGTAGCAGCATAGCAATGAACCATTCGGTGTGCTGTCTGTCATTGTAATGAAATCCTCCTTCCCTGATCACCTTCTTCAGCCATTGATTGGCCTCCCACATAGACTCAGAAGGTCCTTGCTTGAAGTCCTTTATATCGACCACCATTTGAGAATATGACTCAGGCTTCTTGAACTGTTGTTTTAAGGCATTATTGACCTCTTAGAAGGTTGAGTTTGCATGTTGTCCGATATATCCCATGTACCAATCCAAATCCCTTCCTTCGAAGGCAAGGGACAGTTGTGCCCTCTTCACCGCATCAATAGCTACGTTCTGCGCAGTCCATATTGATTCTGTGACAAACCGGAACTGCTCCATGTCCTCATCTCCCACACCCTTAAAGGTAGGTAATTTCATGTGAGCAACCATGTCGTCTTCTGGTGGTCAACCTCTTACTCCGGTTTTCTTTCACTACGAATTCCTGAACTTGCCGTTCAAACCATTCATCAATTTCTTTTCTTTCAGGTTTCTAGTACGACCTTGGCATTACCTGATCCCTCTCTCAAAATGTTCCCGGTCCTGGTAGCGAAACCATTTGTTGGCTTGAGGGGTCTTGACCCAGGTTTGGAGGTTACGGTTTTCCAACAAAACCCTATAATACTGGCCCTTTCACAGTCTCACCCGAAGTAGTATGGGTGGGTGTTGGAACTAGGGTTACGCACCCTGGGAGAGGGCAGGTAAGTCAGGTAGAGCTACATTTGACTTCACAAATATCAGATCGCATATTACAAAACCCAGATCTATCAGTCCATGCAATGAATAACAGATATAGGGTAACAAAGCAACTATCACAGCTATTCTTGCATAAAGACCAATAGACAGATTCAGATCAATTATCGACGCAACATAAGTACTTAGCACAGTTACTTATGGAGCTATATATAGAATCATGCATACCATAATAGATCTAGATCATAGTATAAACAAGCAACAAAAGTACTTTTGTAGATTAAATCAATGACACAGAGCATACATAATCAGATATCACAGATTCAATAGGTTCAGAGATTTCAATAGCCTTCCGCATTCATTAATCCTCCAGATCCTTTTACAATACCCAAAACCAACCTGCGCACACAGCAACAGGGTCTGCACACAGCAGGACTGAGGATCTCCGCGCACACAGCCAGCAGGAGTCCTTTCCCAAAACCTAGAATAGATATACTAATTTGCAATTCGCAACAATATTAGTCTTAGTCTGTCTTACCACTCAAAAAGGTTCAACTACTTATACTATTTTAGCCTACGCATCCAATGGTCCACAAACCATGGTTTGCAGACTCTTGGTCTACCCTTGACCCATTTACAATGCGTTAGGGGTTTTGATCCACCCCAAAACCCCTGCATTAGACTAAATATAATAAAAAATATACAAAATGGACCAGTTTCATAGCTCTTGTAGGAGACCCTATTCCAACAGCTCAGGTATGGCTCCCTCACCCTCTTTCTATGCATCATTTGACTAAAATGTGTAAATTTTGAGGAAATAGAGTTTAATAGGCAAAAAGGTGGCCAGTTAACTTGGCCATCCTTGAATAGTTAAAGAAGTTAGTGGAGTTTCCATACCACATGGAGCTATCACATCAATTAACGGAAAGATCATGATGAGTTGGAGTTGATTCCGAAGTAGGATGGAATGATTGGCTTGAGTGGGACCAACGGTCCAAATGAGGAAACCTTGTACCAAATACACATCACCACTATGCTCTAAGCTCGTTCGATTTGGAATAAAAAATGTACTTTGGATCATTCCCCCTCATTCTATTGTGCATTTCGAGATCAATTAGAGAAATATAGAGACATGAGACACCCTGGAGTTTCAATCCATGGTCTTGGCATGCAACCCGTGCTACAAGAAAGTTTGCTATTGATATAGGAAGTTTGCACGGAGGTCACAAAGTGTTATAAATTGTCATTTAATCCAACCTCAGGGTGTGTTGACACCCCAACACCATCCTTCAAGCCAGAGATCATCATAATTACATAGGTAAGTGGCCATCACCCCATCAAGCTGAAAATATTTTTCATGGTAATATACACACAGTCAAGCCATAATTCAGGAAATTAAAAGGTTTTTCAAATGAGTAGGGATAAGAAAAATACATTGTGTGTAAAAATAAAACCTTTTGGGTACCATATCATAGTTCTTTCAGAAACAATCCACAGAAAAACATCTCTCTAACACAAGCACAAGATGGGTGAAGGTTTCAATATAAGGGAGCCCACATACATAAATATTATTAGAATACACCCTCCTGTGGTTGAAATTTTTTGAAATCACCAGTGCTTAGGGTTATTTGAGCTCCTAAAAGGCTTTGATGATGAAGAGGCTCAAAAATTTGTAGTAGCCTTTCACTCCCAAGTAGATGATAGTGCCACCATAGTGGTAAGAGGGATAAAAATTAACATAACCCCTGAGCTCATTAGCAGAGTCACCACCTTACCTGTAATATTCCAAAATGGAAAAGACAGGAATATATAAATCTACAACATTCCAAATAAAGCAAAACAGGAATATAGATAAAATTTAGAAAATGTTGGAAATATGCTGCAACTAAAAATTACATCAAGACATTATAACTATGAGTAGAAATAGCACTATTAGGTCCCTATATTACTAGTATAGTCCCTTATTGTTGTTAGCGTAACCCCCTTATTATTATTATTGTACCCCTGTAACCCCCATATTGTTATTATTGTGCCCTTAAATTATTATTGTTAGGTCGGCTAGGATTACATTGTGGCCCCACTAGGATTACATTATGGCCCCATGGACTCCCATATATAGAAAGGAGGTTTTGTAAATTGTATCATCCAAGAATTGTTCATTTATGTAATGTATTGGAGGTTGCCCCCTCGAAGTGGCTCATTTCTAAGGCGTTGATATCTCTTTTCTTCTCTTTTTGGAGCTGGTTACACAACATTTGGTATCAGAGGTTTGGATTCTAAGGTTTCACTGCTCCAAACAGGTCATCGTGGTATTTTCGCTATAAATTTGTTTCTACGAAGTTTCAGAAGCTGAAATTTTTAGGGTACGACGTCGAAACTCTGAGGAACATCTTCACAAAATTTTAGAGCTTGGTTCGCAATATTTTTGGAGATATAGTTTGTGGAATTTAGGTCTTTTTGTAGGCTCCTCAATTTAATATAAACAGGTCATCATGGCATTTGTGCTAGAAATTTTTTTCTACGAAGGTTCAGAATCTGAAATTTTTAGGGCGCGAAGATGAAATCCTGAGGAAACATGTTGCAAAATTTCAGAGCTTGGTTCACAATATTTTTGGAGATATGATCTGTGGAAGGTATTGCTTTTTTAGGCTCCTGAATTTCATCTCAAAGAGGTGATTGTGGGAAAATCTTCGTAAATCTCTCTCTGAGAATCGGATTGGAGTGCCGTAAAAAGTGGTCACAAGTACACGGATTGCAGTTTTGTTTCTATCAATTTCAAAGCTAAAATATGAAACAGTGACACGTGGTAAGTCGTACAAGTTCACTCTACTGAACCAGTCCATAATTAGGTCATTGTGGGAGATTGGACATAACTTTGCCTTGGAGGATCCAAATCAAGTCAAACCTGTGGCATTCGAAATATAATTCATAAGGCTACCTCAGTGACAAATTTTAGATATTGAAGAGCCGCAATCACAGAGATAATCCACTTTCAATATCAAGCTCCTCAAAAGCAAGAAAAAGGTGTGTATTTTATTTTCAAATTGCATAAGTCTTGTTTGAAGAATCAATTTGAATTGATTCCAAGGGAATATTGTAGAATATATATCAGTATTGGGTTCTAAAAAATGCCCCGTAAAAATAATTCAACACCCATTAAGCCTTCAGAAGGCTCTACTATGACTCATGAAGATGAATAATTGCAACATGATCTATCAAAATTACAAGAGCAAGTGCACCAAATGTCGCTCTCGCAAAGAGCAACAAAAAATGAAATGGAAGTTTTGAAGAAAGGCGTGGAAGCAAAGATGGATGGTTTGAAGAATAATATGGATGGTTTGAAGAAAGGCGTGGAATCTAAGATGGATGACATGGAAGCGAAGATCGATGAAAAAATGAAAGACAACATGGAAAACATGAAGAAGGATCTAAAAGTAGACATCGAAGGTTTGGCAAAGTTGATACAAGAAATGTTTCCTAATGGTGAAAAGATAGTAGAGGAAACTCATGATGAGAACAAAATAAATGTTAATCGTGATTTCATAAACTCTAATGTTGGCGGGAAGAACCACCATATTCCAAAATGGATATGAGGAAGTTTGATGGAAAGGATCCTGTAACATGGATACTACAGATGGAGCAATATTTTGATCTCCATAATGTGAAAAACACACAAAAGGTACGCATTGCAACTTTACATTTAGAAAAAAATACATTTGTATGGTATCGATGGCTTTGCTCCCGTAAAAAAATTGTCACTTTGTCAATTTTTATGGAGGAAATGATAGCACATTATGAGGATACAAAGAGAAACACCTTCTTTAGCTAATTGATAATCTCAAACAAAAAGGTTTAGTGGGGGAGCACATTGAGGACTTCCAAAAATTGAATATAAGGGTAACTGATATTCCAGAGGAACACATGATTGATCTCTTCATAGGTACTTTAAAGGATAACATCCAACATGAAGTTCACGTTTTGGAACTTGATTCATTGGAGAAGGCATTCAGGTTGGCAAGAAAAATTGAATGTAAAATTATGGCGACAAGGAAGCCTACCACTCACTTCTATAAAGAAGGAAGTGTTGCTACGCCTAGATTTACACAACCTACAAGGTTGACACCACAAAAATTGGAAGAAAAAAGAGCAAAAGGGCTTTGCTACACTTGTGATAGAAAATACACTAAAGGTCATAAGTGTGCTAAGAAGAAATTATTTTACATAGATTGTGAAGAGGAAGAAGAAAATGAACAAGAAGAGGATATACACCAAGAACCAGCCCTAGAAGAGGAAGAAATGAGTCCGACCATATCGTGTAATGCATTGGTAGGAATTACCACTCTCAAACTCTCAAGATAGAAGGACATATCAAGAAGAAAAAGGTAATAGTGTTGATTGATTCAGGTAGCACCCATAATTTTATTCATTGTAAGGTAGCCATGGAATTGAATTGTTTCTTATACCCAGCACCAGAATGTCAAGTGATGGTTGCAAATGGAGGAACTATAAATTGCTCTGGAAAATGCCATAATATCAAGCTAACCATGGGGGAATATGTATTGAATAGTCCAATGTTTTCCATTCCTATGGGAGGTGTTGATGTTGTACTAGGAGTACAATGGTTACAATCTTTGGGGACGGTAGCTTTTAATTTTCAAGAACTTTTCTTGAAATTTTTTTCAGAAGGAAAGGAAGTTGAATTACGGGGTATTGAAGGGAAGCCAGGAAATATAAAAAGCTCTAATGTCATGAAAAATCTTCTAAAGAAAGAACAATGAGGCGTCATTGCACAATTATGCTCACTAGAATTTCCAATATCAAAATCATCTATTTCTGCAGATCTCCAAAAAGTCTTGGACAATCATTCCAACGTGTTTGAAACTCCCAAAGGACTCATAACTATTCATGATCATGATCATGCTATTCATTTGATTCCAGGAAGTGTTCCTCCAAACATCAGGCCTTATAGATATCCTTATGTCCAAAAGAGTGAAATTGAACGTATGATTGCAGAAATGTTTGAGGCGGGTATAATTCAACCTAGTCAAAGTTCTTTCTCTACTCCTGTAGTATTGGTACACAATAAGGATGGATCATGGCGCATGTGTCCAGATTATAGGGAGCTCAATAAGCTCACCATTAAAGATAAATTTCCCATTCCTATGATTTATGAATTATTGGATGAATTACATGGAGCAATTTATTTTACCAAGTTGGATCTTCGTTCAGGATATCATCAAATTAGAATGAAGACTGAAGATATTCCAAAAACAGCATTTCGAACTCATGAGGGTCATTATGAATTTTTGGTCATGCCTTTTGGTTTTACCAATGCACCTTCTACATTTCAAGGGTTGATGAATTCCATTTTCAAACCCTTCCTTAGAAAATTTGTGCTAGTATTTTTTGATGATATACTAATCTACAGCAGGTCTTGGAAGGATCATGTTCAACATGTTGACAGTGTGCTCAAACTATTGTAGGAGAAACAATTATATGCAAAAACATCCAAATGTTTCTTTGGAGTACAAGAGGTGGAATATCTGGGTCATATTGTATCTCACGAGGGTGTTAAGGTAGACCCTAATAAAATTAAAGCCATTAAGGAATGGAAAGTCCCCACAACCATAAAGCAGTTGCGAGGATTTCTCGGGTTAACAGGGTATTATCGCAAGTTTGTTAAGAATTATGGGAGAATAGCAGCACCTCTAACAACATTATTGAAGAAAGATGCATTTTCATGGACTCCTTAAGCAACTAAGGCCTTTGAACATCTTAAAGAGGCAATGTGCCTAGCACCGGTCTTAGCTACGCCAGACTTCACAAAAACCTTTATTGTGGAATGTGATGCCTCAGGAAATGGAATTGGTGCTATTTTAATGTAGGAAGGAAGACCCATTTCTTTTGAAAGTCGTCCAATCAAAGGAAAGTATTTACAGAAACCTATTTATGAGAAGGAAATGTTAGCAATACTGCATGCACTAACGAAATGGAGAACTTACCTAATGGGAAGACACTTCAAGGTAAAAACTGATCATGATAGTCTTAAACACTTTTTGGAACAAAGACTATCTTCAGAAGAGCAGCAAAAATGGGTCACAAAGATGTTGGGTTATGACTTTGAAATAATATACAAAAAGGGAAGCTTAATGTTGTTGCAGATGCACTCTCAAGAAAGAATGAAGAGGTGGAAGCATTTCTTTGTGCCATTTCTATTATCCAACCAGATTGGATAACCGAAGCAAGAGATGAATGGAAGAAGGAAAAAGAAGTATGGACACTCATTCAAAAGTTGCAGCAATATCCTAGTACATCTGATACATTTAGTTGGAAAAATTATTCTTTATGGTACAAAGATCGCTTATATCTTTGTAAGAATTCCCAACTAAAACAAAATATTCTTTTGGAATTGCAAACTTCTCCTTTAGGAGGACACTCAGGATTTTAAAAAACTTACCATAGGGTGCAGAAAGATTTTTTTTGGGATGGGCTTAAATCTGATATTCAATAGTTTGTGGCGGAATGTTTGGTTTTCCAGTAGAATAAAGTGGAGACAATTAAGACCCCGAGACTTCTACAACCTTTATCCATTCCAAGTCAACGATGGTAGGATATTTCAATGGATTTTATCACAGGTTTACCTAAGTCCGAAGGAAAGAGTGTCATCATGGTGTTAGTTGATAGACTTACCAAGTATGCACACTTTTGTGCATTATCTCATCCATTTAAAGCAAGCACAATTGCTACTACATTTATGGACAGAATTCAAAAGCTACATGGAAACCCAAGGGTTATTGTGAGCGACAGAGATCCCATTTTTACTGGAAATTTTTGGACGGAGTTATTTTCTTGTTTGGCTACTCAATTAGTTCATAGCTCATCTTATCATCCTCAATATGATTGTCAAATTGAGATAGTAAATAAATGTTTGGAAGGATATCTTCGTTGTTTTGTATCTGATAAACAAACACAATGGGTCAAGTGGTTACCTCTTGCTGAATGGTGGTATAACACTTCCTTCCATACTGCAGCAAAAATGACCCCATTTATGGCACTTTATGGATATCATCCACCATCCATCACATCATCTTTAAGGGAAAATTCGAAGGTTCAAGCAGTGGAAGATCACATCGAGCATCAGCAAGAAGTTCTCCAACTCTTAAAGGATAACCTGAATTTGGCACAAAATAGAATGAAACAACAGGCAGATCAACATCGCAGCGAGAGAAGTTTTGATGTAGGAGATTGGGTATTTTTACGGCTACAACCATAAAAACAAATGTCCCTCAAGCAAGCTAAGAAGGATAATAAATTATCACCAAAGTACTATGGTCCTTACAAGGTGTTGCAAAAGATTGGTACTATGGCATACAAATTGGAGCTTCCCGCTTCTTCACGAGTGCATCCAGCTTTCCATGTTTCATGCTTAAAGAAGGTTATAGGTGAAAATCTTCCAGTTCAAACAATATTTCCAGAACTTGATGAGGAAGGAAAAATCATATTGGAACCTGAAGCGGTCACGGAAACAAGAACTCGACAGCTACGGAATCAATCAATTTCAGAGTATCTCATCAAGTGGAAGAACTTACCCACTGAAGATTCTACATGGGAGGATGAGAATTTTATACAAAAGCACCCAAAGCTACTCAAGCGTTGAGGAAAACACTTTTTTGAAGGAGAGGGGCATGTTAGGTCCCTATACTACTAGTATAGTCCCTTATTGTTGTTAGTGTAACCCCTTTATTGTTATTATTGTACCCCTGTAACCCCCATATTGTTATTATTGTGCCCTTAAATTATTATTGTTAGGTCGAATAGGATTACATTGTGGCCCCACTAGGATTACATTATGGCCCCATGGACTCCTATATATAGAAAGAAGGTTTTGTAATTTGTATCATCCAAGAATTGTTCATTCATGTAATGTATTTGAGGTTGCCCCCTCGAAGTGGCTTATTTCTAAGGCGTTGATATCCTTTTTCTTCTATTTTTGGAGCTGGCTTCACAACAAGCCCAGTCATATCATTATAATATATATATATATATAAATATATATATATATATATATAAAGTACACAATTCTCTAAAGAAGATGCAATCAAGCCAACAAGAAGTGGCTAAAATACACTAATGAAAACTAGCATTGGAAATGTTATGCTACTACTGCTGCTGTTGCTGGAAACTACTGCTACTGTGAAGAAGAACCATGTGCAGGAGGCTATTGGAGTGCTCATAAAGATCTGGTATTTTAACCATGGACTCTACTAAAAAAACCCAGAAAAACCCAAAAATGGTTTGGCGAGATTTTAACTTTGGATTTTCAGCCCTTTTTGGGTTGCCAACTGCACCCCTGTTGGATGAATTACACACTCCTCCTGGGTAACTGCTGATATGGGGTTAAAATTATGATATAGCTGCTGCAATAACACCCAATAATCTCAATACATGAAGGGATGACCCCTTGTTCAGATCTCCAAGCTAGAAGCTTGAGATCTATCTCCTCCTTCTTCCTCCACTAGATGCAGCTGCTGAATACACACCAGTTGGAATAAAATGCGCTACCAGGGAGGCTGAAGCTATAGCCTAATGCTAGATGCTACAATTCAGCTCAATAATTATGGAATTAATATGACCAAAGTGAAGGGATGGTCCCTCACAATATTTCTAGCTAAAATACTGGAAACTTCCTTCCTCCTTCAGATCTACATGACTGGACTGCGCAATTCATGGGGGAACTGCTGCTGCATGGAGGTATAAACGGATGGCCTGAATTTTTGATATCAATATTTTCCTCCTGTAATACTAATATTGAAGCACAAGGTGAAAGGATGAACCCTCCACCAGTTTCCTAGCTGGAAATTATAGAAACATCCTCCTCCTCTTAAACCCTCAAGCAGGAATGTGTAATTCCTGAGACTGAATGTGTTAGAGAGGGGTTGAATGTGGCACCAATAACCGATGATGAATGGCTAGTCAAAGAAACCTTCCGAGAGTAGGCACTCGAAGTACCTCGTGGGTAAGGGTGGGATTTTCACTCGGAAACACCCGTGTGCTAAACAACACTGTAGACTTAGCTAAACAACTGAAGCATGCACAAAAATTTCAACTTGCAAATCCAGATCTAAGATCAAATTATAAAATTTTAATTCTATTGCTTCCTTCATCTTCCTTTTATGCTCTATGAGCCTTCCCTAGCCTTGACCCACCTCATAACTACGCTGCTCATGTGGCCACTAGCCTCCATGAAGACTGCGTTGTCTCTCCATGATCTTTGCATTTAGTTTCCACTCTCTCCATCACATGCGAATTTAATGCACCAATTCCTCCATCATATGATCATTAGTGTTATATGATCTTACTTTTATTGCTCCATGATCTTACTTTTAATCCTCCACCATATCCATGATCTTCACATTAATGATGCATGATCTCCACTCTTCCCTCATTAATAAGCTACTCCACTACTCCATAATGCATATCTACTTCTAATTAACCCACATACACACATAAAAAGTAGATTTTATTCATCTATGGGGTTTATAGGTCCCTCCACCCTCTTATTTACTTAATTAATTAGAAAAATTAAGAACTCTAATATTCCAATTATATGATGGAAAATTGGGAATATTACAGTCCTCCCCGCAAAAATGTTGCTTGTCCTCAAGAAACTGCAAAAGTAGATGCTATATCAATATATCTCCCTCCAAATGGCATCATCATATGGAAGGCCTCCCCATCTGCTCTAATGTGTTATGCATGCCCAACACCAAAGATTCCTCTCTAGAATGTCTAGAGTGGGATCCAACTGAAAAGTTAGATTCCTCTCCTCATCAATGAGTCTGCAAGTGGCAACCATATGATGTCCAAGATACTCCTCTATACATGAGATACATAAATTGGAGTGGTCCCTTCGCAAATTGGAAAGTCCCAACTCATAAACTATCTCTTCATCCCATGCTACATGGAGTAGATTGTATCTCTCCATGCTTCCATCCTTGGCCCTGTTGGATCCAAGAATTATCCCAACACTGTGCAAAATAAGAAGTAGATACATATGGATGGACATGTAAAATGTCAAACCATACTCCCCCAATAGTAGCCACTGCAGCAAAGCCTCCTGCTGCCATCCCAAATCATCATCAACCCAAGTATGAGAGCCATATTATCTGAAGAGAAGCCACCACAGAAATGCCTCTTGCTTCCACTTTAGATTATCATCATACCAAGTGTAGTAGCCATACTCTCTGAAGAGAAGCAACCGCAGCAATTCTTTGTGCTGCAATACCACCTCATCACCATACCAAGTATGGTGGCCATACTCTTCCAACAGAAGCCAATGTAGTAAGGCCTCCTTTTTCCATCCTCCATCATCATCATGCAATGTATGGGAGAATGTCAACCCATAATATCCCAAGAGTAACAAAAAAAACAAGGATTATTTCTGCCACCTCATATCATCATGATGAAAATCATGGAGCAAAAATATACTGATTGACATGTAGAATGTCATATCATAACAATATAACCAAGCTCCCTGATGCCACATCATGTGAGTGCCATACAATTCCCCAAAAAATACTCCACCCATTGACATATGATATTTCATGAGATGTCCAAACTCTCTAAAAAATAACCAGCGTAGCCATGCCTCTTGCTGCTGCATCACACCAGTGCTATGCAAGGCATGGATCATAGAAATGTGAAATGTTGGGTAGTAACCATACTCACCTAAAAGCAAATAGCACAACCATGCTTCTTTCTGCCCCATATCATAGATCTGCAAGTGGTTTGTCAACCCCTTGCTCGTCATCCTCATCCATCCATCCCACTATGGAAGATGATTCATACCATGCTCCAACTTGGTATCCACCCAAGGTAGAATAATATCCTCCTCAATCTGATAAGCTTTACGCTCCATGATATGTTGAAGTGCACCCCCCTTGAGGTCTCTCCATGATATCCTCTAATCAATGGCCTGATAGAACCCATAAGGTTCTACATATGTTGTAGCTAGAAACTTCTCTTTGAGATGTGAGTTCTCATTAAGAAAAATCCATCCCAATTATGGAAAATGATCTCCATCATAAGATGTGCCCATGTACTTCAAAACTAGGAAGAGTGCAGGGTGAAACAAGGGAGACCACAAACTCCAACCAAGAGCCCCATCAAAATTGAAGAATCACCAAATAAGAAAGAAGAAATAGGGTCAGAGGACGACAATATTCAAGAGGTCACTTCACCTAAAAATACAACTACGACCTATACAAGGAGGAACTCCTTGTTACACTAAATTTTTTTACCATGACTATTAATTTAGATATCTTGCCATCCGATGGAGTGTCTCAAGTGGATCCCCTATGAATATTGAAGTAAAATAATACCAGGGACAAGAGGAATTTTGGTTTTCACTGCTTAAAAACAAATTTTGAGCACCTGCGTGGTTCTCCTAAACAAAACCCGCGCATGCGTAGTTTTTTTGAACAAAAAATGCACAGATCTGCACAATTTCTTCCACTAAGAAGTGCGCAGGTCCGTTCACGCACATAAAAATAAAAAGGGTAAGTTCTAAAAGATTTGGTTGAGGAATCTTATCCAAATTAGAAACCTTGAACCACTACATACCTGCACCTCATCCCTTGGTATATGGAACTAAAATCCTTTTATTAACTATCATATCCCTTGAAAAGTGGAACTAAAAACCTCCTCATCCTCCCTATAAATTCAACATAGGGCTAAAGGAATGGGAGACTTTTGGGATTGGAATTTGTAAACTTATGATGCTGGTTTTGGGCCTGAAGAGCTTGTCATCAAGGGAAGGAAAGGATACCATTGGAAGAGGCTTACGACGTCAAGGCATGGGTTGTAAGATTACTCTTTTTTATTCCTGATAATACATATGGATCTCTTTTTCTCATTGTCTTGTTTCTAAATTCATTGAAATGATGTCAATATTTAGACTCCTTGATCAATATGTTGAATTGGTATTTATGATTACTATATATTGCAGGTGCTTTCATCCTTTACATTGTTTATGATTGCAAGTTCTTCTCAGCATTGAAGGATTTATTTAGAGCGAAAGGCTACATCAAACATTTTGATTGAAAGGTAGGAGCATAACCTCCTCATTCGTAAGTTATAATAATCTAAAATGCTAATAGTTTAGATAAATAGACATTCAAATGGTTGTTTGTTTCTAGTTACCTATTGGGGTACTAGAGAGATCGCTCTTGTCCGTAAGAGGGATTTATCCAGAAAACAAATTGGCGACTCCACTAGGGAACGAGTTCTCCTTTGTGTCCTTTTGTAACCTTTGATGCCTTTAGACCCTTTTAATAATTGAAATTTCTGGTTTGAAACTTTTTTTTCTTAATTTTCTCAATCTACGTGATTTTTGTTCAAAAAGAAAGCGCAGATGTGCTCATTTTTTCTTTATAGAAAGTGCGCATGCGCACTGAAATCTGTTGTCTACCTGCGTAACCCTGTATTATTTTTGAAAAAGTTAAGGTTTCTCTAATTTAAGTCCATATTTTTGGTTTTTATGATCATGTTAGCTTGTTTACAATTTTATTAAGTCTCTATTAAGTTAATTGGGTGTTTTGAATCTTCTTTTTTGAGAAATTATTAATTTTATTTCCTTTGGTCATTGCTTTGAGGTTTGTTTTAGTTTCTTAACAATTTTTGCATCTTTTTTTCTTTTATTTTTGTGTCTGAGTGTTAATCGCCTTAGAGTGTTTTTACTTTTGATATTTGAAATTCTCACCCACATTAGGGGAATTTTGAGGTCTAAAATGGGCCTCCTAAGGAAAATGTACAATCAAAATTCACTTTATGAGAACCAATCACATTTTAGGGGATGACATCATCCTCAATGGTTGAGGTGGCATTTCTTGAGTTAAAGGCACTTGTTACATTCTCAATGGTGGATAAAAACTCATGGTTAACCATGGTAGTGCTTTAAGTACTTTTAAAGTCAAAGTAAAATACTAATAATAAATGTCATTTCACACTTTTTGAATAAAATATTATTTTTGTCATTTCATATTTTTTGAAAGAAACAATGCCTATCCTTAACTAATCTTCATGTCTTTACACATTTTTCGATAAATATTATATTTCTATATTTTCATATATTTATTTTTGAATTATATATTTCATTTTATTTAATATTACAATTTCAAATTAATTATAATTTATTTTAACTTGTTTAAGTACAAATGACAAATGCGTTAATTGTTTAATGATAATGGCATTTTATTGAAAAAATAATTCTTATTTATAGTCACTTCAATACAATTTTTTTATTAATTTTATTTTGGTACACCTTTTCAATTGAATTTAACCATGGTTACATGGATTGTGGTGAAAAAAGTAAAATGAAAATTCATAAATATTATTTTATTGACTTAGCTATTATTTTATTATTTCCTTAGGAGGTCAATTTTAGACCTCAAAATTCTGCTAATTATTTTCTTTACTTACACTTGATTGGTTCTTTAGATTGCATTGGTGAAGAAAAATGGTCTTGTTGTTCTTTTGCTGATTTGGAATCATCTTTTGTTTGAGAAATATCTTGCATAGATTACATTTGTATAGTTAGAATTCTTATTTTTAGAATATGAACGAAAAATGTGCATCGATTACATTTGCATAGTTTTCAAGTGAATTGTGCATATATTACAACTGCATAGTTTACATTCCGTAAAAGTCAACTATAGATTTAGATCAATTTCTTTGATTTTATTTTTGACGAAAATCACTTATCTTTACAGTTTTGGGTTTTGAGTTTTGTTGGTTTGCTGATCTATCAAAAAAGAGTCTTTCACTTCTGCAATTGGTTGTGTCGATCTATTTTCTTTCACTGAATATCATCATATATTCATTTATGCCTATTGTAAAGAGTTATTTCATCAATTGAAAGAACATGTCTCTTATTGAAAGATAGCCCTGATTTGAATTTACATGCTTTTATGCTTGTTTAAAAACATAAAAATAAAAAAATTGTTTTGGAATTGATTATCATTAGTTTTTCTTGCTGAAATTAGTGCATTAAAGAATTTGTTATATTTTCTCTTATGTATCAAAATTTTCATTGTTGGAAGTGAATGGAACCTCTCTCCTTACTTTAGTTAGGATTTATCGAAGTGAAAATATTACATTATCATATTCGATTGCATTCAATTTTGGGTTAGGTCATAACACCACTGGTTTCATATCCATTTACCCTTTGAGTAAAAAACAACCAAAATAACACAACACTAAATAAAATTCATTTAGAAATTTTTACATTTTCTAGGGCTCTTTCCACCAATCTAGTTCAGGATTAGTGCTTTGGAATAGGGAGTAGTTAACTTTCCAAAGCAACTAAACAAACAATAGTATCTTGCGGTAAGGAAAATTCCAATTGTTTCAATTTTTCTCTGGGAAGATCTTCTTAAAAGAGTCAAGCACGAGGTCATAATAGACCTAGTGGAGTAATATTACCTACTTCATTGGTAAAGATAGAATATTTTTACGCATTACAAACAGTAAAACTCGGATTAACCATTTTCAAGGAGCTTGGGATCACTTGCTAGTAAACCTCGTATTTACCATGTCGAGGAGCTTTCAAGGGGATTTAGCTTTGATACTCTTTCCTTGTGTGTATATCGGGCCACATACTGTTCCCCTAGGTTCAATTGTCTCAGTTGGTAACCTTAGTGGCCATAATATTTAGGATTTTTCCCAAGGTGACAGTGGAGGGAATGTCCCACTGTACCTGGAACAGACGTTGACCAGACTCACTTGGAATTTTTTAGGGTAATATTCACTCAAGATGGCATAGTGGAGTTACTTTCACTAGACTGTTTCATTAAGCAGGTTGTCAGGGTAATTGTTCCAACCGCTTGTTTTTCACATTGATCTCTGTGACGTTGGGTTTCATCACCGACTAGTGATTTTGCTGTGAAAACAAACTGTTTGTGTGTGGTTGAATCTTATTTTTTGTAGCGCGTGTTCATTTGTTTGAATGTTTAGAGACCTTAGGTGTGGATTTTGAATTTGAACTGTTAATAGAATTCACCAAAGTTGAATCTAATGGCTACAGTTCCAAAATTTACCAATCAAGGAACCCCTCTTAACAAGAATCCCAGTAATTTTCCTTGCGTTGGAAATGTTGGTCCTCCTTATATGTCTACATTTTCATTACCTATATTTACCATAGGTTTACCAGTATGGTTATTTTCAACTTCGTTGGCCTCGAATTCTCAAAATTTTCCACCTCAACCGGATGCTTCACCTCAACAGAGTTCACCATCTCAACATCACCAACCTCATGTTGACCCTTTACCTTTTTTTCAAAACATGCCTTCCTCCCTTTCTTCTTCTTTGCTTGGTAAAAGCCTTGATGCTAGTAACCAGGTGACTAAGAAGAAGTAGAAAGGGAAGAAGAAGAAGCAATATAAGAAAGAAGTCACCCAACCAACCCTGGCTGTGAGTGTTGGTAGTGTTTATGAAACCTCCAACATGCATCGTAAAACCAAATACCCTTGCAAGATTTGTAAGGGTGACCACTTCCTTATCAATTGTCCTGGTATTCCTAAGGTCTTGGAAGTATGGTTAGAAAAATCCTATAAACTTACTGTTGATCCATCAACCAATGATTGCCAGGCTCCTGGTAAAAAGGGTCAAGTTAGGTTTCCTTGTAGGTTATGTAAAGGGAGTCATCAAACTCATCTTTGCCCTCACATTGATGAAGCCTCAAAATTGTTGGAAAACCTTACTGTTCAGCAACAACAACTTCCACCTAGTTGTTGTAAACTTTCTCCCAACCTACTGTCAATTAACGAAGAGATTGATCTAATTCCAAGTACATTCAATCCCACTCTTCCATTGGAGAGTGAAACTCATATCACTCAGGTTGATGATCCATTAGTTGATCAAGTGGTCAACTTGATTTCACATTCAGTCAATCTGAATCTCCCTATAGAGAGTGAAATTCATACCATTCAGGTTCTTCTTATGACATCAGATTCTTCTATGCCAGGGGGAATTTCACTTGTTTCTATAGAACCCCTTCCAAGTACTGAGGTATTTTCCTTTGATTGGAATAGACTGACATGACCTTTTCTTCCTTCTTCCATCCCTTTCAAAATAATTGTGAAGGTTTATGGTAAGAATGTGCATTGCACAAATGTAAATGACGGTGCCTCTGTTAGTATTTTATCCTCAACTGCTTGAAAAGCTTTGGGTTCCCCTCAGTTTGTGCCTGTTACACAAAATCTGTTAGCTTTTAACAGAACCATTAGTGAACCTTTCGGGATCCTTCCTAAGTTTCCTATTACCTTGGAAGGTAAAATTATCTATATTGATCTTATGGTAGTTTGAGGCCCCTTGGATTTCAATTTTCTCCTTGGGCGAGACTATGTCTATGCAATGAAAGCTTTCATATCGACACTCTTTTGCCTAATGCTTTTCCATCACAATGGAAACATTGTGACTATTGACCAGATTTTGTTCGTTAGTCTTGATTCGACAACCAACCATCCAAAACCCTTGAATTTTCTTTATACGGAAGTGGTATCTACCCCGCTACAGGTTAATTATGTGGCAACCAGTCCCATGTTTTCAGTTACCAATGCAAGCGAGTCTCTCATTGTTTGCTCGAATTCCTTTGATTTAGATTTGGTAATTGACATGGTGAACCCTATGGGGGTATTTTAACATAACGTTCTTATCCCTATTGAGTCCCTTGACATGGGTTCCTTCCAAAGAACTGTTCTTCCTTCTGATGAAGACCTCTTAGAGGCCATGTTCGAGGTGTGTCCCTTGACATGTGTTCCTTCTAGTTGGAAGGCATGATCAAGGTTCCCATGAGGATAGTTCCTTTTACTATTTCAACCTCGTTAAAAAATGAATCAGGTCCTTATGAGAATATTTCCTTTTCTTGCATCAAGTTCTTTAAAAATGAAACAAGATTTCATGAGCATAGTTCCTTTTATTGTGTCAAGCTCGTTAAAGAAATGAAACAAAGTTCTATGAGAATAGTTCCTTTTCTTGTGTCAAGCTCGTTAAAAAATGAAACAAGATTTCATGAGCATAGTTCCTTTTCTTGTGTCAAGATTGTTAAAAAAATGAAACAAATTTCTATGAGTAGAGTTCTTTTCATGTGTCAAGCTCGTTAAAAAATGAAAAAAGTCCTCTCCTAATTGAGTCGAGTCTTTGACTAGATCTCGTAAATGATTAAGTCGAGTCTTTCATCTGATATCATAAATGAACCTTCATTCCATCTAGCTATTAGTAACCAATAGTCTACTTAGGTGAATGAAATGAAATGAAGCTTGGGGGAGCATGTGCTCTTCCAAGTTATGCTTGGGGGGCATTAAAAATTATCTCAAGAAACGTTTGTGGGGCATTGAAACTTATCTCAAGCATGATTTTTCCTTTGTTTCAAGCTTGTGTAAAAATGAAACAAACCAATCTCAATCACAGTTTTCTCAGTTTCAATCTTGTGTAAAATTTAAACCACTCTCAAGCACAATTTTTCTTTATTTCAAGTTTGTATAAAAATGAAACCTATCTCGAGTCCATTTCGGTTATTATTTTCAAGACTCGTTAAACTCATGAAAATCCCAAAATTATTTTGCTATCTTTCATTCTTGTACAACAAATGAAAATGCTGAGTTCTTTCCATCTTTTCCTACTCATAAATTAAATTAAAAGTCGGCCATAGAGTAAACTTTTATCATGTTTTCGGCCTCTCAAAAAATACAAAAAAGCGAAACCATGTAGTCCTCTTTTAAGCCCTTTTCAGAATCTCTAAACATGAAAATATTTCCGAGCACTTGACTATTCAAACTCGTTAAAAATAAATGAATAGTCAAATATTCTGTATAAGTTTACCCCTTTTCCAGATGGAACTAGACTAATTACGAAAAATGTATACGTTGACTAAGAATGATCAATATAGTTCTCTCCTACATAATTTTATCCTTTTTTGGGTTTGAGAGACTAAATTTACAAAAAATAACACTATGGAGTTTACTTATGTTTTTATCTTGACTCCCTAAAACTGAAAAACATCGAGTTTTAATTTTTCTGGGCTCATTAAAAATTTACGTTGAAAGAACAACATGAGTTTTCTTTTTGTGTCTTTTCAAAATCTTTAAACATGAAAACAACATCGATTTACCCTTACATTGGACTCCTAAAAACTTAAGCAATGCAAGGCTTGTAAATCATAATGTGATCGAAACACTCCTTCTTAGGGTTCATTAAAAATACTTAGGAGGAATCATCTAAAGGATGAGCTTATACAAATAAGAAAATTCTATCCTCCTCGAGCTTGACAAAAATAAAGAGGTACTTGCTAGTAATGGTGGCGGGAAAATTGAGAAAAAGAACATTCATTTTTGTATTATTAAAGGCAGTATGCCACTCTTGAACATGACACTCCGTCATATTTGTGTCCGGGTTGGGAAATCCATTTGTCTCAGAGTTAATCATACCACATTGAAAGTCTTCAATTGGTTTTGGGTATTATCGTTGAGTCAAATTTTTCCAAGTCATGTGCTGTGTCGCAAATATGTTCAAGAGAAGTCCAACCTTAGTAAAAATTACCTTGCTATTCATAACCTTCAATCGCATTGGTCATCCGTGAGTCAGTCTTGAATCACTTCAAATATTTTTCTTCAAAACATGACATGAAGTTTCGTGTCGTAGGCCCTCCTGCGACCAATCACTTCCTATCGAATTCAACTCACTATTTAGGAAGTTTATCTAGAAACCATTTTCAGTACCTTGAGGCCTGCATGCCTTAATGAAAGGTTTCTTGCTTTTGATGATAGGTTCTCATCATTGAACTACGATCGAACAATTCTATGAGTGTTCAACTTCAAGACATCTTTTCACACTTCATAGATTGTACTGGGAGTACCTTGAGAGCCACTGCCATTATTGGTGGTTTCTCTTGCATTTGTTAACGGTTCACATCATTGACCAGTAATCGAGGGGTTTCTACCATGTTCGACTTCAAGAAATTCACTCACATGGTTAGATTCATACTATGGATCGAGAGATCGAGATCGAGACCTTGAATCTAGTTTCATCCATCCAGGTTGTGTGGAGTTATGAAATACTCATGATTGTAAATACTATGTCTACTGTTGACAAAAATCTTTGTGTATTTCTCTACTATTTCATCGAGTTATGTTTACTATGAGTATGGGAATGCCTATCTCAATGATGTTCATATGAAAGCATGATATGTTAATCCTTGATTGTCTATTTCAGGTCCTCAACCAATTGGTCTCTGATCCGAACCTTTGACAATGATAAAGCGCTTTCGTCATCAAACATTTTTTCTAGCTTTGCACTTTAGGGGGCAATCTGTTACACTAAAATTTGTCACCATGACTGTCAATTTAGATATCTTTCCATTCGATGGAGTGTCTCAAGTGAATCCCCTATGAAGCTTGAAGTAAAATAATACTAGGGACAAGAGGAATTTTGTGGTCAAAATCACACAAACCCATCTACTAGGCTTGTGGAGTACCTCCCAAGCTACACAATTTAACAACATAGTCTATTTGTAGTAATCGTAACTTGGTCAAGCTCCTATAGTCAAGCGAGGACTTGGTTGGGTTCCCAAGTTGAAAATTAAGTAAGGATAGTTGTGAGGGCATGATAACTAGGAAGGGTTAGGGAATGCCATGGAATGAAAAGGCATGCTAACACATGCTAGAAAATGTCAATGAATGTTGAGGAGTGTTAAGGAGTGTCGAGTTATCACAAGGGAGAACTAGGTCAAAATGCATGGAAATGAACAAATAAGAGTGTGTCTCAGGAAGTCTTAGTGAATTCAAGTGTGCCAAGGATGAAGTGTGTTATAAAAAGTTCATAATAGGATTTATAAGAGGCTAGCCTATGATTGTGATAAGGGGATCGACAAAGAAATTTTAAATAAAGGGAGACTTTGTGTTAAGCACAACACTATTTTTCCTTTATCTATTATTTTTATATGACATGTGGCACACTTTGGTCGAATGCTCATGTTTTAAACTATTTTAGAAAATTCCATATTGTACATTGTTATGTATAAGTTTTGGGGAACTCGACTTGTGCCAACCTATATCTTGTGTGTATTGTGTATCCTGTGGTTCTTTCGAACTCTCAGTTAATAATCTATTGTTTATATGAACTAGACATACATGTGAAATATTGCCTATGTAAGCTATGTTTCTTAGTTTTTTATGGCCATGGCTAGATGTGATCCTTGTCTTGGTAAGTTCTTAAGTGGGAAAAGTTTAGCTTGGACATGATTGTCCTAAGATGAGGTATATGAAGTTCTTAGGTGAACAAAGCACAATCTACTTGTAGTAGGTGCAATTGATCAAGTTGTTACGGCTGAAGCAGACTAATGTCACATGAACTGTAGTAGCTAAGGACTTGATTGGGTTCCCAAGTCATGAAAAAATGTAAGGATATTTGTGAGGGCATGAGTTCCAAGGCATGCTAGGGAATGCTAACATGTGCCAAATAGTTTGAAGGCATGTAAAATATGCTAAGATGTGTCAAGTGCTAAGAAATGCCAATATCTGCAATGGTGTGACAATACATGCCAGGGACTATCAAGGAAACGAAAAGGAGAAAAAAGTTAAAATACAAGGAAATGAACAGATCATAGGGTTAATAATTCATCAATTTACATTTTCCAAGAGGGGCATACTATGCACACCAACACTAGGTGGAAATGAGTGTCAAGTGCCAAGTGTTAGTGCATTATAAGTGCCAAATCATCCTCTGTTACTTCTCTTCTACTTTCCAATAACTGATCTCAAATAACTTTAATATTAAACCATGCCAAAGTATACTGAGGCATCTTAATGAATGCTATACATGATAATGATCATGGCCTCTTTAGGACTACATGTCTCTTCACCCCCTTGATCGAATGAGCTCCTTATCACTTGATGTTATTTCCTTCATCCTAAGGACTCCTTAAATAGTTTTTCCTAGACCTCTTAGAAACCCTCTAGAACTTACAAGTTTTATCCACTTAGACATTAGGAAATATTAATTTTCCTTTTTAATTTTCTTTTATATTTTAAACCCCATCTTGGTTCCAAAATCCCTTTTATTTGCTTCTATTCCCACAAAGCCTTTTGTGACCAAACTCACACAAATCCATCTCACTAGGCTTGTGGAGTACCTCCCAAGCTACACAATTCAACAATATAGTCTAGTTGTAGTAACCATAACTTGGTCAAGATCTTGTAGTCAAGCGAGGGCTTTGTTGGGTTCCCAAGTTGAAAATTAAGTAAGGGTAGTTGTGAGGGCATGATAGCTAGGGAGGGTTAGGGCATGAAAATGACTGAAAAGGCATGCTAACACATGTCGGACAATTTCAATGCATGTTAAAATAGAGTGTTAGGGAGTGTTGGGGAATATCAAGGGATAACTAGGTCAAAATGTATGGAAAGGAACAAATAAGAGTGTGTGCAAGGGAGTGTTAGCGAATTCAAATGTGCTAAGGACAAAGTGTGTTAGGAGAAGTTTAGAATATGATTTACAGGAGGAAAGCCTACAGTTATTATAAGGGGCTCGACATAGCAGTTTTAGACAAAGGGAGATCACTTTGTGATAGGCACAACATTGTTTTTCCTTTAGTTAATTTTTTTTATATGAGATGTGGCATACTTTGGCTACATGCTCATGTTTTAAAATATTCTAGATAATTACATATTGTGCATTGTTGTGTATAATTTTTGGGGCACTCATCTTGTGTCAGCTTATATCTTGTGTGCCTTGTGAATCTTGTGGTTCTTGCAAACTCTTAGTTAATGTTCTATTATTTATATGAACTGAACATACATGTGAAATTTTGCCTATGTAAGCTATGTTTCTTAGTTTTTTTATGGCCATGGCTAGATCATGTGATCCTTGTCTTGGTAAATAGTTAAGTGGGACAAGTTGAGATTGGACATGAGTGGCATAATATGAGTTATAGGAAGTTATTAGGTGAACAAGGCACAATATACTGGTAGTAGGTGCAATTGGTTAAGTTGTTGTGGTTGAAGCAGGCCAATGTTTTCACATGAACTATAGTAGCCAAGGAATTTATTGGGTTCCCAAGTGATGAAAAAATGTAAAGGCTAGATGTGAGGACATGAGTGCCAAGCTGTGCTAGGGAATGATAAGATGTGTCAGATAGTGCGAAGGTATGTCAAACATGATAAGATGTGCCAAGTGATAAGGCATGCCAAGATTTGCAAGGGTGTGTCAATGCATGCCAGGGAGTACTGTCAAGGCAAAAAAAGTGAGAAAAAAGTTAAAATACAAGGAAAGGGAGTATTCTGTTGTCGCTCCTAGAGACAGCCTAGAGTTGTGATAGACCAGTGCCTAGGACATATTAGCATAGCAAGGAGCGTATAATATAATGTATTAAGTTTTCAACTTCAGCTCACATGCTATCTCCTGTAAACAGGGAAATAAACTAGAATGGGACTAAGACCATCAGAAACTGACACAGAGAAAGGGATACTGCAGAGGAAAAGTGCATAAATCTAATATGAAAGAAACAAACAATTCAGAGACAGTTTACTGCAAAGTGGGCCGATTCAGAAATAATTCATAGACATAAGTTATCAGAAGGTGTATGTAGTGAAAGAAATATCGAGAAGATATTAGTTAACATTGAGCTGATACCCAGATATACAATACCACCATGCATGGGCTTACCAATCTAAGAATCCATACATGATAATAGCATTTTAAAAGCACCCTCCCAAAGAAACTAATATAGCAGAAATATGATTTAGCTGAATAATGGAACAAAATATCATGCATGAGCCATATTTAAAGTGCTTGACTAATCCAAGCATGGGTATCAACTAGGATAAATCCATACCAAAAATTAGTGAGCCACTCGCATTCCAAAACATGATACAGGAAAGACGGATGAAATGAAATGATATATTAAATAAAACATAAAAGAGAGTTACAGATTGTGAAATACCAAAGACTAGAATCCTCTTTAACAGATGGAACTCCTCCTCACTGAGACCCTATGGGCTCTGAGCCTCCATACAAAATTTCTACAAATTGTATACAAAAAGCCTTTCACTGCATAGTTTTCTGATAAAATCTGGAACCCTTACAATACGTTTCTTCATGGTTTTTATAGGAGAAACCAAAACCTAGTAAAAGAGGTAGGTGATGAACATTTAATTTGCATAATTAAGGCAAAATGGCAGAAGCATTCGCGCCCATACTGCTAAATGACTATGCTGTGTTGTTTGTACTCTGTGGCCTGCGTTCTGAAATAAATGTTCTGAGTAAAAATCTTTTCAGGAACACGGTAGAGAAATAGAATCCTTATGGGCGGTCTGTCCTTCCTGGAGAGAAAATTATACTAACATAAAACCTTGAGGGCATTGTTTTCTGTGCATTGTACCCTCTGCCTTTCCAATCTTGAATTAAGCTTTAAAATTTTCAACGTCGAACGCTGAATTCCTCAACCATCCACTGATCTTCCTCTGCTGCTCCATTAATGTTTTCATCTGTGAAATCGGCGTCTTGAATGTCGCTGGGAAGCTTGCCAAAGTATAACCCTGTTTTATTAATGGATGTCATGTCACAGCAGCTACCTGGGAATTTCTTCATAAATTTCGCCTCTGAAAGGCTGGTCCTTTGATGCGTTCTCGGCTTTTGTAATGGATTCTACAAATTATGATAATTATTTGTCACTGTAAACCTGCAAAACACACAAAGTGGTGAAGAAAACAAATGCTTGGGGGATGACAATGCAATGGAGGCGATAGTGTAGTGAAGCAACATGACAAAATGGCGAAAGCATGCAGGGTGGTGATGAAGAAAGTGCAGTGGAATAATGGTAGGCGGACTAGCGAAAGTTTTAAATGAAAAACAATGAAATTTGACCTATGACTGACATATGTAATGGGCGGAGGAGAAATGCGACACACACGTGGGATAATGATGTGGTGGGAGACTGGGTCCAAGGCATGCATGTGACTAGATGTGGACTGTCCGATCTCAGGGGGAGATCAACGGTTGAAAGAGCATAGGAGGTGATGGACAGTGGGCCAGGGGCGCATTTTCCATGGATTAAAACCCGTGCAGCTTCAGAGCGCAACGATCGTCGGATGAAGACCCCCAGATCAGACGGCTGATAACGATATCACTGCGTGACTTTTGCTGAACAATAGCGTGCGATGAACGACAGTTTTGGAGCCGTACACTAGGACGCATGGCAGACAGTGTATGGAATCACTGGCCCAACAAGAATTACCGCCCACTGCCGAAAGGCGGTGCGATACATACCACCCGGTTTTGCAATGGGAGCGGGAGTGGGGACCACCAGGACAGGCGGGCTGCGAACCGTTGATTTCGCAGTTTGATTGGACGGCTAAAATGTGGTTTGGGCGATGAATGGAGGATTGCAAATTTCGTTCGATATGTACAGATCTACGGCCGAGGGCGCGCCCGATATTCATATACGATGAGCGCCTAGTGTTTTTGCGCCTAGTTCCAGCACTGCGTCACGCAAAAGAAAAGGTGCAGGGGTCTGGCCGGAAGGTGCTAGGCCTTGAACATATATTCAAATAAGGTTTACAGCCTTTTTATGCAAATTTGAGGTGGGAAAAGGGCAAAGATAGGCAACAAAAGGATTTTTAGGGCAGAAAGAGGGGGCTTGAAAAGGTTTAAGCGAGATTACTGGCCAGGATTTTGGCAGGGGGCTGACATGGTCAACATTGGCTCCACCTGGGGATGGCACGTTCATCCCTGAGCATGTCAAGAACCTCGAAAACCACCTGATCATCTTCTATGCAGACTCTGTTCTTCAGCATTTCAACTTATATCCTTATTACTCCATGAGACCAGATTAAACTGTTGGTCTCACATTTTCTCTACCTAAACTACAACTGCTAGGATTAAGCTATCTAGCAAATTTCTTCTCTACATTCTAAAACAGAAATTGGAAAACAACCAAGCCAGGATTAGACTGTCTGGTTTGTCGGACTTTGCAAAAATTAAAACAACTAACTACATATTCACAGACTGAGCTTTATTTTAGACTTCCTACCTACTCTAATCTAACCTAGAAATCTTTGATGCTCTAGGTGATACAATAATGCCAGTGCAGCGAGTCAAGCAGTAACAAAAAAGGATATGAGCACTGACTACTTGTCAGAGATAACCACAGGGTGCTCTACATGTGGTTCTTCAAAACTGTGGTCACCATCAGTGGTGGCCTCTCCAGATGAATCTGGCCCTGACAAAGGATCGATGCTGGAGAATTTGAGCAAATAAGGGCCTCCATATATTCTGCCACAGGATCAATGAACACATGATGTACCAGCTCTTCTTTTAGGCCTTCCGTGATTGGTAGGCTGTCTTCATCCTGGGCAGCTTTGATTTCTGCATTTTCCACTGCATCTTCAATATGACTCTTGAAAGCCTGTTCACCTTCTTCTTGTATTTCGAAAGGTAGTGGTATCTCTTCTTTTTGTTCCATAATAGCAGCTTTGAAAAATTTTCTTTATGCTGGCAACATGCTGCTCAAAAAGACCCTTGATCCTTCTTCAAATGTTTGCAGGAAGTGTGCATAAGGATCATGATATGATACCTGGTGATGAATATGTAGTAGGCAGGCTTCAACCAGGATTCTTCTTCCACTGGATCAAGAACAAGACTATCTTGAGAAAGAGAATCTCCCTCCTCTTCTTTTTCTGAACTGGAGAACTCATCATGTATGGCAGTTGAGTCCTCTTGGAGCTCTGATATATTCTGCTCTGATGAGCTGGGCTCTGTGAACAGATCTATGTATTCTTGAGCAGGGGTTTATTCCTTTTCTTCCTCTTTCTCAGGAGAAGGCTCTTTATTTTCATCTTGCCCAAGAACTTCTTCTTTGCTTTCCTCCTCATCTTTTGAAAGGAAGGACTGCTAATCACCGATCTCATGACACTCATCACTGATGCTTTCATAGCTTTCTCCATCGGTGTCATAGATAGGCTGACTAGGTTCATTGATCCTCTGGAGTTGCTGGCCCTGGCTTTCCTCCCATGGGTCTACTGATGATGGTTCTGCAGGCTCAACTTCTCTCTGGAAACTATCATCATCAAATAGATCATAACTAGGAAATTCATAATCGTAAGCAATGTCACCAATCAAACCTGTCGGCTCCTCAACCGGTCTTTGTTCATCTCGATCCTCAGAGGAGTTTTCTGGATCCGAATCGTCAAAATCAATAGACGAGTGAGCAAGGGAATTTGTTCTATAAAATACTTCGGAGGTGGACTTCTGATTTAATATCTAATCAACCTCTTCTTTTGTCAAAGGAGATGATTGTTTTGTTTTCCTTTGTGCAGAAGAGAAGCAACTCTCTTTTTCTTGTACTAGCTGATTTGGAGGCAGGATGTCTTCTTGAAACTTTTCCAGAATATCCTCAGTTGTGCTTGCAGGGGAATCTTGGGGATCTTCTGATGTTTCTTGATCTCTCTTTGATTCAGGCCAGTCCTCATGAACTTGATGATACTCGGTTAGACTGCAAGGCCCATGAGTGGTTTCTTCCTCCACATCATATTTTACATCTTCTATGTGGTCTCTTGTTTCCTCCAAGAAACATTCCCTATTTACCTTTGCTATTAGGTCGTGATATTCTTTGACTAGCATAATACAAGACATAGGGACGAACTCAGGCAATTCCTGATCGCTTTCCTCTTCATCCTCCATAGGTTTCAAAACATCATACATGTCTTGCTCATTATCTAGGTCTTGAGTTTGTCCTTGTTCTGGAAGAGGCATGGGCTGTTCTAAATAATCATCATTTGTATTCATATTAGCCATATACCTCTTCAGCACTTTATTAAACATTCTCTTTAATTCATATATCTGATCATTCAAAGCATCTAGCTTTGTATCCCTATCCATGTTTGGATCCATGTTTCTGCAAAAATGATCACTGCATCTTCTCAACCAGTTCAGAGTCTTCTACTAGTGGAGTCATTTGGTCTCCAGCATGGCTGATGCTGTACTGTTACATGGTCTCCCAATGGAGTCTTTTTAATCATTTAGGAACTGTGGAGTCGCCAAGGTGAGGGATCTACAACTCTCAACTCTCAATACTCACCTACTTGAAGAGTGAATTATATTTTTTTGAGGCCCAAGGATTTTAATTTTCTCAACTTCGATCCCCGGCAACAACACCAGAAATATGTTGTCGCTCCTAGAGACAACCTAGAGTTGTGATAGACCAGTGCCTAGGACATCTTAGCATAGCAAGGAGCGTATAATATAATGTATGAAGTTGTCAACTTCAGCTCACATGCTATCTCCTGTAAACAGGGAAATAAACTAGAATGGGACCAAGACCCTCAGAAACTGACACAGAGAAAGGGATACTGTAGAGGCAAAGTGCATAAATCTAATATGAAAGCAACAGACAATTTAGAGACAGTTTACTGCAAAGCGGGTCGATTCAAAAATACTTCACAGACATAAGTTATCAGAAGGTGTATGTAGTGAAAGAAATATCAAGAAGATATTAGTTAACATTGAGCTGATACCCAGATATACAATACCACCATCCATGGGCTTACCAATCTAAGAATCCATACATGATAATAGCATTTTAAAAGCACCCTCCCAAAGAAACTAATATAGCAGAAATACGATTTAGCTGAATAATGGAACAGAATATCATGCATGAACCATATTTAAAGCGCTTGACTAATCCAAGCATGGGTATCAACTAGGATAAATCCATACCAAAAATTATTGAGCCACTCGCATTCCTAAACATGATACAGGAAAGACGGATGAAATGGAATGATATATTAAATAACACATAAAAGAGAGTTACAGACTGTGAAATACCAAAGACCAGAATCCTCTTTAACAGATGGAACTCCTCCTCACTGAGACCCTATGGGCTCTGAGCCTCCATACAAAAGTTATAAAAATTGTATACAAAAAGCCTTTCACTGCATAGTTTTCTAATAAAATTTGGAACCCTTACAATACGTTTCTTCATGGTTTTTATAGGAGAAACCAAAACCTAGTAAAAGAGGTAGGTGATGAACATTTAATTTGCATAATTAAGGCAAAATGGCAGAAGCATTCGTGCCCATACTGCTGAATGACTATGCTGTGTTGTTTGTACTATGTGGCCTGCTTTCTGAAATAAATGTTCTGAGTAAAAATATTTTCAAGAACACGGTAGAGAAATAGAAACCTTATGGGCGGTCCATCCTTCCTGGAGAGAAAATTCTGCTAACATAAAACCTTAAGGGCATTGTTTTCTGTGCATTGTACACTCTGCCTTCCCAATCCTGAATTAAGCTTTAAAATTTTCAATGCCGAACGCTGAATTCCTCAACCATCCACTGATATTCCTCTGCTGCTCCATTAATGTTTTCATCTGTGAAATCGGCGCCTTGAATTTCACTGGGAAGCTTGCCAAAGTATAACCCTGTTTTCTTAATGGATGTCATGTCACAGTAGCTACCTGGGAATTTCTTCATAAATTTCACCTCTGAAAGACTGGTCCTTTGACGCGTTCTCGGATTTTGTAATGGATGCTGCAAATTATGATAATTCTTTGTCATTGTAAACCTGCAAAACACACAAAGTGGTGAAGAAAACAAATGCATGGGGGATGGCAATGCAATGGAGGTGACTGTGTAGTGAAGCAACATGACGAAATGGCGGAAGCATACAGGGTGGTGATGAAGAAAGTTCAGAGGAATAATCGTAGGCGGAATGGTGAAAGTTTTAAACGAAAAACAATGAAATTTGACCTATGACTAACATATGTAATGGGCGGAGGAGAAATGCGACGCACACGTGGGATAATGACGTGGTGGGAGACTGGGTCCAAGGCGTGCATGTGACTAGATGTGGACCGCCCGATCTCAGGGGGAGATCGATGGTTGAAAGAGCATCGAAGGTGATGGACAGTGGGCCAGGGGCGCATTTGCCATGGATTAAAACCTGTGCAGCTTCGGAGTGCGATGATCGTCAGATGAAGACCCCCAGATTGGACGGCTGATAGCGATATCGCTACGTGACTTTTGCCAAACAATAGCATGTGATGAACGACGGTTTTGGAGCCGTACGTTGGGACGCGTGGCAGAAAGTGTATGGAATCGCTGGCCCAATGGGAATTACCACCCACTGCCGAAAGGCGGTGCGATACATACCACCCAGTTTTTGCAATGGGAGCGGGAGTGGGGACCACCAGGATAGGCGGGCTGCGGACCGTTGATTTCGTAGTTTGATTGGACGGATGAGATGTGGTTTGGGTGATGAATGGAGGATTGCAAATGCCGTTCGATCTGTACAGATCTACAGCCAAGGGCACACCTGATATTCATATGCGATAAGCACCTAGTGTTTTTGCGCCTGGTTCCAGCACTGGGTCACGCAGAAGAAAAGGTGCAGGGGTTTGGCCGGAAGGTGCTAGGCCTTGAACATATATTAAAATAAGGTTTACGGCCTTTTTATGCAAATTTTAGGTGGGAAAAGGGTAATGATAGGCAGCAAAAGAATTTTTAGGGCAGAAAGAGGGGGCTTGAAAAGGTTTAAGCGAGATTACTGGCCAGGATTTTGGCAGGGGGTTGACATGGTCAACATCTTCCTTTTTTGCTTCTCATCTACTTTGCAAAAATTGATCTCAAATAAATTTAATATTAAACCATGCCAAATCATACCAAGGCATCTCAACGTGTTCCATACATGCTAAGACTTTCCAAGCACCAACACGTGCCAAGCGCCAACATGTGTCAGGGACTGTTATGCATGCTATGAAGTGGAATGGCAAGTTGAAGAGTGCTAATGAATGTTTAGGAGTGTTAAGGAGTAATAGGACAAAACATTAAGGGAGCACTAGGTCAAAATTCATGGAAGTTAATGAATATGAGGAACGTGTGCCATGGACTAGTGTTAATGAGTGCTAGTTGTCATGCCAAGGAGGGAGTGACAAGGTATGCTAAGCATTGGTAAGGCATGCTAGGGAATATAAAGGCATGTAAAGAAGTGCCAAAGTGTGCTAGGGAGTTCCAGGGTGTGCTAATTATATGTTCCAAATAGTGCCAAGATATGCCAATACATGCCAGGTGCTAAGGATGTGGAGGGTCCCAGGGTATGTCAATATGTCCCAAGAAGTGTCAAGGCATCAAAAGGAATAAACAAGCTAAAATGTAAGGAAATGAAAACATAAGAGGGTTAATAAGTCAGGACATTATCTTTTTCAAGGGGGCATGCTAGTCACACTAATAATAGGTCCTAATACATGCCAAGTGGCATTGTGTGCCAAGTGCTAATGTATATCAATGCATTCAACCAAGGTGTTCCAGGGCATGCTAGGGACTACATGCATGCCAACACATGCTAGGAGAGATCCATGTTGTGCTAGCGCATGCCACCATGTGCTTGGGAGTCAGTTTCATGACAAGATGTTCTAGGTACAAAGATGTTCCAAGACATGCGAGGTGCTAAGAAATGTTAGTGTGTGACAAAGCATTAATTTAAGGTGTGCTCGGATTGTTGAGGAGTGTTAAGTCTTTCTCATTAATAGAATTGTCAGAGCTTGATTATGTATTAAATAATATATTTCCTACACACACTAGTGGAACTTTATCTAAAGGGAATTTGATATATAATAAACATAATAGATATGAATCATGTGTTGAATCATAAGAAAACTCTATTCGACTAGTGATTACTTGAGGGAAATGATACACACTAATTACTTCTTAAAAAATTTACTGATTATAACCACTATGGCCTTGGAAATATCATAAAAAGTACTCCACAATAATGGCCTTAAATCGTTATCTTTTGAAAAAAAATATATTAACAGGCATATAGCGTCATCGAAAACTCATTGGAATGATCAATGGTGACGAACATTTTTTTGCCGTCACCAAAAGTAACAAAAAGAGCATTGGTGACACTTTTTTAAGAACCATCACGATATGTGACATTGGTGATGGACCTTAAAGGTTTGTCACAATAATGACCCTCACCAATGTCCTTTTCTATTGTAGTGGCATGGCCACTCCCTAGGAGGATATAGGGAGATGTTATGTCATTCAAGGTGTGCACCAAAGGCACCAAACATAACTCACCTTCTCAAAGCATGTGAGAAGAATATGACAACAAGTAAGTAGTGGGGAAACCACTTACCATATCATGATCTGAGGTAGTAAGGAGATATACTGCGCTGGTTCCACATGTGCGACTATGATCCACCTCCATTATTGCATTTGGTTGTTTATGTATCACTGGTTTTGATCTCATATATTGATGATGTCCTTATTATTTTTATGGGAATGATTGGAGGAAGGATGGAAGGATTGGATGTGCCCTTTGGGAGAGAGATTCTCCATGGTTCTTACGTTTCATACTTCTGGGAAAGAATTGGACCATCCATGATTGCTACATTAGGTCTCTTGTTTCCTTATGGGATGAGCCATTTGGGTAACTTGAGCACTTGGGAGGTGCCTCTCATGAGTAGATGGGAGGAGTTTCTCTATGAATTACCACTCTGGAGGGTGATTCATTTTTTATGGATGATAGCTTGGATATTGGAGCTCCATATGGGAATAATGGTTCCCCACATTTTCATTTCTGTCCTTGCAGTTGCTTGGGGAAAAACAACACTTGGGAGGGGAGGATTGTAATATTCCTAAATTAGCCATGAGTTAGTTGGAATATTAATTTTTGTTTTTTCTTTCTTGTTGATGAATAAGAGGATATGGAGATCCATAAATCTCCTTAATATGAATAAAATCAATGCCAATGTGAAAGGATGATAGCTTGGCAGCATAATTGAGCACCCTTGTGTGTGAAAAGGGGTTGGAACAACTAGACTGGGTCAACTTTGACCAACTCAACAACGCTGTCATGGAGGAGTGGACATTTATGGAGGGACAGTGCATTTTTATATGGAGACTCTTTGCATGGAAGTTGTGTCATAAATGAATGGGGCTTAGGGTTAAAAAGCTCATTTCTTATATAATGAAGAGGATGGCATCCATATGAGATTATGAATCGGTATATGATATTTATGAATATATGGTTTGTTTAGAAATATAGCTCTCTTCAACTTTTTAGCTAAGATTGCAGTGCTATTTAGCACAGGGTGTTCCTGATCGAGAATCCCACCTCTTTCCTGGAGAGGCATCAAAGGAAGAGTTTGCACTATACTTCTAGATTCAGGCTTTAGGCCAAGCTTCATCTTTCATCTAGAGTGCAGATCCTGTTGAGGGTTGTGTTGTGCTGTAGGTTGCAACAGTGGAGAACATATTTGGGTCACTTCAGTGATTATTTTTAGTGGAGAAGGGTTCCTTTCCATTGGGAGGATAGTAAGGAAGACCCTTGAGCCTTATTGTAGCATTTGGCATCAGGCCAGTTATTTATTTGCCCCTAAAGTGTAGTTTCTGTCTTGGACTACATTATTTTGAGGGAGGAGTTGTAGGGTGGTTTTAGTACACCATTTGGGGAGGAGATTTTCTAGTGAAGGGATCAAATTTTCATCTAGTGGATCCATTGGAGGAGGCCACATTATTTGGTAGATCAGATCAGCCACATATTTCCAGTGTTATTGTTGTAGTGAATCTTTAGCCCTAGGGCTTTGATTTAGATCTTGTATATTGGTGTATTTCTGATAACCCTCTTGGGTTCTTTATTGGTGGTTGTATAGAGCCTAGATCTGTATTAGTAATATCTTTTGAGGCATATATCATCCCCTCATATTTTTTATATCCATTTTCTGTAGCAGTGCTTTTATAACTACGATGTAGCAGTCTTTCAACATTTTTGATATAGTAGCAACACCTCTTATTGAGGGTTTTGTCTATTGGAGGCTTGTACTATCTTGTTGTATACTTTGTGGCCCATTAGTTTATACATATTTGCTGTTTTTATGATGAATATTAGGTCTCCATATTGGCCTCATGTTTTTATATGATGTTCTACACTGATTTTCCAGCATTTTGCACTATATTCATACTTTTCCCATTTGGGAATACTACATGAAATCATATTTATATGATGTAGTTAATGCACATCATGAGATGTTTTAGGAGCCAATAGGATTGACTCCAAAAAGGGAGATTCAACATGAGATTCAGTCACAGCAAGATTGTCCTCTTCCAAACATCGATATGTATCACATGTCGATAATGGAGAATGCTGAAATAAAGAGGAAAATCAAAGAGATGTTGGAAAAAAGAATAATAAGGCCAAGCACCTCGCCATGTGGTTCACCCATAGTCTTGATACCAAAGAAAGATGGGACTTAGCGCATGTGTGTAGATTTTCAAGCTTTGAACAAGATTACGGTAAAGAATCGTTAGCCACTCCTAAGAATAGATGATATGCTTGATCAACTGAAAGAAGCAAAGTTTTCACTTAGTTAGATTTACAAAGTGGATATCATCAAGTAAGAATTGAAAAAAGTGACATATGGAGAACTGCATTCAAAACCAAACAAGGACTCTTTGAGTGGCTAGTTATGCCATTTGGTTTGTGTAATGCATCGATAACTTTCATGCGTGTTATGGATAGTGTTTTTCATCCATTCCTTAATGGCTTAGTTATTGTGTACTTAGATGACATATTGATTTTCAACAAAACAAGTGAAGATCATGTCTTGCATGTGAATAGAGTGCTTGATGTTTTGAAGAAAGAGAAATTTTTTCTTAAGATGTCAAAGAGTGAGTTTGGAAAGACTTCTTTGGTCTATTTGGAACATATTTTAGGAGGAGGAGAGTTAAGGATTGATCCTTCTAAAGTGGAAGCCATTGTGAATTGGCCCACACACAAAACAGTAACCGAGGTAAGAATTTTCTTAGGCACAGCTCAATATTGGAGAAAGTTTGTTACTAACTTTTCTTCCATCGCAGCTCTTATGCGTGCAGTGACAAGTGTGAAGAAAGGCTTCCAATGGTGATGCAAAAAAAAAGCTTTTGAAGTTTTAAAAGACAAGAAAATTTCATCTCCAATCCTTGCATTACCAAATTTGAGACATCCATTCGAGATTCAAACTGATGCTAGTGATTATGCCATGGGCGCAATACTTTGTAGCATGGTAAGCCTATCTCTTTTCATTTTGAAACATTCAATGGTGCTGTAACTAATTATCCTACATATGAAAAAGAACTATATGCATTGGTACAAAGTGTCAAGAAGTGGAAACACTACTTGATGGGTAAAGAGACTATTGTGCATACCGATCACCAACCATTACAGTATTTGTAGTCACAAACAAAATTGTAGCAATCAAGACATTTCAGGCGGACGAGATTTCTTCAACAGTTTCACTTGGTTATAAGGTACAAGAAAGGTATTTTCAATAAATTTGTAGATATGCTTTCAAGACCAATCATTAGTGCATCTACTTTAATAAAAAATGATTATGTTGTACATGAGATTTACATAGAACAATATGCACATGACATTGATTTTCAAGATGTGTATGCTGGTTTGAGTGAAGGGAATCAAGTTGAAGAAAAAGATTATCACATGCATAGCAATTTGCTGTTTCATTTGGGAAAGCTGTGTATTCCACATGGAGAGAGGCTAAATGTCATGAGAGAAGCTCATTCATCTCTTATTTCTAGACACTCTGGGGTAACAAAAACAATGGGGCATCTACAAAGGTATTGCTATTGGCCTCGCATGATAGATAGTGTGTCGCGTTTTATAAGAGGTTGTTATATGTGTGCAACAATTAAGCTTAGTAATAGGAAGCTTGGGTTGTACATGCCACTACCGGTACCATCAAGGCCATGGGAGAGTGTCTCCATGGACTTTGTTGGAGGTCTACCCATGTCAAGAAAACAACATGATTATATTTATGTAGTTGTGGATAGATTCAGTAAAATGTGTATACTTATGCCATGTAAGAAAAACATTACTACTGAAAAAATTGCTGAACTTTATTTTCAACATGTTTGGTTTCATTTTGGATTGCCAACTTCTATTGCTAGTGACAGGGATTCCAGATTCATTGGGAATTTTTGGTCAAATCTATGGAGTATGATGGACACAAAGTTAAAAAAGAGTACCACTTTCCATCCACAAACAGATGGACAAACTGAGGTGGTGAACATAACCGTTGTGCATTTATTGAGAGGATATTGCAGCAAACATCCTAAGTTGTGGGATGAAAAACTGCATTACATTCATCACGCTTACAACCGGGCAAAGCACTCTTCAATACAAACATCACCTTTTGAAGTATGATTTGGGTGTTTTCCAAAATTTCCATTAGACTTCATCTTTGGGAAGGATGTTGCAATTGATGGCCATAGTGACATTGATAAGGCTCAAAAGTTCATTGAGAAAATTCAGATTATACATCAACAAGTTCAAGAAAAACTTGAGAAAAGTCAAAGAAAATACAAAGAGAGGCATTATAAATATCGAGTTTATCACAAGCTTCAAGAGGGAGATAAGGTATGGTTGCACATTGGAAAAGAAAGTATGCAAGGGGAAGGTAAAAAGCTCAAACCCACTTGATATGGTCCTTTCAAGATCATAAAGCAAGTTGGTGATATTGCATTTCAACTTGACTTGCCTTCTTATATACAAATGTATTCAGTTGCTAATGTTTAAAACTTACGTTTTTATGAGCCACCTTTGATCAATGATCAAGGAAGTTATGTTCAACTACCCTCTATTTAATATTTCTTGCCAGAATTTCTGGATGAGCTCAAATAAGATACAATTCTTGACAGGAGGACAAGAGCATCCAAGAGGGGAAGTGTTGACTACCTTTGAGTTGGGCTCAATGGCACTAAACCAAGCAAGGAAAAGTAGATGGAGGTTGGAAAGGTGAGGGAGTTGTACCCTCATCTACTAAACAGGTAATCAAGTCTTTTTGGGTCCAAAATCTTCCCAATAGGGAGGAGTTATCAGGAGTTCATAAATTTTGCTCAAAATTCAAAGTTACAGGATTGAGTTGAAACTAGGATGGTTGTGTAAATCTCTTATTCCTAATTCTGGTGCCACGAACAGTTCGAAAAATCGATGTTGTATGAGGGAGATATCACGTTCTGATCAAAATGCCAAACAAGTAAAATTTGTGACAGGTTTGACTGGGATGCACAGTCAGTGGGGTGGAGGTACAATCAGAAAAACGGGAATATTTTAAGGAATATTACTTTCCTCAAAACTAATCAGGGCGTGACAAGTGTCAATTCATTATTGGTCGAAGGAGTTTGTTACGTTTTCGGAAGGCCAATCACAGGGTGTCATGTGGTCAGCCCTGAGGCCGCGATGTGTCCCCGAGACTACATGTTAAAATTTTTGTGGAGGCTGTGGGAATCGACTGTGGGACCTCCTGTCCAGCATGTGCATGCCATACCACCTGAGCTACATGACTAGTTCTTACCCATAGTGTTGTCGGGTTTAATTTAAAGTTCATTGCAGTGGAATTTGGGGGTTGGGGACCATCGATGGTCCCAACCTGCCAGCTGTCCTCGGAGGAGTGTTCACATGGCATATGTTAATGTTAACGTAACCACTGACTACCGCAGAAAATGTAACCATGTATTAAACGTATATATATCACATTGCAATGTTTACAAGTTAATTTTCCACGCGGTTATTGCAAACCATCCACCTCAACCAGAGTCAAACAAAACAAAACCATGGTTTAACGTGTGTTTTGATCTGATGGTTCCGCTAACCTTTATGAAGACCACAGTTTGGGGTGCATGTGCCCAACCACCCAACCATCAAGTTTAATGTGATGGTTAATTCTGACGGAACTTTTGGAGGGTGATTTTTAATGGCGGAAATTGCTAAATTAACTCTAGTTAAGTGGAGTTCTCCACTTTTAGTGGAGCTTTTCTAGGTGTAACTAGGAAAAAGAGTAGGAGACTCAATTTTCACCCATTTTGAGTGAATGAAGAGTCATTTTTGACTAATTGGAGAATTCTGGAGCCATTGGTGTAGAGAAAATAACCATTAGAGCATTGTAACTACATGTATTTGCAAAATTTTGAGCATAATGAAATATGGACATGCCATTGGGAGTTGGACCAACAGATTTAGCCCAGGAGGGGTGAACTGTTTCATCATGCCTGCTGTGTATATTTCATGTGGTGACTTATTTCTCTATTTTACACTATTTTTTAGTGTTATTTGTGCTTATTTCATGCTTCTAATTCACTAAAAATCATCTACATTTCATGGAAAAAAACCTCAATCCTTAAGCAAACTAATGAGACAATTATGCACATGTTTATAAACTGAAAAGACACACAGCACAACAAAACTAATACAGCCATTTCAGATCAGGAACAGAGAGGAAAAAGTCTCTAGTACTGACTTTAAGAAGATTTTATTCTTTCCCACTGAAGAATAAATTGAGGATAAGAATGGGTTAAGAAGAGAAATTCTACCTTACCCATGGGATGAGGTAGCCTACCACATCATGAAATATATCTCTTGTGAGGTAAGAATAAGTGTGGTCTATGGATACCATTTTAGATTGTTGCATGAACTTAGGTTCAAAGGTGATCTTCCCTTAGATCATAGACTCAATATCCCACAGTTCCTCCTCCATTAAATCATATATATGAGCTAAAGGGTAAGGGAGAGAAAGTATCAACATTTAGCTCGTCATGGTATCATTAAACTGATAGTGGGAGATGCTCTCAACAGACTCAAAATCCATGTACCTTGGTCCAACTTCATTGACATGTACAAAGAAGCATTCACTGGGACACAAACCATCACTCCTAGAGAGACCCCTGCCTCTAGCCTTGGATAAATGGGCATACAAGCAGAAGAGGAAGGGACTGAAAGGACAAAGGAAGAAGAGGAAGAAGAGGAAGAGGAGGAAATGGAAACAAAGGAATAACCCACATAAAATGTAAGAGCAGATGAAGAAAGAGAAGAGGAAACGAAAGATGAAAAAGGAGAGGAAGATGATAAAGAAGAGGAAGATAAAGATGAAGAGAATGAAGGAAAGGAAGAAGAAGAGGAGATAATAGACCCCACGCTTACCACTGATATCTCCCCTCAACAAAATAACCTTTCACCAGGGACCTCTGAAAAGGAAGTGGCTGCCACCTTAGCCACTCTAACCACCCTTGTGAAAGCAAAGAGAAAAAGGCAGACCCCCATGTACTTCAAGACTTGGAAGAGTGCAGGGTGAAACAAGGGAGACCACAAACTCCAACCAAGAGCCCCGTCAAAATTGAAGAATCACCAAATAAGAAAGAAGAAATAGGGTTAGAGGACGACAATATTCAAGAGGTCACTTCACCTAAAAATACAACTACGACCTATACAAGGAGGAACTCCTTGTTACACTAAAATTTGTTACCATGACTATCAATTTAGATATCTTGCCATCCGATGGAGTGTCTCAAGTGGATCCCCTATGAATATTGAAGTAAAATAATACCAGGGACAAGAGAAATTTTGGTTTTCACTGCTTAAATTTTTTTTTTGAGAACCTGTGCAATTTTCCTAAACAAAACCAGCGCATGCATAGTTTTTTTGAAAAAAAAACTGCACAGATTTGCATAGTTTCTTCCACTAAGAAGTGCGAAGGTCCGTTCACACACGTAAAAATAAAAAAGTAAGTTATAAAATATTTGGTTGAGGAATCTTATCCAAATTATAAACCTCGAACCACTACATACTTGCACCTCATCCCTTGGTATATGGAACTAAACTCCTTTTATTAACTATCATATCCCTTGAAAAGTGGAACTAAAAACCTCCTCATCCTCCCTATAAATTCAATATAGGGCTAAAGGAATGGGAGACTTTTGGGATTGGAATTTGTAAACTTATGATGCTGGTTTTGAGCCTAAAGAGCTTTTCATCAAGGGAAGGAAAGAATACCATTGGAATAGGCTTACGACATCAAGGCTCGGGTTGTAAGATTACTCTTTTTCATTCCTGATAATATGTATGGATCTCTTTTTCTCATTATCTTGTTTCTAAATTCATTGAAATGATGTCAATACTTAGACTCCTTGATCAATAATTTGAACTGGTATTTATGATTATTATATACTGCAGGTGCTTTCATCCTTTGCATTGTTTATGATTGCAAATTCTTCCCAGCATTGAAGGATTTAGTTGGAGTGAAAGGCTACATCAAACATCTCGATTGAAAGGTAGGAGCATAACCTCCTCATTTATAAGTTATAATAATCTAAAATGCTAATAGTTTAGATAAAGAGACATTCAAATGGTTGTTTGTTTCTAGTTACCTGTTGGGGTACTAGAGAGATCGCTCTTGTCTGTAAGAGGGATTTATCCAGAAAACAAATTAGCGACTCCACTAGGGAGCGAGTTCTCCTTTGTGTCGTTTTTTAACCTTTGATGCGTTTAGACCCTTTTAAGAATTGAAATTTCTGGTTTGAGACTTTTTTTTTTTCTTAATTTTCTCGATCTGCACAATTTCTGTTCAGGAACAAAGCACAGATGTGCTCATTTTTTATTTATAAAAAGTGCGCATGTGCATTGAACTCTGTTGTCTACCTTCGTAACCCTGTAATTTTTTTGAAAAAGTTAAGGTTTCTCTGATTTAAGTCCATATTTTTGGTTTTTATGGTCATGTTAACTTGTTTACAGTTTCATTAAGTCTTTGTTAAGTTAATTGGGTGTTTTGAATCTTCTTTTTTGAGAAATTATTAATTTGATTTCCTTTGGTCATTGCTTCGATGTTTGTTTCAGTTTCTTAACAATTTTTGCATCTTTTTTTCTTTTATTTTTGTGTCTGAGTGTTAATCGCTTTTGAGTGTTTTTACTTTTGATCTTTGGAATTCTCACCCACATGAGGGGAATTTTGAGGTCTAAAACAGGCCTCCTAAGGAAAATGTACAATCAAAATTCACTTTATTAGAACCAATCGGCCTCCCGCGGCGGGAGGGCGATTCCAGGAATCGGCCTTAGGGGATGACATCATCTTCAATGGTTGAGGTGGCATTTCTTGAGTTAAAGGTACTTACTTGTTACATTCTCAATGGTGGATAAAAACTCATGGTTAACCATGGTAGTGCTTTAAGTGCTTTTAAAGTCAAAGTAAAGTACTAATAATAAATTTCATTGCACAGTTTTTGAATAAAATATTATTATTGTCATTTCATATTTTTTAAAAGAAACAATGCATATCCTTAAATAATCTTCATGTCTTTACACATTTTTCAATAAATATTATATTTCTATATTTTCATATATTTATTTTTATTTAATATTATAATTTCAAATTAATTATAATTTATTTTAACTTATTTAAGTACAAATGACAAATGCATTAATTGTTTAATGAAAATGGCATTTTATTGAAAAAATCATTCTTATTTATAGTCACATCAATAATTTTTTTTTATTAATTTTATTTTGGTACACTTTTTCAATTGAATTTAACCATGGTTACATGGATTGTGGTAAAAAAAGTAAAATGAAAATTTATAAATATTATTTTATTGGTTTACCTATTATTTTATTATTTCCTTAGGAGTGCCATTTTAGACCTCAAAATTTTGCTAATTATTTTCTTTACTTACACTTGATTGGTTATTTAGATTACATTGGTGAAGGAAAATGGTCTTGTTGTTCTTTTGTTGATTTGGAATCATCTTTTGTTTTAGAAATCTCTTGCATAGATTACATTTGCATAGTTAGAATTCTTATTTTCAGAATATGAACGAAAAATGTGCATCGATTATATTTGCATAGTTTTCAAGTGAATTGTGCATAGATTACAACTGCATAGTTTACATTCCGGAAAAGTCAACTGTAGATTTAGATCAGTTTCTTTGATTGTATTTTTGAGGAAAATCACTTATCTTTACAATTTTGGGTTTTGAGTTTTGTTGGTTTGCTGATCTATCAAAAAAGAGTCTTTCTTCTGGAATTGGTTGTGTCAATCTCTTTTCTTTCACTGAATATCATCATATATTCATTTTTTTCTGTTGTAAAGAGTTATTTCATCGATTGAAAGATCATGTCTCTCATTAAAAGATAGCCCTGATTTGAATTTACATGCTTTTATGCTTGTTTAAAAAAATAAAAGTAAAAAAATTGTTTTGGAATTGATTATCATTAGTTTTTCTTGCTGAAATTAGTGCATTAAAGAATTTGTTATATTTTCTCTTATGTATTAATATTTTCATTGTTGGAAGTGAATGGAACCTCTCTCCTTACTTTAGTTAGGATTTATCGAAGTGAAAATATTACATTATCATATTCAATTGCATTCAGTTTTGGGTTAGGTCATAACACCACTGGTTTCATATGCATTTACCCTTTGAGTAAAAAACAACCAAAATAACACAATGCTAAATAAAATTCATTTAGAAATTTTTACATTTTCTAGGGCTCTTTCCACCAATCTAGTTTAGGATTAGTGCTTTGGAATAGGGAGCACTTAACTTTCCAAAGCAACTAAACAAACAATAGTATCTTGCGGTAAGGAAAATTCCAATTGTTGTAATATTTCTTTGGGAAGCTCTTCTTAAAAGAGTCAAGCACGAGGTCATAACGGACCTAGTGGAGTAATCTTACCTACTTCATTGGTAAAGATAGAATATTTTCACGCATTACAAATAGTAAACCTCGGATTAACCATTGTCGAGGAGCCTAGGATCACTTGTTAGTAAACCTCGTATTTACCATGTCGAGGAGCTTTCAAGGGGATTTAGCTTTGATACTCTTCCCTTGCGTGTAATCGGGCCACATACTATTCCCCCAGGTTCAATTGTCTCAGTTGGTAACCTTAGTGGCCATAATATTTAGGATTTGTCCCAAGGTGATAGTGGAGGGAATGTCCCACTGTACCTGGAACAGACGTTGACTAGATTCACTTGGACTTTTTGAGGGTAATATTAACTCAAGATGGCATAGTGGAGTTGCTTTCACTAGACTATTTCATTAAGCAGGTTGTCAGGGTAACTATTCCAACTGCTAGTTTTTCACATTGATCTCTGTGACGTTGGGTTTCATCACCAACTAGTGATTTCGCTGTGAAAAGAAACTGTTTGTGTGTGGTTGAATCTTAGATTTTGTAGTGCGTGTTCATTTGTTTGAATTTTTAGAGACCTTAGGTGTGGATTGTGAATTTGAATTGTTAATAAAATTCACCAAAGTTGAATCTAATGGCTACAGTTCCAAAATTTACCAATCAAGGAACCCCTCTTAACAAGAATCCCAGTAATTTTCCTTGCTTTGGAAATGTTGGTCCTCCTTATATGTCTACATTGTCATTACCTGGATTTACCATAGGTTTACCGGTATGGTTATTTTCAACTTCGTTGGCCTCGAATTCTCAAAATTTTCCACCTCAACCGGATGCTTCACCTCAACAGAGTTCACCATCTCAACATCACCAACCTCATGTTGACCCTTTACCTTATTTTCACAACATGCCTTCCTCCCTTTCTTATTCTTCACTTGGTAAAAGCCTTGATGCTAGTAACCAGGTGGCTAAGAAGAAGAAGAAAGGGAAGAATAAGAAGAAATATAAGAAAGAAGTCAACCAACCAACCATGGCTGTAAGTGTTGGTAGTGTTGATGAAACCTCCAACATGCATCGTAAAAAAAAATACCCTTGCAATATTTGTAAGGGTTACCACTTTCTTATCAATTGTCTTGGTATTCCTAAGGTCTTGGAAGTATGGTCAGAAAAATCCTATAAACTTACTGTTGATCCATCAACCAATGATTGCTAGGCTCCTAGTAAAAAGGGTAAAGTTAGGTTTCCTTGTAGGTTATGTAAAGGGAGTCATCAAAGTCATCTTTGCCCTCACATTGATGGAGCCTCAAAATTGTTGGAAAACCTTACTGTTCCACAACAACAACTTCCACCTGGTTGCCATAAACTTTTTCCCAACCTACTATCAATTAACGAAGTGATTGATCTAATTCCAAGTACAGTCAATCCCACTCTTCCATTGGAGAGTGAAACTCATATCACTCAGGTTGATGATCCATTAGTTGATCAAGTGGTCAACTTGATTTCACATTTGGTCGATCTGAATCTCCCTATAGAGAGTGAAATTCATACCACTCAGGTTTTTCTTATTAAATCGGATTCTTCTATGCCAGGGGGCATTTCACTTGTTTCTATAGAACCCCTTCCAAGTACTGAGGTATTTTTCTTTGATTGGAATAGACTGATAGGACCTCTTCTTCCTTCTTCCATCCCTTTCAAAATAATTGTGAAGGTTTGTGGTAAGAATTTGCATTGCACAAATGTAGATGAAGGTGCTTTTGTTAGTATTTTATCCTCAACTTCTTGACAAGCTTTGGGTTCCACTCAGTTTGTGCCTATTACACAAAATCTGTTAGCTTGTAACAGAACCATTAGTGAACCTTTAGGGATCCTTCCTAAGTTTCATATTACCTTGGAAGGTAAAATTGTTTGTACTGATCTTATGGTAGATTGAGGCCCCTTGGATTTAAATTTTCTCCTTGGGTGAGACTATGTCTTTCATATCGACACTCTTTCGCCTGATGTCTTTCCCTCACAATGGAAACATTGTGACTGTTGACCAACTTTTGTTCATTAGTCTTGATTCGACAACCAACCATCCAAAACCCTTGAATTTTCTTTATACGGAAGTGGTATCTACCCCGCCATAGGTTAATTATGTGGCAACCAGTCCCATGTTTTCAGTTACTGATGAAAGTGAGTCTCTCATTGTTTGCTCGAATTACTTTGAATTAGATCTGGTAATTGACATGGTGAACCCTATGGGGGTATTTTAACATGACGTTCTTATCCCTATTGAGTCCCTTGACATGGGTTCCTTCCAAAGAATTGTTCTTCCTTCTGATGAAGACCTCTTGGAGGCCATGATCGAGGTGTGTCCCTTGACATGTGTTCCTTCTAGTTGGAAGGCATGATAAAGGTTCCCATGAGGATAGTTCCTTTTACTGTGTCAAACTTTTTAAAAAATGAATCAGGTCCTTATGAGAATAGTTCCTTTTCTTGCATCAAGTTCGTTAAAAATGAAACAAGATTTTATGAGCATAGTTCCTTTTATTATGTCAAGCTCGTTAAAGAAATGAAACAAAGTTCTATGAACATAGTTCCTATTCTTGTGTCAAGCTCGTTAAAAAATGAAACAAGATTTCATGAGCATAGTTCCTTTTCTTGTGTCAAGATTATTAAAAAAATGAAACAAAGTTCTATGAGCATAGTATTTTTCATGTGTCAAGCTCGTTAAAAAATGAAAAAAATCCTCTCCTAATTGAGTCGAGTCTTTGACTAGATCTCGCAAATGATTATGTCAAGTCTTTCATCTGATATCGTAAATGAACCTTCATTCCATCTAGCTATTAGTAACCAATAGTCTACTTAGGTGAATGAAATGAAGCTTGGGGGAGCATGTGCTCTTCCAAGTAATGCTTGGGGGGCATTGAAACTTATCTCAAGAAACGTTTGGGGGCATTGAAACTTATCTCAAGCATGATTTTTCCTTTGTTTCAAGCTTGTGTAAAAATGAAACAAACTAAGCTCAAGCACATTTTTCTCAATTTCAAGCTTGTGTAAAATTTAAACCACTCTCAAGCACAATTTTTATCTGTTTCAAGCTTGTATAAAAATGAAACCTATCTCGAGTCCATTTCGGTTATTATTTTCAAGACTCGTTAAACTCATGAAAATCCCAAAATTATTTTTCTATCTTTCATTCTCGTACAACACATTAAATTGTTGAGTTATTTCCATCTTTTCCTGCTCGTAAATTAAATTAAAAGTCAGCCATAGAGTAAAATTTTATCACGTTTTCGAGCTCTCAAAAAATACGAAAAAGCAAAACCATGGAGTCCTCTTTTAAGCCCTTTTCAGAATCTCTAAACATGAAAAGACTTCCGAGCACTTGACTATTTAAACTCGTTAAAATAAATGAATAGTAAACTATTCAGTATAAGTTTACCCCTTTTCCAGATGGAACTAGACTAATTACGAAAAATGTATATGTTGACTAAGAATGATCAATAGAGTTCTCTCCTATATAATTTTATCCTTTTTTGGGTTTGAGAGACTAAATTTATGAAAATAACACTATGGAGTTTACTTATGTTTTTCTCCTGACTCCCTAAAACTGAAAAACACTGAGTTTTACTTTCTCTAGGCTCGTTAAAAATTTATGTTGAAAGAACAACATGAGTTTTCTTTTTGTGTCTTTTCAAACTCTTTAAACATGAAAACAATATCGATTTAACCTTACATTGGACTCGTAAAAACTAAAGAAATGCAAGGCTCGTCGATCATAATGTGATCGAAACACTCCTTCCTAGGGTTCATTAAAAATACTTAGGAGGACTCATATAAAGGACGAGCTTATACAAACAAGCAAATTATATCCTCCTCAAGCTTGACAAAAATAAAGAGGTACTTGCTAGTAATGGTGGGGGGAAATTGAGAAAAATAACATTCATTTTTGTATTATTAAAGGCAGTATGCCACTCTTTAACATGACACTCCATCATATTTGTGTCCGGGTTGGGAAATCTATTTGTATCGCAGTTAATCAAACCTCATTGAAAGTCTTCAATTCGTTTTGGGTATTATCGTTGAGTGAAATTTTGCTAAGTCACGTGTCGTGTCACCAATATGTTCAGGAGAAGTCCAACCTTAGTAAACATTACCTTGCTATTCATAACCTTCAATCACGTTAGTCATCCGTGAGTTAGTCTTGAATCACTTCAAATATTTTTCTTCAAAACATGACATGAAGTTTCGTGTCGTAGGCCCTCCTGTGACTGATCGCTTCCTATCGAATTCAACTCACTATTTAGGAAGTTTATCTAGAAACCATTTTCAATACCTTGAGGCCTGCATGCCTTAATGGAAGGTTTCTCGCTTTTGATGATAGGTTCTCATCATTGGCCTGCGATCGAATGATTCTATGAGTGTATAACTTCAAGACACATTTTCACACTTCATAGATTGTACTGGGAGTACCTTGAGAGCCATTGTCATTATTGGTGGTTTCTCTCGCATTTGTTAATGGTTCACATCATTAACCAGTTATCGAGTGGTTTCTACCATGTTCGACTTCAAGAAATTCACTCACATGGTTAGATTCGTACTATGGATCGAGAGATCGAGATTGAGACCCTGAATCTAGTTTCATCCATCCAGGCTGTGTGGAGTTATTAAATATTCATGATTGTAAATATAGATCCATTGATGGTTGCACCCATACTATGTATAATGTTGACAAAAATATTTGTGTATTTCCCTACTATTTCATCGAGTTATGTTTACTCTGATTATGGGAATGCCTACCTCAATGATGTTCATATGAAAGCATGATATGGTAATCCTTGATTGTCTGTTTCAGGTCCTCAACCAATTGGTCTCTGATCCGAACCTTTGACATGATAAAGCGCTTCTGTCATCAAACATTTTTTCTAGCTTTTCACTTTAGGGGGCAATCTGTTACACTAAAATTTGTCACCATGACTGTCAATTCAGATATCTTGCCATTCGATGGAGTGTCTCAAGTGAATCCCCTATGAAGCTTGAAGTAAAATAATACCAGGGACAATACGAATTTTGGTTTTACTTGCTTAAAAACCATTTTTCAACACAATCATGGTTTTCCTAAACAAAACCCACACATGCAAAGTTTTTATGATAAAAAACTACGCAGATCTATGCATTTTCTTCCACTAAAAAGTGAGCAAGTTCGTTCATGCATGTAAAAATAAAAAAGTAAGTTCTAGAAGCCTTGGTTGAGGAATATTATCCAAATTAGAAACCTCAAACCACTACATACTTGCACCTCATCCCTTGGTATATGGAACTAAACTCCTTTTCTTAAGGATCATATCCCTTGAAAAGTGGAACTAAAAACCTCTTCATCCTCCCTATAAATTCAACATAGGGCTAAAGGAATGGGAGACTTTTGGGATTGGAATTTGTAAACTCATGCTGCTATTTTTGGGTCTGAAGAGCTTGTCATCAAGGGAAGGAAAGGAGACCATTGGAAGAGGATTACAACATCAAGGCTCAGGTTGTAAGATTTCTCTTTTTGATTCCTGATAATATATATGGATCTCTTTTTCTCATTGTCTTGTTTCTGAATTCATTGAAATGATGTCAATACTTAGACTCCTTGATCACTAAGTTGAACTGGTATTTATGATTATTATATACTGCATGTGCTTTGATCCTTTGCATTGTTTGTGATTGCAGGTTTTTCTCAGCATTGAAGGATTGCTTTGGAGTGAAAGGAAAAAGGCCACAACAAATGTCTTGATAGAAAGGTAGGAGCATAAAATCCTCATTTCTAAGTTATAATAATCTAAAATTCTAATATTTTAGAGAAAGAGGCATTCAAATGGTTGTTTGTTTCTAGTGACCTGTTGGGGTACTAGGGATATTGCTCTTGTCCACAAGAGGGATTTATCTAGAAAAAAATCCTCAAGGCTAGCATCCCTCAAACAAGAACCAACACCCACAGACCTCCAAGATAAAGAAAATAAGGGGTAGCATGAAAAACAAGGTTTTCTACAGGTCACACAAAGTTTGCTATAGGAAACTCAAATAGTGCTACAGGAAACTTAGAATTTTATACAGGAAGAGAAAAAAGTCATGGGAGACGAGAAAAATAAACCATTGGAAGGGCATAAGGCCCAAGGTGATGAAAAAGAGGTAAAAGTTGAGGGGAAGGATGCCAAATTTGAGAGACAAGAGAAGGAAGAGGAGGAACCAAAGGAAGAACTAGCCTCTCCAAAAACTATCCCAAAAGACATTACAACAGTTCCACATCCTATCCCACAGCCAAACTTGAGCTCCTATTACACATTCATTGAAGGAGGGAGGATGATCCCTCAAAAGCTCTCAGTTCCCTTATTCTATGAGTTATAGAAAGAAAGAGATCGCACACACCAATGGATGAAAATTTACAAAACTAAGAATGTGGAAGATGTAGGGATCATGGAAGAGAAACTCACTGAGATGGGGAGAGATTTGGATGATGTTAGAATTAGGGAGGCAGTTTTGAAAGAGAAGCTACAAGAAGCACAAGTAGAGAATGCAATACTGAATGACCAACTGCAGCAAAAAAACGAGCAGATTACCACCATGGCAGACCTGTGCATGGAGGAAATACAACATAGGCATCCCTCAAATTATTATGATTTACTTGAAGGAGCAGTGGCTACAGTTCCATATCAAAACACTAGCATCATATGGGTCATTTAATTTCTAGAATTATAAGCAATTTATTGATTTTTGCAGTCAGTCCAACATAGAAGATAGGGAAAAATTGGCATAGTTTGACATGCATAATATTTTCCTAACTGATCTAAACATTTGGGACCCAAAATATAGGTTGGGGGATATGAAATTGATGGATATAACCTCTTAGATGAAAAATGAAGAATCTAGGGCATAGGAGGTCAAAAAGGTGATGAAGAGAGAAGGAAAAGAGCCTCTCCAAATAAGGGCAGAGCCAATAAGCCCTAGAGGGGTCATAAACAACCACCAAATGATAGTAAATGATGCCAAACTTGCAGACAGATATCTCAACACCCAAGGACAAGAAATTGCACATTATGATGACATCTCTAGACTGCTAGGAGAGCAATGTGTGATGGCAAGTTAGAGAAGATGGAATGGACTCCCACTTAGCCTAAGAAACATGGAGTATCATACTCCATATATATTAAGATTTTCCCTAGAAAGAGCACCTTTGTACAAAAGGGCCATGCAAACCATGAAGATCAAATGGCTTGGATTAAAACTAAGTCCACCTTTGTTGCTAGGACTGGCTCAAGGAAAAGATCCATTTGAAGAGGACAAAGAATGGGAAGAAGAATAAAATAATGCAGGGTTCTACCCTCCTAAAGGGACTAATTCCATGATACCTTGGGATGTCAGAGAGGCCACAAGGGAACTAAAAGAAATGAAGAAAGAGGACCGAGTGCTTAAAGGATGAGCAACCATGTGGTGGGGGGTGATGATGAACACCATCATTAGGTACATTCTAAGGGGTTAATTGTTTCCTTTTTAGCCTAATTATTCTCTCTCTCTTTCTCTCTCACATTTAATTTAATTTTTTCATGTTCCACTTAGTGAGAATGGTGTATTAAGGGTTGTCATTCTTCGAGGCCTAATGTGGTTTAAATGCAGGAAAATCAGGGGAATAATACCATTTTTGAGGAAGATTTCACAATAAGGGCTCATAGTAGACAACAATGAGTGATTGTAGGAGGGTTGAACACCTACTTAACTCCTAAAGGTAGCCAATATCTCCTCAATTCTCCTCCAACAGCTCGAAAACAAAGGCAACCAAGCAAGTGAAAGATCAAAGGGAGCCAAGCTCCACTTCTCTCGAGTTCCAAGGGAACAAATACATACTTTTTAGGGAGATGTTAGTAGCTACCCTTGAGTATAAATAGGCTAGATAAAGAGCTCATTTGGATTCAATTTTTGGATGTAGCTAGAGAACTCTTGGCTCTTGTATTAAACATTTTTGACTTTCATATGTTATGTACAAGACTGGTTATGAAATAAAATTAGCATCTGGTTTCTTCTCCACCGAGTTTGTTTTAGGGAGTTAATCTTGTGGGATAGGGCCCAATTCATTGGCCCTAGTATCTCTTATGTACTTGTGTTTTCTCTTATGTTGCAGTAGTTAATCTCTTTCCTTTTATGTTGAGTAGCATATAAAACTTCAAAACTATGTGTTAAGCCTCCATGTCTTACCTCTTCCATTGGAGTTTGAGGAGGAAGGTCTTCCACCACAGACCAAAATGTCTTTTAGTTTATGATTTCTTGGAAACGTTATATAGTTTGCTTTTCTTATCATGAACATGTTGTAGATGCAGAGCTATATTTCTGTTTCAGTTGCATAGGTATGTTTATTTAAATTCAACTCATATTTTCACCCTTTTTATGACAAGTTTATCAATGATGAATGCATGAATTGGTAATTTGATTACAGGTTTGAATAGAGTAGCAGATGAGGACCCCTTCAACACCATCAACTTCAGTCTCCAACCTTCATCAACCACCTTCCATCCAAGTCACCTACATCCCTATTTTTGGTAATCACTACCACATCACCGAGGCCCACCTTGAAGGTGCAAGACAACCTTTGTGAAGAGTTTTGAGCTTGGCCACCCTTCATCTACCTAGATCCACTTTCACCCCACCTCTCTTAACCTTTTCCTCATCATTTATAGCCTCAAACTCCACACGACCGTTTCCTATAACTTTTCGTGGACATCCCCGTGGTACTACAGGAAATCCTATAACAACTTACTATAGCAGTGCCAAACACACTCTCCTTCAGCCCAAAATCACTCTTTCACCTCATATAAGCCTAAATAAGCCACCAATAAACCTTCAAATCTAAACCTCTGGTCCAGGGACCCTTTTATACCACCTCAACACCTCCTTATGCTACAAAAAAAAAAAAAAAACATTTAAAAGAGTGATTAGCTCATTGCTAGATGCATCATTAAATACAATGGTTAAGCATGAGATAGATAAGACTCAATTAGTCATTTGATTCAGTATGTGTTCTCTAGATTAGTTTACTTTTCTGAAGATCAATTCAGAATTCTAGCTTCTAAATTCCACTTAGTGTAATTTCTTTTCTTGCATTAGCATAAGTGTGAATTTCTCTTTTTTGCAATTAGCTAGATGAATCAGTTTGACCTAGAGTAGTTTCTTTCCCTATTGATAGAGTAATGGTCATGATTTATTTACAGTCTTAGATTACATTTAGAAGTGTGACAAAATTCCCTTCCTAGAAGTAACATCTCATTGTAGAGCTTAAATGAGGATGGCATGATTAGCACTCATCTACTATGCATATAGGATTGTCACCTCCAAGTTTGTACGAACCCCAGGTTGATAAAGTAAAATTGAGTAGCCCCTGGGAGTTGCAATATTCTTGGTGCAATACCAGGGCTCACCAACATGACACCACTCAGGAGTCACCATGTGGCACAAATGACGCAAGGATGATGTCAGCACGATTATGTGGTAGTCCCTTGGGGTTCAGGCTAGGGGACACATTCAACAATATTTTCTTGTATATTTGGTTTTCGATGAATATTCAAAAAATTGTGTAGAAGTCGAGATTCTGGGCTAGTCGTCCTTGGGCCAATCGGAGGCATATACCAACACAGAGTAGCGAGTGCCTGACAACCTCTGACCCATAACCACCTGACCTAAATTGGAAATTTTTTGCCAAGAGACATGTTTTGTTAAGTTTTTTAGTGTTAATAAATTTGGTGAAAAATCAGAATTTATTAGTGTAGTTAGGAAAATGGAAAATAAAAGAAAGTTGGCGGGGCTCTGACCTCATTTAGCCCCTGACTTGATAGCAACTTGGTCATAGCTCTAGGTCATATGGTGCAAAGCACTATTGTACAATAATTTCAGTAAGTCAATAAATGACACTAGTAGTTAGGGGAGATTTAATAGCAACATCAGTATGATTAGAGATATATTTGATTTTTTTCCAAATTTGGTGTCGTGCTAAAATTAGAAAGGTTCTGCTAAAACCTATAAAATTCCATAATTGTAATGTTGAGTACTTTAACTAATATTTTCTCATAGAGATAACAAAGGAAATATTTTGGAGTAATTGAGCACATCAAGAGAACATTCCGAAAGAAAAAAATAATAAGTTAATGAGATTAAATCCTTTGTTAAGTGAAATTTAAGGGCAAGTTAAAAAAAGCTCATGAACTAAAAATATTAGTCCAAATTCCTTTATAAGCGGAACTGAACAACCAATTTGGTGGCTGTTGGTGAAATGAGATGCATAATGCTAGTATGTATCGAGGGTGGATCATAGATCAGATTTGATAGGTGAAATCTATTTAAGAGATGCAAAGATTGCATTGGTGATATTGGTGATATTGGTGATATAATATTTAATGGTGTTTTGGTGCATTAAATAATGATTTTTTTACCGTGAAATCAGAAATTTTTTAGGATGATTCGATGGTGAATTTTTCAGTGATGATAGATCATTGACGGTGTTTTTGTGGTTGTGTTGTGCGTTTGAAGAAAATATTTAATTATTTTATAGAGAAGGTGGCTGACATTATTTGAGTTTAAAAATGGATGAAAGATGAAATAGGGAGGTCAAGTAGTGACAACTTGCAAATTTGGTGTTTGTATCTCCTTCCAGTATTGAATGTTAAATAAAGTGGAGGAAACAATGTTTTTAGTGATAGATGATAAATGAGTAGGGGTAGCAGTCCATTTCAGTGGTAGATGATAAATGAACACAAATAAAAGTTCCTTTCAATGGTAGTTGATAAGCCTTCAAGTGGAAACTTGTTGGGTAGTGATGTAATAGCAAGTTGTAGCTTTTGTTTTCCAAAGTAATAAAAATAAGATTGATGTCTTTATATATGTTGCACATGCCTATGACAATGATTATAATGTTATATTTTACATGATTGAGTTTTGATATTGATTACATGATTGGAAGTGATTGAAAATTGTAATTTGTTGGGAGTTGTATAATTTGAACATACTAGATTCACCCTTATTCACATTGTTTCTGAGTAATGTCTTAGTTTCCATTGTTTTTAACATAAGTTACCATAATTAATTAAAGCTAAATATAATTAATTAAAATTGTACTAATTAAATCTGATTAACTATATATATATAAAGTAATATCAATTTAATATTAATAAAAATAAATATATTAATAAATTAATATAAATATATATAATAATTATGAATTATTGTATTAATATATTTATAAAAAATTATAATTAATGTAATAATCTATTACATGAATAACCAATGTATTAATGAATTTAACCTAGAGCAAAATTCAAGAGACATAAACCACTTAAAATTACAAAATGATTTATATTTAAGATATGAGTTTATAATATTCAACAACATATATTTCTTTTCAGAATTTTGACGACTTTTTCTTTTCATATTCAACCGTTATAAAATCGAAAAATGGAGATATAAATCCATTTATGTATCAATATAGTAAACGTAGACAATATATTAGTTTTAATGTCTCATAAAATTAGGACTACTATTTAATTTGCAATGAATTCCCATGTTTTATAAAAATATATGGAAAAATAACCCAATCATAACTCGATGGTGAAACAATTCAATGTGGTGGATTCAATCCATGTGGTGACAACTGTAACAATCAAAGAGACTTCACAGTACAAGGAAACCCTTCACATGCATGAGACTTCAATGTATAAATGCCCAATGTTGCGCTATTTGAGACAATGTCCAAGGAATGGATGGTGAATTTTTTTATATGTATAAACTTCTATTTTTGGTCCAATAGCGCATTGGAGACAATGTCCAAGGAATGGAGGGTGAATTATTTTTACAGGTATAAACTTGTATTTTAGGTATGGGATGGTATTGTAGCCAATTTTTGGACTCAAATTGGTAGCTAATGTATCGAGCCTGATGCTCATACCAAGAACTTGTTGTAAGGAATGATAATCCA